>VZTI01002388.1:101700-209083 GCA_013397865.1 Struthidea cinerea | reverse complement strand
TTTTTTTTTTTTTCTCCTCCCCTGGTCTAGGAGATGCAGAATGCATTAGAGAGATTCTCCAAGCTGCGAGATCATCGAGATGTGGATTCCTGCATTATAGCTCTGCTTTCCCATGGTGTGGAGGGTGGAGTTTATGGCAGTGATGGCAAACTACTAGAGGTATATTGCTGAGTCCTGATCTGTTGTTGTGGGTTATTTCTAGGAAGGTAACAGTNNNTTAGAAAGGAAACAGTGTTAAAAAAAAAAAAAAAAAAGTGATGGAAGACTGAGGATTCACATTTTTTAAAATAGAAAAAAATAAAGGCTGGAGGGAAGGAAGGGGCAGGAGGCTGTCTGTGAGAGGCCTGAGAGATGAAAAATGGCAAGTTGGGGAAGTTATCTCTCTGTATAAATACTAGGTAGAGTGCATGAACCCAAGCAAGTAGGAATCTGGGGAGAGGGTGGAGAAAAGGATGTGTTTGTCACACACTGAGTTTGCAGATACAGGAGAAAATACCAAGACTGGTGGGGTAATAACCAAAATACAGGGAAGCAAGGTGAGACTGGATTTGGCTTACAGAACGCTACAATAAAGAAATTTCTCTTCTTTCTTCTCTCAAGTTGCAGGAGGCTTTCCGGCTCTTTGATAATGCAAACTGCCCAAATCTCCAGAATAAGCCCAAAATGTTCTTTATTCAGGCCTGCCGGGGAGGTGAGTGCCCGAACACTAAAAGCCATGTACTTGGCATGCCATTAAGGCTCATTTTGCACACATGCACACCCTCACATTCAACTTGCTGTCAACTCTCCTCTTTGCTTCTCTCAGGTGTAAGTGGGACCCATATTCACCTCCCTCTGCCCTGCTGCTGCCACTGCATCTGTTGCTCTGTAAGTGTCTTTAGCTCTGCATGAGGTGTGTGCATTGACTTGCAGACCCCAGAGCACCTTAGCGACATAAAGCTCTGTCATATCCCACTCATACCTTGAGGCTTCCTCGTGCTGTGCCTGCCGTAGGGGGAGTGGGGCACATGGTGCACAAATTGCAGCACAGCATGGAGCAGTACACTAGCACTGGAGTCTTGCTGAGGTCCTGTCTTTCTCTTGATCCTCGATGTGTTGTGTCTCTTGTGGCTGTCTCTTGAGCTGTCAGAGATGGTTCCAATTATTTTTGGGGTTTTGTCTTTTTCCTTTACCTTAGCCTGTTTTCAACCTCAGAATGACCTTTCCTTGCACCTTTTTCCACATGCTGTTGTTGAATTCTTCCATGCTGTTGTACAGAACTCTGTTCATGACTCTTATAGCCTTGTTCTTTTTCTGTGCTTTATGTACCATTTTTTTTCAACTTCGCTATTCCTTTTCCTTCCTTTTGTGACTAAACAAACACATTTGTAACTAACTACCTTTCAGATCTGCTAATGACCACATTTTTCCCTCAAGTGTTTGGACTCTGTGAAATTGCAGATATTCCAGAGTGAAGCTCTGTCTTACAGTTTCTTTTTTTCCCTTGTGGTAGAGAAGTTTTTCTAGTGTGTATGCTTTTCCCCCTGCTTTTCCCTTGTTCCTCGCAGCTGCCTCCCTTCTTTCTCAGTTTTAGCAAGCTTTATAGTTTGTCCTCTAGTCTCTACTCTTGTTTAATCCCGATGCAGGGAAAAGCCCAAAGTCTACATGAAGTATTTCAGCGATCAGAAATACTTGATCCTTCTAAGCATTTGGGAACATTGTAACATGCATGTTTACAGTATGAATTGAATCTGATGGCTTTCCTTCTGTGAATGAACATTTAGACACTCTTGAACAAACACAAACGTGCGAACTCAGTGTGGAAATAAGTGTAATAAGCCAAAATTTTCAGCTGACCTCATTAGGTAATTAGCTTTATTTGACTGTAATGTTACCATAATGAGTGTTAAGACTAATAAATCAAGTTTGCCCTTTGTATTCCCAAAAAAGTTGCAGTTAGGGAAGAGTGGTAAAGCTTGCTATGCGCAATGCTTTAGAACTAGGATACTGCAATAGACAAAGGATTGAGATACTTGAAAAACTGAAAGGAAAAATGCAATTAAAAAAAACAAACCATCAAACAAGGCAAAACTCTGCCTTGTCTAACCTCTTTTAACCTTGATTAATAGTTGGAGGGGAGAGCCAGTTACAAAGTAATTGAACTGTCAACAAAAATGTGTGTCCTTTAAACAGCATTCAAAAGACTGTATAAATGGTATTGTCACCCTTGAAATAGTAGTCGATCTATCTGTGCCATGCAGGTTAGCTGGAACTAGTTGGAACAAGATGAGAAATGCATAAATTCTTCTTCTTTCCTAGCCTTACATAGTAGGCCTGCTCTATCTTCTATTAATGACACATTTAAAAAATGTAGATAAAGAAATGTTTGTACAGTCTTAATTTACAAAGAACTTCTGGCAGGAGTCTACTAAAGAAGTGAAGTCCCACCTACAGTCATGGATCAAAGACCAGTGGCAATGGAAAACAATGGGAAAAGTTTCAGTGTGGCATAAAATGAAACTTTGAAGCTGCTTAATATCTGTGTTTAATGCAGTAGATCCAAAAGAGTGAAAAATAGTGCTAAGTGATGACAAATGGCTAGTTAGTAGTTATTTAAATCAATTGGCAAAACGGCTATCTGGGAGCTTCAATACAATTTAAACAGACTAGCTCAGTCTCTGGCAGTGGTTCTGTAAATTAGAAGTATGTTAGTAGTCAAGTATGCAAAGGGTTAGTGCTTTACACATTTTAGTTAAGTTGATTGGAGTGGTGTTTGAAGACAAATGCATGAGGAAGATGTGTAATTCTGAAGCTTTAATCAAAATAGTTTTGACTTCATACATAATGGGGTGATGACAGTGTGAATGATAGAGTGTGATGGTAAAATTACCTGAGTCTTTTCTGAAATAAAATGCACAGTGAACAGTACACTAAATTTTTTAAAAGATAGATAACTGGAAGGATTTGGAGAAGTGTAATAAAAGACGTGAAAAAAGTGTGGTTAAAAATGAAAAAAATTTGCATTCCTATCTTAAAAAGATGAGAAAGGAACTTAATGGAAGCCATCATGAAATTTTGAGCTATGGAGACTTTAATTCTAGGCTGTTCCTGACAATCAGACCCCTCCCACTGCTGGTTTGTTTTTTTTTTTGGAGGAAAAGAGCAATGTTGCTGACTTATGAACTGACTGCTTTCTGAGCATAATTATATGAGATGCCATCTGTGCCACTGCCTGTTAAAGGGTTAGAAATCCAAATGTATTATTAAGGCATGAGCTAGCAAGAAAAATTGAGAAACATCTTAAGAGGAAGGCCTCTGAAGTGGACACTTAAGCCTCCTAACACTAGACTCCGATTGTGCTGTTAGGAAGTAAGGAGAATAATAGATTCTCATCTTAGAACAAAAGAAAACAAAAAGGCAAAATTATATGAAAAAAATATAAAATGTAATTTTAATTTTCTTGCAACACAGCTGGACTATCAAAGTTACCACCACTAAGCAATTAGTCGAGATTATAATGGAAACTCTGCATCATGTAGAAAACCAGTTGAGAATATCTACACTTGCATAACACATACTAATGAATCCTGGAGAGGGCATTAAATGCTCTCCAGGTTTTAAAATAATCTCCATGCACTAGAGTTCTCGCACATGTTTGGGGTCAGATTATTTTGCATTTTTCTGCTGTGCAATTTATGCTTTTAATTGAAACAAGCAGTATTGTAACCAGGTTTTAGAACTACATGAGATACTTGGTCCATGTTTTCTAGATGTCTTGGACATAGACCTTAGCAACCAAAATTACAGCTCTTGTTTGAGTTCTGCAGTAAATAGATAGTTAGCATTGCGAAGTGCACTAGACATTTCTGGGTATTTCTAAGGTAGGTATGAGTGGAAAATAAAAACTTCATGGCTAGGCATCAAATCCTTCCGTGAATGGTGGAGAACTGCCAGAAACTTCCCTGCTTTCATGGTTATCCCACGATCTGCACAGGAAGAGGTGGGAGCAGAAATCAGCATGCAAACCAGGTCAAGTTAGGTTAAGCAGGTGCAGCAGTTGTTGGTATCTGCATTAGTTTGTGTAGAAGAACTTTCAGATGGGTTTAAAACAGCTGAAAAAGCCTAAAGTTGGTGCAAAAACTTTCTACTTGATGATAGTTGTGGCATTGCTGACCAGAGCCCAAAACTAAGGCAGTACAGGAAAGCTACATCCAGTAATTCAGGATAATTTCTTCTCCCTCTCTCCCTCTCCTTGTTTATTGCCACCACAGATGAGTTGGACCGGGGAGTGGACCAAAGAGATGGCAAAGGATGGTCAGATTCCCCTGGCTGTGAGGAGAGTGATGCAAACAAGGAAGAAAGTCTGAAGCTGCGTCTGCCAACGTGCTCGGATATGATCTGTGGATACGCTTGTCTGAAAGGTACTGGGCCCTAATTGTTTGGGCATAAGGAGGTTTTATGTGTCTGTGTTCCCCAGACGTCTTCATGGTGGTCTCTCTCGCCAGGCACCGCGGCCATGCGAAACACCAAGCGCGGGTCCTGGTATGTCGAGGCTCTCACCTCGGTGTTTGCAGAGGACTCCCGACACACTCATGTGGCTGACATGCTGGTGAAGGTAAAGCACAAGTGCTCTTCCACTCCTACTTGGTTTTTGAAGGGCCTTCCCTTGCTTCAAAAGGCTAGGGTTAATCTAGTACTATTAAAGCACTTGTTCTTGCCTTGTTTGTCGCAAAATTATAGTTTTCCCCTGTTCTTATTTATTTATATACAGTTGCATAGCAGTTTAACCCAAGTAAAGATGCTGTTTCTTTGACTCCTTCTGTTTCATTTGTGCGGTCGCATGGTGAACTTGCAAGAAGAGTTAATATTGTTTGCCAAGAATCACTTTTCTTCTATAGAAATAGCTTTTTTTTCAGGTGAATTCATTTCCTGAACTTGCACACCACACAGCTGCAAAAGCACCAGTAGTCATATAAGGTAAAGGTTGAGAAAATGGAGGAAGAAGGAGTGAAAAAAGCGGTGTGACCACAGCAACTCGAGCTGCTGTGGAACTGCACCCTAGTTCTTTATCCTTCTTATAGTTAGGGGACTACTTAATGCATTAAACAGAATAATCTGTGAGTACAGAAAGAAATGACATTTTTCTTCCTTCTGTCCTTTCAATCCTTCCAATTAAATCAATTTTTTTTTTAATCTCACATCTAGGTGAATAGGCAAATCAAGCAACGAGAAGGTTATGCCCCAGGCACAGAATTTCACCGCTGCAAGGAAATGTCAGAATATTGTAGCACACTCTGTCGGGACCTTTACCTGTTTCCTGGCTATCTACCAGGAAAATAACCTTGCCAGCTCTGTTTGAAGAGAGATACTGCCAAAGCTGAACTTTGACTGTGGATATCTGTTTTCACTCTTGTGAGCTGTGACATCAGATGTGCAAGCAAGGAATGCCAGTATAATTCTTTGTCTTTTTCTAAAATAAACTGGCAACTCTCCTTGTAATCTGACTCAGTTCAGGGTTTAAAATTCTAATATCCCAAATAGCTCTGTATGTATAGAAATTGATGGAAAGAGGATCAGCATCGGAACTGGAAAGAAGTGGGAACATCCTTTGGAAGGAGACATAAGGACATTTGTAAACAAAGTGAATGTGAAAATGGACATGGACTACTTGTACAATTTTTAAGTTAAGCCTTTCTGAAAGGAAAATCATTCAAAAGATGCTACTTACCTTATGCTTGTACTTTTAAAATTTTAAATACTTTCCGCATGGTTCTTCATACAGGACAGTCGACTTCTGTGCACATTAGAAAAGGGCTCCCTTGTGAAGGAGAATCCTCCCCCTCTCTAAAATGGGGTGTTATTGTTCTCAGTACTCAACACCTTCAATTTTGATCACTTAAAAGTCTATTTTTCTACATTCCTTCTATAGCCAAGTTATCAAGAGAACTACAAGACATCCCAGATTATCAGCAGAACATACAGAGACCCAGATAAATATGCCTACATAAACTGCCCCAGAAATAGTTTTGAATCTAGAAACTCTAGATTAACTCCCCTTAGTCCCAAGAGTGAGCAACTGCATGTAATATTCCTTTTGAGGAATTTGTTTGCTGTAGTACTTATATGTCACAATAGACATTCAGTCCACCAGCTTCTCAGGAGTTTATAAATTGCACTGTACAACTGAAGCCCTGACACTCTACAGTCTTGTACAAAAGAATCGTGAAGGTAAAGCACAAGTGAAATTAATTTTTTAATTAACAAAAATATTCAAGGCAGCTCTTTACAGTCTAAGCATGGTGCTTGGATTATTTATCACTGCAGTGTTTTTCCCTTTTAAATGAAAGGGAAGAGTTTTACATTATTAACCTGTTCTGTGAGTTTTCTTTTTTAAGCCATGATCATTTAAAAGCATAATCTATCACTTCTTTTGTAAATTTCCTGCACAGTCTCTTCATGCTGTAATTTGTGTCTTGCTGTGTCCAACTGCAGTTACTCCCACTTGATGTGACATGGGAGATGGGCATTGTTCTCTTTTTGTGGTAGAGCCTAAATCCTGAGATACTGGATTACATATGGACTACAGGCTGCTCATGTCAGTCTCCATCTTCTCCATTTTGTGGCACTAAGCTGGCATAGTTCCTGGCTTTTTTTTAATGTAAATATGGCTTTTAAAATATATTTTTCAGGATAGAATTATGAGTAGGAAGCACAAAGGGATATGGAGGGAGGCTGGAAAACTAGGCATGTGCTCTTTAATATTCTGCCTAGAAAATGAAGGCTGTGTTTCCTCCAGCTGACAAAGGTGCAGCATTAACATGTATCTTGCATTTATCCTACACACAATGTGATGAGCAGAACAAGAATCATACTTGCCAATTGGTGCCTTACTCTGAAGTCTAATATACCCGTCTGGGGGCTCCTGTACCTCCCTGGAGTATAAACACTGTCTTCCTCAGTGCTCCCTCTATGAAATGGTGCAATATTTTACAGACAGGTTTATTGATGAAGCAGTCCATTCTGATGGATTAAATTTCTGTAGGATTGCATCAAGTTGCATTATCACTGCCACTTTTGTATATCTTTTTGTATACTTGTATTTTACTGCCTCGAGGTGTCAAAATAAAGAATTTTTGTTTGATTAATATGTGAAGTGTCTTCCATTTGGAGAGTTAGACCTCTGCAGAAATGGAGCTTCTATATGAAGAGAATTTTGTGTGATTTCTTGAGGTAGCAGATCCCAGAGGGGCTTTTGAATTCTCGGGCAGAAGCCTGCTACTTACAGCTGCAACCACTATGAGCTGCTTGTAAATTTTGCTAACACCAGGGCCAAACAAAGACTGATACATTAATAAAGAGATAAGAGGCAGAACCATCAAGTAGGAGGCTGGTGGTGTGCTTCAGCACGTGAAATACTTACATTAGGAAAATTTGGGGCTTGGTGTTATTGAAGGAAAAATTGGTGTCAAAATGAAGGGTTCCTGGAAAAAAGGAGTCTTGGAAGGAGGAAGAGACTGAAAAGAAAGTGAAAATACCAGCTGTCAGAAAGATTCTGGAAGTGAAGGAAGGTCCAGGGGATCAGAGAGCTGCATGGGAAGGAATGCTTGGAGGCTTGATGCATGATGCCAAAGACTTGTAACTGGGAGCAGCTGTACAACACAGAACCAACAGAACTTTCTGTTCCACCTTCACAAATGAGCCATGATTTTACTGCTGGGCAGGGAAGCTGAGATCAAAGTAGTGCACCTGGGAGAAAGTCAATTAGTGTGAAATAAGAAGGTAAAAGCTGTATTCTTGTTAGTCCTAAAAATAATCCCCAGTATCCAGATCCACTAGAGGTTGCCCTTTACCCTGTTTCATCCATGACACCTCCAGGAGTTGTTTCCTGTCTTCCGAGATCTCTTTTTCGTGAAAGAGTATATTGGTTTATTAAAAATACCAAATTCTGATACAGGAAATCTAGTACTCATGTTAGCACTGGAATTACCAACATCTGCCTGTGCAGAAAATGATTCTAGTAGTCCAGAAGATTAAGTCAACAAGATGTTTGTATTTTCATAGGTAAGTTTTGAGCTACTAGCATAGTTTAATAGCTGGGATAGCAGGGCAACGTTAACCAGTTCACATTTTGTCTTGAAACCAGAGGAATAAGGTCAAAGGTTTTGTTTGAGATGGGGACTGAAAACAGTGAACCTGATGTAGATGAGGTATTTTAAAAATCTTGAGTTGCATAAGAATCATTAACAGAACAATTCAGTAAATTAATACAATTTAAATTCTAAAGTGATTTTGTTTCCCTATTTATAATTATTAAAATTAATGCATAGTCAAAGGGTTTGATTCTGTAAAAATAGTCATTGGTCCCCTTAAAAATTAGGATGTACAGAACAGTACTGAGAGAGAGGATATGCCTCCAAAACATCAAAAAGTTTGGCTGAACATCTATAAAACATCTTACAAAATTTATGCCAAGATGAGACTCCTAACATGCACTGTACCTGTGTTGTATAATTTGTTCTCGCCCTTCAGGGTATGAGAATTATTCATGACATCACAACACTGAATTATTAAGTTAGGAGAAGGAAATGCAAGAAGATACTGTTATGTAATAGATTATGTCATCAGTGTATGCATACAGAGAACAGTTTCTTTAAAAGGAAGGGAATGAAATGGAAATCTCCAGAGAAGTTACAATCAACTGTTGCCACAGGATCAGCAGCCTTGGTGAGTCTGTTTCACTAGGAATGTGTGCTATGTCCTACTCAGTGCAATTTGGCCTGCTGTTGCTGATTTTGCCGCTTCTCATAGAATCTTTTCTGTTAAAGTCTGATATTCTTTTGTTTCCATTCATCTGCATTTATTACTTGTTTATGGGAGCTGCTATGTGTAACTTGGTCTTCAGACTGTATTTTTGCATAAGCTGTTTTGCCTGCATGCACAAATTCTTTAGATGACATCTGTGTAATTTACTAGATCTTTCAAAGAGCTCGGAGTCACACTCACATTTCTCTGACTTAGAAAAGTAGCTGGAATTGCTGTGGTTTAGGCTGATTTTTTTTTTTAATTTTTGTTTTTCTTTGGCACTCCTAAAAGTTTTTATTTGCAGCTGCAAAATAAGGAGCAACAGTAAGACCTGCCATAGAAACCATGCTTTGACAGAGGTAAGGTTCACGCTGTATTGATAGAAAACTTGGATTTGGATTTGTTAGGTACAGGTGGTAAAGAAAAACACAAACTTGCTAGCTGTTGGTATTCAGTCGCTTGTAAAGTGGCTTAAAGGGTGAGAGGAAAAGGCCTCACAGAGCATAGGCTTAAATTTTCTAAATGGATTCACACAGAAATAAACAGTTAAGGAATTTTATAAACTGCCACTGCCTCTTGCAAGTCTGGCTTGGTTATTCCTCCTGCCCAGCCCAGAAACCCTGGGCTCCATGCCTTAGCAGCTGCACCCAGGACGTGTGCAGTCCCATCCTAGAGGCTGGAGCAGACACTCCTCCGCTCCTGTTGCTAAGACCACAAACTTGGGGTGCCAACACCCGTGGTGTGACCAGTTCCTAGTGCCAAGTCCCCTCACACAGGTCTGAACTGTAGCACTCCAGGCTCCCATTGAGTTGGGCCAGAGAGCTATGGCTGCTCCGGCTACTGTTGCTGAGACTCCACTGGCTCCAGCTCCTGTCCCCAGAACCCTGATCTGTCTGTAGTTGCTGACCCAAATTCACTCATGCCAGTCTCATGAGCTGCTGGCACCTCAAACTTACAGCACTCATGTACATGGGGTAATGAGATTTCAGGGAAAGATAGTTAAGAAAGCATTTAATATGAAGATAGGACAGACACTGACCAGCCTTGGTTTTCATGAAAGCTGTCCTTTTCCATCTATCCCCCTCTTTATTCCTGCCCAACCATCTTCCTTAACAAGTTTTGCACAGTCCCACAGACCTAGTTCAAATCCTTATGTTCCTCGTTTCCCCCTTTGTAATAGTTGCAAACTCCAGGCTGGCCCTCTCCAAAGCTCTGCATGTACTTTCTTAGTGGCCTGTCAAATAGTGGCTGTAGACATTTGGTCTTTTGCATGATCTCTGCTCCCCATTGTGTCTGAGTTCTGGGTAGTTTTATTTCTGGCTTCCTATCTTCTGCGTTGAAAAGCTCCTTGACTGGGTAGCCTTAATAAAGGCACTTGCACCTTTCACATGCTCTTACATAACTCATTTTTATTTAGTGGGAGAAACAGCTGAGGAAGTCATGATATTGCTCTAAATAACTGCATTCCTAGACATAAAATTTTTCTTTATCCCTCAATGAAAATCTTTACAGACAGCAGATGATTAAAAAAAAAAAAAAAAAAAGAGCAGTTGTCTGTGAAAAGAACTGTGGCCTATATTATCTGCTCCATTCCCCACAAACTTCTGTGCTTGCTGCTGCCTCAGGGTACAGCAGACACTAGCTGTGACTCAGCTGAGGATGTAGCTGTTACCACAGCTGCTCAGTGCTCTGTTTCTCAAGGCAGTAACCCACAGCAGCACCCTGATTTTGTCCTTTCTACACTATAATTACTCCTTGTTTTTCTTGTGGCAAAGGCCCAGGACACCCAGACGGGCAGGAGGCAGGACCTCCCTACTTTGCACCCCTACAGATGTTCCAGGATCCTCAACAGTCCAAAAACCCTTCCTGACTATGCTGTTGAGCAGCTTTAATTGGTTTTATGTATAAGAAATTTGGTTAAGGCACAAACTGAAACCCAGGAGGCTCAATCTGAACATCAGGAAACACTTTTTCACCATGAGGGTGCCTGAGAACTGGAGGAAGTTGCCCAAAGAGTTTGCAGAGTCTCCATGCTTGGAGATACTCAAAAGCCATCTGAATATGGACCTGAGCAACTGGCTCTAGAAGGCCCTGGTTGAGCAGGGAAATTGGGCCCGATGACTTCCAGAGCTCCCTTCCAACATCAGCCATTCTGTGATTCTGGGTGGAAAAGATACTGAGAGTTATGCCAGCGAATGAAGGTTCGTGAAGGTACGAAGACTGCAAGGAAGACTGTTTATTTGTGGTGAGGTACCCAGCAATAATGGGCATGCTTGAAGAAAAATTATGTGAAATGTGAGGACAGCATGGCAGTAACTCATATGAGGAACAGTCTTCCAAGGCCTGCTAGAGAACTTCCGCTCTCAGATGCTGACACTTCACAAAATTGTCCCTGAAACAGGTTGTGGGAATAATCCTCCTCAAGTTGCAGGATGGTTCTCTTGTCTCTAGTTCTGGTAATTTGTCATTTCCATCCTTTTCTTCCTTAGTCTCTCTCTGCCATCAGTACCCATTCTTTCTGTGGTTCCCCACCCTTTCCAAAGGGAGTGAAGAATTACACTGCCTGAGAGAGGAGGAGGAGGAAACGTTACCTCCTGTTAATTTACTGAGCTGTCCCATTGCCAGGACAGCAGAGAGAGATTAAAGCAGGGAAGCAGACAGAACAGGAGGGGGCAGGGAGTCTCTGGTTACACTCTCCCTCTCTGTCTTTCCCTCACCAGTAACCTTCTCTCTCAGGGTGCTCTGAGGGATTTTAGCTGAAGACTTGTGCCTGTTTCACTCCATGATTTTTCTGGGGAGGGCAGGCGGGAAGACACTGCCCTGAGCAACCCCTACTCCACAGGACGTTGTCTCTGGGGATATGACTGGGGATGCCTCTCCAACGAAAGCGTTCCGATACCAAGAAACTCTGGTGAGTACGATACCTGCAGCAGCGCAGAATGTTTCCTACGTGGGAGCTGGCTTCCCTCTCTGCTTAAGCGGCTGAATGCTTTCTTTGCCAACAAATATTCTTCCCTGTTTGTATTAGGCAAACTCTGTGAGAGATCTGCCCAAGCACATGCTCCAATAGTGGCTTCCTCGAAGAGAGAATGTGGCTATATTCTCCTTGAATTCCTTACCCCCATGGGTGAAAAATTTACATCACCAGACAGGTTAAAAAAATGTAGGAGTGAGTCAGAGCTGAGTCTGCAGAGCTGCACAGAAATGCAACCACTTCTTGTGAATGGGTTTCTCTTTTCCAAACAACCACAGATAGGGCACTGAAACCATTCCCTGCCCTTTGCTACAGCTCCCAGAAGACGTGGTCAGGATTCTGCCATAGTGGTGTTTACAGGTGCTGTGAGAACATGAAGCATGTTGCTCTATGGCATCCTTTGGGAACATCCCAGTGGGGTCTCGCACTGCTTTGTTTTATAGGTATTTGGATGCAGACTGTTGAGCCTCTTTCTGCTTTAGCTATTTTAAAGGGTTATTGCCAGCTAGGAGAACTAAGATTCATTGCATCTCATGAGTCCTCACACTTCACTGGACAAGTGGAGGTAGCAGTTTGTCCTGTGCCTAAAAAGCCTCTTGCTTTGGTTTCACTTTTGAAGTGAGAATTAGCATGATACAGTCCAGACTGCCTAAGGAACACCATGAATGAAATCCCAGCCTTTAAAAATTAATAGTGGCCTGTTTGTATATGAGCATGCAAAGTTTTGGGAGGTGTTTAGAGAGAAATGAGACTCTGTTGGGTCTGAGGAAAAAATGAAATTTCATCCTCTTTGAGCTACTGCAAAGAAAGATGGAGACTTTTTTACATGTTGCTCTCTGGCATCTCCTGAGCACATCTGAGTAGGGTCTTGCACTGCATTGTTTTATAGATGTTCGGATACAGGCTATTGCCACACTTTCTGGTTTGTTTCTAGAGCACCCAGTTTAGTAAGGAGAAGGTATTGTTGTCTTTGGGAACAGTAAGGTGAGGTGAAGAAGTGGACAGTGTCTTTCAGTCCAAAATTCTGCTGCTGAACACTGCTCATGTGTATGACAGAGTACCTTACAGATGAATGAAGACTGTATGATCTTTACTGTGACCATATAGCTCTTCCTGACTGAAATCTTGATTTCAAATCCAGACTTACATAATGAATGTAAATTTCTTAGTGCTCCATGCAGGCACATCACAAGCACACACCCTCAACTCAACAGTGTTTTATTAAGAACACTATTTATCCCATATCAAGTATTAACATTGCTGAAGAAGCCAATCACTACAGTGGAAGGGCTGGATCAGGCTGTATTTCATCTCTCTTGGCCTGACTTTCTGCAGTCAAATATAAAAAAGGAGCGTCCTCAGTGTCAGGAGTGAGCAGCATCAACACTGAGCCTAATGTGGGACATAAAGGGATTGCCATGACCTGTTTGCACTATGAACAAACAAGTAATGATTGCATGAGGTACTGAGCTGTAAGGAAATACTACAAACCCAGACAGAAGCAGTGGTAAAGAAGAGAGCATGAGACAGCACAAGATGCAGAAATAGCGAGTATGCTACTTGGATAAAATGGCTATATTTCTTCTGCAACTGTAACAAACTCATGAATCTCTACGATTTTCACTTTTAGGTTCTTAGTGTAGAACTAGACTAGTCAGAATAAATAGACTAAGGAGAGTTTTGTTGAATGCTTGTGGGAAGACACAACTAGTATCAGATTTCTTGAGTTCAAAGAGTGTGATTTGTATAACTTGAGCTAACGTAAATCTTTGACAAAGTTTCTGTCCATTACTAAATAGCTATTTGTGAGAGAAAGAAATGCACTGTATTGCCTTATATTAATTTATTCATAAATTTATCCCAAATACTTGCCCTTGAGAGCTCTTTTAGGCTTCTGGACAGGACAGGATTGTGTAATAAATATTTGTTTGATTCTTCAAGTACCTGCATAGGTAAATCCCAAATGACTAGTTCTTTGTTGAATTCAAGTCACCCCCATCCCTGATAAGCTTTATGATAAGGAGGCAGCCGTGCTATGACGTGTTTCATTAGAGATGACTCTAAAGTTAGGAATTCTTTGAAAATGACCATGTATACTCGAGTCCTTAGGGATCATAGGCAGAGTAGCATCTAGTCACTGAATCTAGGAGAAGCTAGTTGCTGAATCTAATCCAGGCATTAGTGCTAAGACGGCACTGAATCACTAATCTCAACTGAAGATAAATTATTGCTCAAAACAAGCAAAATGAAGAACATTTATAAGGATTATGCAGCATGAAAAAGGGACTGTAATTCTGGATGTTGTTGCCTCAAGTGTTGTTGCTAGATACTTTCAGGACTTGTGTATCTTAGCAATTTACACCTTAAAATGCTATCTTTAGGAGCAGGCTCCTCTCAAGTATCATCATTACATCTGTTCACTCCATGTACTCAGTCGTCTTAGTTCTTTCTTGTTTAGTGAGTGAACAGAAGCAGAGAGCACTTCTGAACTAATGCTGCATACATCAGTTCCCAGACATAAAGCAACCACTGCTCTCCAGGCATGCTGGTCAGTAGAAAAAGAGAGACAGTAGGTCATTGCCTGGCTCCAAAGACTGTAGGAATGACTGCTGTTTTCCCCTCATTTAGAAAATCTATTGCAGTGTCACAATCCACAGGCTAAGTCACTTATGAAACCCTTATACCTTGGGATGAGGAGAGATGGTAGATGAGGTAGCTGCTGGTCAGCCTTCAAGGTCACAGGTCACCTACATGAGAGTGCTGATGAGTCAGCTGACCATTTCTTGTCCTTAAAGCCCTTCTATGATTGAAGTATCTCTGGTTTTTTATATACTATGGCCACTTCATTAATTTTTTTCTGCTCCTGGCTTTTTTTTTATTTCCTTTTTTTTTTTTCTGCCATTTCCAATAATGCCTTTTAGCTATTTATTTCCCAGGTGCTCCTTGCCTCTTTGTCACTTACTCTTTTACCATTCCCTTGTTATCCTCACATACCTTCTCCTCACTCTTGTGTTCTGCTGCGTCTCCTCAATTTGTTTCTCTGCTGTTCTTGTTCTCGGTATACATGAGGCCAAGTGTTAGGTTTCACAGCTGTGTTTTTCTCTGCGCCTTCCTCACATCACTGCCATTGGATTCTGTTCTAAAAATATCCCATGTGACCCTTTCCCTGCGCTGTCCCAAGGCAGAGGGGGGATTCTCCACAGCTCCCCTCTCCTCTTTTTATTTTTGAAGGTGTTGTCAATCATACAGAAAGTAATGTTAGAAGGCAGAAGAGACCTGGGGAACTGAGGTCATGAGAACGATCACTTGTGCAGATTTGTATTGCCAGTTCCAAAGCTGGAGAGGACAAAAGATGCAGATGAACACGGGGCCAAGTTGTACATGGCAAGATGTAGCCTGCTGACAATGACAATGGAAAAGAAAAAAAGGAATTCTTTCCTCAGTCCATCTCTGCATGGGAGAGATGTTCAGGGCTGCCCTACCTGTTTAAAAGATGGGGATAGGAATTTTTGCTATATTTTGCTTTGGTTGTAAGCTCTGCTGTGAGACCTAGCAGCTTCTTGAGGAAATTTTCTCATTTCCAGTTTGTATTGTTAGCAGGCCTGGTCCCCATAGTTCTATTAGTAATTGAAGTTTGCCTGACAGCATTTTGGTTTTGTCACCATCAAAGCAGAAAACCCAAGAATCATAAAAGGATCTAGAATGGAAGGGAACACTAGCAGTATCCAGTCCAGCCCTCTGCTTGGTCCTGAATTTCCCTTGTTTTAATTCATGGCTGTTGCCTCTTGCATCTTCCTTGTGCTGCTCTGAGGAGAGCCTGGCGCTGTCTTGTCTATACCCTCCCTCTGAGTGTATTTGCATTTGCTGTTTGCAAATCAGCCTCTTCTCTAGGGTGAATAAACCCTGCTCCTTCAGCCTCTCCAATCAATCATCCAGGCAAGACTTCCTGAGGTGACACCCACAGCTGCAAACCAGTGCTGTATATTCCTGACCTAAACACTTTTCCCATGGAGAAAGTTTGGTTTAATTTAACTTTTGCATGTGCAACAGAAATGGTACCAAAGATTTTACCTTGCCTGGCTGCTGCCCACGTTGTCCTTGAACTAAACTATGGGAGCATTTACAGCCCCACAGGAGCAAGTTGCCTGCAGACACCATGCCCTGGATAGGGGACGCAAGGGGACCTTTTCTGCTACTTGCAGGAAAATACTTTTTTTCACCCATTTCCAGCACCATTCAGGTATTGCGTTCTGTTGTGAAGGTGTCCAGAATTACATGTTTTAACCTTTTCCATGAATTGTACAGGCCTCCTGCCCAAAGAAATCAATTCCAAGGGCTGACAGCATGCCAATCAGTCTAAACCTTGCCATTGATATTGTGCTGTAAAAAGTAAAAAAAAAACTTGTTCATGTGTAAATGGCATATGGGGATATCCCACATTTGTGTGAAACCTAATAGGGTAGCTGCATGCTATAAGCTTTTTTATATGGACAAAGAAAATACATGATTGTTTTGGCATCTGGTGTGTGCTACTATGGCAACATAGCAGATTAAATTATTTCAGGCAAGTTTGGAGCAGGGGATATGTGTGTGGAAAGACCAGAATTCCTGACATTGAAAAAAGATAGACCTGTTGCTAGTAAAATTCTCAACAATGGCAGTAGAGGTGCAGCTGGAATACAGAGATTACTGCCCCAGCTGTACAGCAGATGGCATACAAAGTATGGTAGATGAGAAATAATTCATCAGTACAGAAACGTACAGCAAATAATAATCCTCAGGGTGAAGTCAACTACTGTTGTGAATCTCCATAAAATCACAGTAGAGAACCTGGGCACGCAGAAGAGAAGCTGGCAGTAAACACTAGATAAAAATTAGTTATTTTGTCAATGTTTACTTTAGCAAAGTAGCCGGAAGTTGCTGCTCTCAGTATCGATGGAGCAGCTTCCACGTACCTATATGATACAATGATCACTATTAACTTGTTGATGCTGAGGCAGGACAGACATAAGTTTAATAATGCTGGACACTACCTCATTGGAACCTGCTTATTTTAAGTGTTCATATTTACTATGAAGTGGCAAAGAACTTCTTGGGGGAACCAGATTTCATTGCTGTTTCTTTGCACGGGAAGGCATATAATGTTTTTGTATTTGTTAATCATACAATTCTCAGCACTGAACATAGAGGAAGCAAAGAGATCCTCCACAAGCTGTGACTGCAACAAACATGTCAGTCTTTGGACCTTGATAAGGACATACGCAGGGTTAAAGAATTTGCTCACATTTTTAAAACTCAGCCATTTATGTCTGCAACAAATTCCTGCCTCTTGGTGAAGAAATTGATTCTTACTTGTTCTTAAAGGAACCAAGTGGCTGTTGGGATTGACAGTCATCCATTTCCACAACGTATTTGTAAATGGTCATGGATCAGGAATGTTTGCCTATAATCTGTCAGCATTGAGAGTGGATTCTAAAAGCACGTAAAAATACGAAGCACCTTCATCTGTTGCACAGTGCTATTGTGAGTGCGAGTGGCACCTACACTTTTTCAAAGGAAGTCAGATACCTGTAGCTCTAAAAACCCTGACAAATTACATGCAGTATGTTGCTTTCTGATTCGGTGCTGTGAAGAAACATTACCTTGTATGCCTCCAAGTTTGTTTCAGATTAAAGTCTGTCCAACTAGTCTTACCTGTACATAGTCTAGCATACACATCCTTTGATTGTGTGTAAACTACTGTAGTGACTATGGATGTCTATATCCTGAGACTTGGAGTTACCCAAATCTCTACTGGGACACTGAGGAGAAGAGAATTTGCCTGAAGACCAGTCACAGAAGCTGACAAAGTAACCGTGAGGAGGAATATATGGCTTTTAACAGCTACAGAATCCATTTTTGAGTACGTGGTCAGCCCAGGTAGGCTTTGCAGGACTGACCACAGTTCTGCAAAGAGATTTCAGAATTAGATGATGCTTTCTTCAGACAGTTGGAAAAGGTCATGTTCACAGTCCCTGGAAGCAACCTGCTGCAGCAGTAAGAGCAGGGCACAAGCAATCCAGGAGATTTCTGGAGTGCATTGCCAACAAGTTCATAACAAGATAATCGAGGAGACAGCAAGAGGAGGTGCTCTGCTGGACCTGATACTAACAGAGGAGGAAGGACTGGTTAGGGGTGTGAACATCCCAGACAGCCTCTGGATCTGAGGAGGGAGAAGGGCTCAAAATAAGATCTCAATCCTTGAATTCAGGAGAGAAGTCTTTGACTTTTTAGGGATCCTCTAAAAGTAATCCCATGGGAAATGGCCCTGAAGGGAAGAGGGGTCCAAGAGAGCTGGTTGTGGTACAGGAATCATCTCCTCCAAGCTCAGGAATGATCCATCCTGATGAGCAAGAAATCAAGCAAAGGTGGAGGGAGTCCTGCATGAATTAGGAAGGAGCTGCTGACTAAACTCAGACAGGTGACCTGGGAGGAATCTAGGGCCACCAGCCATGTGTGCAAGGATGAGGTTAAGAAAACCAAAGCTCATCTGGAGTTTAATCTGGTAACGGACATGAAGGGCAACAAAAAAGGCTTCTACAGGTGTATCAGCAGCAAAATTAAGGCAATGGAAAATGTGTGCCCTCTTCTAAAGAATCAAGGCAAATTGATTCTAAAGAAGATGATGAAGAGCAAGGACCATCACTGGAGGAGGATGAGGTCAGAGAACATTTAAACAAACTGGGCATGCACAAATCCATGGGACTTGATGGGATGCACCCACCAGTGTGAGGGAGTTGCTCAATCTTATTGCAAGGCCACTCTCTATAATCTTTCAAAGGTCGTAGGGATTTGGAGTGGTAACTGAGGACAGGAAGAAAACAAATGTCACTCCTATCTTCAAAAGGAGCAAGAAGTCCAGCAAACTGCAGGCTGACCCACTTCAGCTCAATCCCCATAAAAGTGATAGAGCAACTCATCTTGGGAACCATTTCCAGACACGTGACGGACAAGAAAGATGATTGAGAGTAGCCAGCATGGAATTGTTAAGGGAAAATCACACTTAACCAACGCATAGTTCAGTGATCAGATGAAACGGCTTGGTGGATGGAGGAAGAACAATGGAATATGTTTACCTTAGCAATGCTTTTGCCTCCCACCACACCCTCATAGTAAGCTGATTAAGTATGGGCTGGACAAGTGGACCTCAGAGTGGATTGAAAACTGGCTGAACTGCAGGGCTCCAAAGGTTGTGATCAGCAGCACATCCTTCCACTAAGCTCTGAGGAGGTTATACTTGGAATCCCGTGTCCAGGTTGGAGCTCCACAGTTCATCAAACTTACGGAGATACCAGAGAGAGTTCTGCAAAAGGCCACAAAGATAATGAAAGGAGAGGAGCATCTCACGTCTGAGGAAAGGCTGAAAGAGCTGGGATTGTTCAGCAAAGGCTCAGGGGAGGTCTTGTTATCTGATGGAAGACTGAAGATGGTGGAGCTGTTCTTTTCGCAGTAGAGCTCAGTCACAGGACAAGATGGAAAGGGCACGAATTGAAATGCAGGAATTTCTGTCTGAACATAAAGTGTCAGTCTTTTGCATGACTGAGCACTGTCACAGGTTTACCTGGAGTGGTTGTTGCATCCTTGGAGACATCCAAAAGCTGTCTGGACACAGCCTAAGGCAACTTTCTCCTGCTGACACTGCTTGAACATGGTATTGGACAAGACAGCAGGTGTCCCAACCACAGCTCAAATATTCCACAATTTTGTAATTAACTAAAGTACTCAGAGGAACAGCAGTGCAAATTACCTACTAGTCTACAAGATTATTGTCTTCTAAATATGACACAGAATGTATTTTTAATTCCTTGCCTGTAATGATCTCTCTTATCTACGCTTGTTGTTAAATGACTCACACAAACCTGTCATTTGCTTCTATTACAGAAAAGCAAGTTAAAACTGTTTGCCTGCATCTATATTCCAAGGAGTTGTGACTTCAATAGAACAAGACCCTACCTGCTGAGATACAGCCAAATTAACCTTCTCAGTTAGTTTTCTTCATATGGCTCAATATTTTATTTGTGTCCAGACCTCATTGTCCTTTCCAGCCTGGGAGGTTCCAGTCCACTTAACTGTTCCTCGTACAGCAGCTATTCCATAATTTGACCAGCCTCTGAAACTCTTCCAGTTCTACTATATTCTTTTTGAGACTAGGGAAACAGAAAGGCAAACATTACTCAGATGTACTTGCACATTTTATTTAATTAGGTATTATTTTCCTACTTCTCAACCATAGTTCTAAATAAATGCTAAAGGGGTCATTATGATCATTCTGTGTAACCCCAATATCTTATACTTACATACCAAGAGCTTAAATAGTTGAACAGTTCTTGTGTATGCAAAGCTAGAATGCCTGTTCCTCCTTAATCACTTCAGATTTATTGTGACTGTTTCATCTGTAATTTTGTTGCTCAATCATCCTGTTAAAGCCCTGTACAATTCTTCAGTCAGTCTGTTTTTATTCCTCTGAATAACTTACTAACAGCCTGTGAGCCCTTATCCAGACCAGAGAGGTATTTGATATTAATTCTGCTTGGCACCAAGTTTGTTATCAGCCGTAGA
Source organism: Struthidea cinerea (assembly GCA_013397865.1). NCBI lineage: Eukaryota > Metazoa > Chordata > Aves > Passeriformes > Corcoracidae > Struthidea > Struthidea cinerea. The sequence continues at coordinate 188,730 of VZTI01002388.1, read as the reverse complement.
GGACATGGTACTGAGGGCAGGCTGCTTTTAGTTCCAATTCCATACAGAAATAGGGCATGTTGGAAACCTCATTTCCATTAGTTTGAAGTCCGTAATGCTCCAGGCTCAAAGGGCAAAAGAGCTGCAGGTTCACCTAAGCTTTCCAGGAATGGTAAAGGCAAAAGCAGGATTAAACACATGGCAGCTGTGCACCAGGGTAGTGAAGAAGAAACAGTCAGTGTGGTCTAGGAACTTTATTCCACAGATACATGGAAGTCTTACTCTTGGGAAAATGAAGCAAGGGCTAAGCAAAGTTCTCTTGCCTACACATGTGTTTTAGCGCTGCATGTGAGCGTGTACGTTGCGGCTGACATGATCTATTGACGGCCACATGAACAGCTTTGTACTTAAATGCTGCTTCCCTGGCCTGCAGTGAACTCGCTCAAAGCACAACTCTGAGCAGTTAATGGCATGAAGACGTGAGTGTTTTCCATAAGTTTACCTTTCACAACGCTCTGGACAGACATATTAGAGCTGGTGCAAGGAAGGGAATATGACCATCCTTTCTTTATGCCACTCACAGTTTTGGGACAGCTGTGACAGTTCAGACCAATGCTGAAAAATCTTGAATTTCTGTGTGTTCTCTCTTCTTTAACCCAGCTATATTTCAAAAGCAATATCAACTACTCTTATGCCATGACCCCAAAAAAGTTCATTTTTTTTTTTTCTTATAATTGCCTTATACCAAAAGATAAAAGACCAGACTTGACACTTTGTCTGGAAATGTGGAACAAGGGAGATTAAGAAGGTCAGGGTCTGATGCATCACTGGCTTTTGATTAGGCAGGTGCTCAGTGTGACAGGCAGCCTTTTCCATGCAGAGCTCAGGTACAGCGTCTTGTTCCATCCTGACTAGTAGCCCCTCAATGCAAGCCCTCAGAAAGAGTCATAATATCTACAAGAAGTAGTCCTTCCCCATGGGACTTCTCACTCCCCATTAGTTCTAGCCCTGAGTTGCCGTATGTCGCCTTCATTCTCTGCTTTTACTGTTCCATCGCTGTGGGAAAGCGCTTGAATGCTACGTAGCAAATAGGTGGTGTAACAATAGCGTAGTGGGTTAACAGAATACGCTAAGATGCTCTGGAACACCCTTTCCAAATCCTTCCACAAAGATTTTTCACTCTCAAAACCTCTAGTGGTTTTCACTTCCAACCCAACTCTTTTTTATATATGTAGGCTTCTCTCTTCTTCTTTCCACTTTTCCAGATCCGTGTGTTTGGTTCTGTAGTAAATGGGTTGTCTCTGAAGAGAATGAGCAATCATCAGCTGATGACATTTTGCTACTGAATATGGAGGACTGACACAACTGATTCCATAACAGTACATCAGCTGAGCCTGATATACCACGCTAAACAATTCAGCATCTTAGCTGAAACCACTACTTCATGGTGACCACGATGTGCTTGGAGTCAATACCCCCGTGGAAGCAACAAGGGTCAAAACATCCATTAGAATGGATCGAATAGAAAACCACATAAAAACAAAGAAGCTTTTTAATCTGTTAAGAGATGTGACCAAAATTGAAACATTTCCACAAGTCACGGGGTTACTGAAGGACACCATAATGGTATCTAAAGAGAACGGGTCCACACAAAAAGGCCTCAGACCTTCTTTAGTCTGCTTCAGATCCTTGACATGAATGCTCTGCTCTGCCAGGCTGCAGGTGATATTATCTGGTTGGAGGGTGTCCCAGGAATCCTTTAGGGAGTGCTGACCTCCTGTCTTCTCAATGATATCTGCCTCTTATTTCCAATGCAGCTCTGTAAGAAAAATTCAAAGCTGGGTCCAGACCCTCCTGTGGACTGCAGAGGAAGGCATCTTGGTAAAAATGACATTTCAGACCTGGTGTCAGAACACAGATATTAAAGACGTTAATGCACTCCTAAGCAGATCTGAATGCTCAGCTGCTGATTCAGGGCAATGATCATGTTCCCCAGCATATAAGACTATAGATCAAGAGGGGACAGGACTGTGATGATCAGTGTGGCAAAACTCATTATGAAATTGTACAGACAGACATGTCTGTCCAAGCGGTCCTACCACAAAGTACAGTTAGATTGGTGAAGATCTCCTGCAGGAAGACGATGGAGAACCCTCTTGACCAAAGCAAGGAGAATACCCTGCTCCTACAGAGACCTCAACTCCATCCCATGGGATTTAATGATGGCACTTGGAGAAGTTTTATTTAGAGGGAGAAGGAAGGGGGGTAAGGAACCTGTTGGCCGGCAGTGGCAGTGCCACTTGTACCAGCTGTGCTTTCTACCAGGAAGTTCTGTAGCCAGAGCTGTGGTCCCCGTGGTACAGGGAAGCACCAAAGCAGCACCCTCTGCATGCTTTTCCTCCTTGATGAAGATGAGGTTGAAAGCTGCCATGGCAAGGATCAGCTGCATCTTCTTCCCAGAGCAATGAGTCTTAAGCTTGTCCCTCAGCATGATGGGTCTGAGGAGCCTGCAGACTTGTGTGAGCTCGTGGTCCTCATGGTGCCCAAACACCAGTGTTCTGGGGCATTCCTGTCCTTCTCCTCCTAAGTGAAGGTCCCCAGCCCAGCCAGTGCACCTGTCAGAGAGCAACAACTCTTCCTGGTGCAAGAAAAAGCAGCAGAGTGAGTGGAATTTGAAATATTTCACGAAGACTATCTCTGCTTTTTTTTTGCTTTCTGACTCATTCCTGTAAAAGTATGCTATAGACATGATGTGGAGTAGAATCTGGCTCTGATACAGACAGGAAAAAGTTGATATACACCCCAGACCAAGGGCAGTGCTTGAACAAGTTACCATAAGTACTCCTAGGCATTATTGCTGATTCTGAACACCTAATAATGCAAGAGCAGGACTGTGAGCAATGCTCTTGAACAAACACAGCATCCAAAAATCTGTAATTTCTCATAAAGACTCTGAGTTTAGCAGCTCATATAACTAATTTTGGTTCCCAACTTAAATGAAAGTCAGAATAGTTTCCGCCATTTATTCTCAGCACCTTCTTTTTCATTGGCGTATTCTCTCTCCACCATTCCTGACCTTGGTCAATAGTTTCCAGTGTCGACCTACAGCCCCTTCCTGGACTCCTGTTCCAGGTTTAATATTTTTAGATGGCACAGACAGTAAATGCCAGCCCTGAGACACAATGCCATTTATGGGGAACTTCCTGCAATTTCTTCTGCTGCTTTATCTTGTCCTGGGCTTAATATACTAAGCTACCTGTCTCTTTGGCATCTGGAGATTGTTTCCCCTCATGGTAGGGAGTACTTCTTGCACCTTTTTTCCCTTCTGACAATCAAAATCTGCTCTTGCTAGTAGGTGTGCGGCAGCTCTAGTTTAAAAAGTTTGACAGAGAAAAGACTTTTTGCAGTCTTCATGCCAAAGAGTGGCCCAGTACTTCAACCTGGATGCATGTGCTTGATGCAGTTCTTCTTTCCTTCCCGCAACACTTTCCTACAAGTCAAAGCAAGGGGCTGATAGAAGAGGGAAGGAGTCCAGTGAATGTCATGCTGATTCTCACTATCATCCCTGTATCAGCAGCCAGAGATAACAGCAAAGGTTGTTGCTGCAGGGGAGTTTCTTTGCCCTCATTTGTGATGGATTTATTATTCAGGCTGCCAAGAGAAACACTATCTTCCCTCTGTTTACCTTAGTCTTTATCTCATATTACCACCAGGGATTGTTTTATGGAAAACAAGCAAGACCCCAGCTGTGCTGGAGGGTTAGATGTTTTTGTATGGGTATCTGCATTTAGATGGGGAAAGGAGAAGGAAAATAGGAAGCTCAGTCAAAACTTTGCAGGATTTACTACTATAACTGTCCTGGTAAATAAGGTATATAAAAAAATCTTCAATGGTAGTGATAACGCATCTGTGCTACAGCCCTTCTATTGACATCCTGTACCTCAGTTATCTGAGACAGGACAGGACAAACCAGCCCTGCCAACAGCTAGTACTTAGCAACCATGGCTCATGCAAGCAGGTCATAGCATTTGCTCTAACCATGGCAAAAGTCTGGAATGTAAGCAAGACCCTAGTGTTGCTGAGAAAAGGTGGATTATATCTGCGCTGCAATCAGAAAAGACAGTCCCTTTTCTCATTTCCAGGTGTGTTCCTGATCCCTTTTTTACTGACATTCACATGGCCATCCATCAGCAGGAATGGAGATCTGAGCTGGCTGAAAATTATTTTTTTTCCTTGCATCAAGCTTCTCGATCACTAGTCCCAGTACACAAAAAATTAGGACTGTCCTTTTCAACCGGTCCGCTCTTCAAGTGCCCTAAATTAGGTAATGTGATCACTCTTTCATAGAGATCTACAGATCATAGGGCTTCAGAGAAATTACTTTTCAGGCATTTGAAAGTTGACCATATATCAGGAAAATGAAATAATTTTTCTTGCATACATCTAATCCTAGCCATGGCCTCCTGGAGATACTCTGTCCATAGTCATGGTTCCTTCTTCTTGACCAACCCCAGCTCATGCACACCACAAAAGTGTCCTCAAAACTTTCCCAAATAATTTCACTTCACAAGCTAGTTCCTCTTCCTAAACCTTTCAACTATGACCACACATCTTCACAGCTGGCCACGTTTTACATACGAATCATCATTCTCCACTTGAAATTAGCCAAGTCCATTTCAAACCCAGGAGCCTGTGGCAGGCCAGCTCTGCACAGCTCACCACTGCCCTTTCTTTCCACCCTCGTGGTGTCGGTCAGGCTCTTTGTCATGGCATGATTGACAGATGTAATGGGCAATTATTCATTTTACCCGTGCAACAAGCAATCTACAGGGAGAAGGGGAAGAAAGGCACAAGCTGCAGATTCTCTGTGCTGGAATAATAACAAATTCACTATCTTAGAGGCATCCTTAATAAGTTTTGATCATTAGAGGTAAGTCTGTATTTCCTAGATGTTCCTTGGTCCTCTCTGCTAAAAATGTCTTCAAGCTGACTACATCAGAGAATGTTTGTGATGCGAAATTATTCTCCTAGAAAATAAGAAATCCACTGAATTCGCTTCAGTCAGTTAATTGAGTGTTTGCTAGTTCTCACTGACTTTAGCTGCTTTTGGATGCACAATCCAGTTAGAAAATGTTTTCTCCTTCTCAGCAGTCTAATACTACTTTTTTGTAATTACTTTTTTTCTTCTTTTGGTACTTGTATACACACTGTGCCTGTTTGACTTGTTCTTGTTTATCCTAAGACAAGACATTTACTTTTCTACCCCATCAGTAATACACCTCTTCATTTGGAAAGCCTTTCAGCAGATGAAAAGAAGAAATTATTTAATAGAAGCTACAGGGTGCTGTAGGGTAAAGAATCACCAAGGGAATTGAGGGCTGCAATTTAAGAAGAGGGGCAGCTGTACGGGAGGAGGCATCCAAGCTGTGGAGATACGGAAACAATCTCCTAGGCAATAGAGTGTAAGCACAAAATTTTAGCAGCTCAGAAGGTCATCAACTTAATTGCAGCCAAGGTCACAGTGGGTGAGGGAGAGTTGTGTATAGACTATATATTTATTTCTGTGCTTCCTGACTTACATGCTGGAAGTTTTCTCTATTTAAAAGAATCAAATAATCTTTTATTCTACTAAAGGCTGTTCTGTTTTGAGTTTTGAAGCCTGATGGTCTTTACCTGAGAGCTCACCAGGACAGTCAGATCCACTTTAAAGCTCTGAATGAGTTTGGATCCATTAATAAAACCTAATTTTGCTGTCTTCTCTTTCATATGTGAAATCTGTGATTTTCTGTGTCTTGCTCTTGTTGCTGGGTTTGTTTAAGTTCTCTCTGCTTGTTATTTTTGCTCTCAGTTCCAACCTGTGACCACATTGTGATGTAGGACAAGAGAACCTCAAGTTAACAAGCAATTTACCTTAGGTGGCATCATCGACATGGATATGGTGCTCTGTGCAGACTGTCACAGTTGGGTTGTTCCTGGAACTGGGACATAACCCTGCCCCTTTAAAACTCATTTGGTTTTTGACAAGTCATGGCATATCGTACCGTCATATCGTGTCATACTGCACTGCCATCATGCCCTGCCCTGATCTCTTCAAGTTCCTTCCAAATGCATCTATTCCAACATCTACTTCAATGGCTCCTTCAGGTCCTTGTGTTCTTGTAAGTATTTATCTGATCTCAGTTGTGAGATTTTTTTTCCCCATTCTGCCTCTTTCTACTTGAGCTATCAAAAGCTGATGATCCTCAAAATCTGCCCTGTTTCTGTCAATTCTGCTCCACTCAGTCTAGTATTAGTCAGTACATGTCCACTTGAATATCATCATATTATCTTGTTATTTCTCCATGATGAAAGATCTTAAACTTTCTGGTCTTTTTACTTTTTACTGTGAACTCAACCCTTCTTTCAAGTGTCCTCTGAGAGTTCTCTGTCATTGTGGCTCCATATTCAGTCTGGCTTACTATGTGCCCCCGCACAGCTTAAATTTCTATTTTTTGCTACTGTTCAAGCCTCGGTCCATGATCTATTTCTTTTTTTTTTCACTATAAAAGCTGTCTTTTCTTCCTCCCTCCCTCTTCCTAACCCTTTTCACAGCATTCTTTCTCTCCCAAAGCTCTAATTGCCTCCTGTAGCTCTTTGAAGCCTCCATGGGTATCTTGTCTAATAAAATGTCCTAGTCAGGAGCTTTGTTCTCATCCAGAAGCCACTGCCTTATCTGACATCTACTGAAGTATTTTTCCTGCCTTTTCACTCTTTTTTGCTCCATCTAAAGGTATTGCTTGAAGCAAAAAATGCTTGCTGTATCTTTTTCCTGTCCAGATTCTTATCCCCTCATGCCCTTCAGTGCTTTATCTCTTATTGCCTCTGTGTGTCTCTCTTAGAGACTGTGTTACTCTTAAGTAGTCATCCTTTCGTCACCTTTCTCCTCTTCCTCCTTTGAAACTCCCTTTTTCACCTTTACAGTTTCTTTTGTCCCATAGACTGTCTTTTATATTATCTTCTTTGCAGACTTGTGGACCTCTTGGGCTGGGCTTTCTTAAGCACAGAATATTATTTTTGCTTTGTTCTTAAATCACTGTTTCCCTATTCCGCATGCAGGGTTCTAAGTTGCAATAACTCTGCCTCAGCAAATTCCACTCCTGACAGCCTGGGGTGGCAGAGGTCTCTGCATCACCATCTGCTGTAATGTCTGCATATGCAGTGTTGGGGGCAGCTGAAAGATAGATGTGGTGCTTTGCTCCAGAGGAGCCTGCAATCTGCTGGTGGGCCGTAAGGCTTGTGTACAGTGAGGTCATGAAGTGGTCTAGATCTTTCAGGATGAACCTGTTACAGAACAAACCAAAAAAAGCTCTAGCATAAGCAGAAGTCTCAGAGGTTAGCATGGTGTCTGATAATTTTTTGGGCAGGGCATAGGGAACATTGAGATTGTCACTGTTGATTAGTAGCACTGGGATTTCAGGTGATAAATCTCCTGGGACCAGACCATGGGAAAAGTGCAAGTCTTCCGTTATCCTTACCCCCCTCCCTGCCAGCCTCTCAGACCTTTCACTATAAAGGCAGTAGGATGGGAAGGCTAGGAGTTATATTTCTGCATCTTGAAAAGCATTCAGGAGGAATAAATAAACTCTAAGAACGGGAGACCTGAGAGAAAACTGGGAAGAGGAGGGAGAAAAATAGATGGCTGACTGGAGAAGAACCCATCTTGAGTGACAGTTCTTCCAACTTCTTTCCTTTGTCACTTAGTAACCTAATTTGGACTATAGCTGTATTTTCATCTATCACAAAATTGTCCTTCTTGAAACACAGCTTTGGAGTCCCACTAGGACCTGTAATAAGCAAAGGAAAAAAAAAGGTGTATCAGTAAGTTGTGTAGCTTTCCTCTTGCATGCCATGGGGGAGTCTAGAAACTTTTCTGAGCCTTTTGAAGAGGCTTAGGTGCACCTGAGGAGTCAAGCCATGTGTATGGGTCATCTGTGTTTGTGGCTAGTGCAAGATGGTTATGACATCTTCCTCTTATTTTTACAACTTCCTCCAGCTCTGTGCTAATCTCCTGAATCTGCTGGTAACCTCTGAAGCAACAGCAGTGCTCCATTGATGAGTCCTGGTGGAAGTGCAGAGCAAGGAAATAGTAAGCAAGACAGAGAGGCAATAAAGAAAACACAGAAAGAAGAGCTGTGGCAGGAAATTACAGGCAGAGTGATAGGGGAGATTTGATAGCAGTTACTGGGCAGCAGCAGTGCAGAAAGGCAGATTTTTTTTCAGGATGTGTTCTGTATTCTGTGTTTATGGGACACTGCAGATCTGAAAACATGGAAAAGATGATGAGTAAAACCAGAACTTTACCTTTCATTAGGTCAGCTGTGCCAGCTGGAAAAAGTGGACAAGCTGTTGGTTCTACAAGTTCTTCTCAGAGTGTGAAATAGAAGCAGCAGATCTCAGAGCAAGTACAAGCTGAGAGTAGCTGCTTTGAATTTAACTGGAGTAGTGATAGTGAGGCTGGAGGCTGTGACAGAGATTATTAGTACATTATGAAATAGCAAGGATTGTTAATAATTTCCAGAGATCTCACAAAGCACTTTCACCTCCTAGGGGAAAGAGGGAGATGGATGATTTATAAGCTGAGTAGCATGGTAAGATTAGTGTTCAGGATACAGGAAATATTGTGACATAAATCCAGTATCTCTATAGATTGGATATATTTTGTCGTGCACTGAAATGATGAATTTCAGTTCTCAGTCTTTTCCTTGGTAGACAATATCTGGGTACAGAGACTAGAGGCAGAGATACTGTTTGATGAAAAGTGGGAATTAGTTGAATACTAGGTCCGTAGCTAGAGATGAGCTGGGTCTTTCCTAGAGCATAGGTGCCACCACACACAGAGTGGTTGTTCAGGTTCAGCTGTGTAGTTATCACTCTACCATGCCATGCACTGGCTGAGGTGTATTACACTGTGGGAAGCACGAGTGAGGGCTCAGAGGGTTTGTAGGATGTCTTCCTAATGAGGACAGTAAAGGTTTCTTGTTCATGTAGCATCTGGAGTCACTTGGTGAATGCTGGCCTTGGGGTCCTTCATGCTTTTATTGTTAAGGTGAGTGAGGTTGGGGCCAGTTTGGAAGCTGAGAGGGACAGTTCTTGGAAAAAGCCTTTCAGGGTAGAATCATCCTATTTTAGGCTATTATGGTATCATTACTTCCCATGGAAATTCCACAACAGTGTCACACAAGACAGACAGTAGTGTTTGATTAGCTGGCAGTAGAGGGTTCATTTTTATACTGCAGCAATTTCTAATGTGCCATTCTTCTGCCTCATGCAAAACAAGAGCTAGAAGAAGAGAGCACTTTCAGATAAAGGTTCTCATTAGTTTTCTGCAGTGGCTGTGATGAGTGTTCTTCTCAGTACATACAATAGTGACTGAAGATCTGGTGCTGTATTACAGCTTTGATGTTTGCTGGGTCGCACTGTGTTCAGTCTTTAGGCTTCCTATACATGATGTACCTTATATTTTAGACAGTTTTTTTATATTTTATACGCTATATAATATGGGCTATGCATTGTTTTATGTAAGCCGCAATGACAACGGTCTTCCAAAAGCATCTCAATAGGTTGGGAGCAATTAATGCCTTTGTGATGGTAACCTGTGAGGGTAACCAAATGTTTTTCTCTGATTTCCTAGACACAGTCACTTAGAAACTCTTCTTTAAGGTGATTCATTAAAAGTTTCGTCCTACCTGTGGGGCACAGTCTCCCTCCAGAAAATAGTGTTTGTTGACAGTAAAGTGACTGCTGGTGAGAATGAAACAGGGGAGCCGGTAAATTTTGGGGCAGCACTGATACTGCTTTTGTAAATATTCAGTGCTTGCCTGGCCTGATACCAGTTGTGGGTTGTACAGACTAACCTTATCCACATGGATACTACTGCTAATGGATATCCATATCTTAGTGTGAACTTTGGAGAAGGTGGTTTGTGGAAGAAATTAAGTGTGTCTTCCTCTTGGAGACTTTCTTTCTACCTTACTCTCGAGGACCATGCAGACTAAAAAAAAAGCAAAATAAATGTTTTACAAGGGTCTGCAAAATGAACTAATGAGACCACTATTCTGGACCCAAAAAAGAGTGCTTTGCCCTTCTCTCCACCCCATCCAGCCTGCAAATCTCTTACTCAGTATGAGTAGCTTGGCATGCGAGTTCTTTTTTCCTTGTATACAATTTCTGGGACCTTGAACTCTCCGCTCCTCCTTAATTAATAGCCCTCAGAAGACATATGGTTACAGGCAGCACACTGACAGTACTGGGAGGTGTCTCTAGGCCAAGCTGCTGTAACATGCTTCTCATTCCTGTTGCTGGCTGGTAGCTCACTGGTGTTGGCTGAGCTCATTGCTTCTCTCCCTGGCTGAGAAACAAGTGGCAGAGTGGGGAGGAGAAGCTGTGGAATGCTCTAGTCTGTGGAAAAGTGAGCATCGAGAAGAATTACATTTCTGCATACCCCTATAATTGAGTACTCACAGAGCTGTTTGGTGACATTCTTCAAAGTGCAAAGTGTTCCCCATAAGGACACGTGGGAAAGCTGAGATTAGACTGTAAAATTCAGCAGTTCACAGGGATGCCTGACTTCTCCATTAGGGCTTGCGGATGTGGACTTAGAAAAATTGTCTTGGGACACTAAGTGAACAGCCATGTCGTTCCATCTCACCATAGTTGCTGGCATCTTTATGATTGTGGCTCAGTCTTTTGGACACCTGGTATCTGGGGAGAAAATGAGGAAGCCCACTGACCTTTGTTCTCACTGCAAACAGGGTGTGTGTGGGATGGGGAGCTGTGAAAGGAGAGATATCCTGGATAATAATTTCTGCTTCCTCCTATCTCCTTTCTGTCTCTGTGCTTGTAGCTCTGTCTGTCATACCACCTCCTTCCCCCTGCCCCCTCCCTCTCCTTCAGGAGTTCCCCTGATGCTCACACCTGATATTCAATCCCAGCAGAGTTATTGCCTTTTGCTGAGATCAAGCACAGCACTGGGGAATCATGTGGCAGAGGAAGGTTGCTATAAATATAGTTGAACCCTTTGGGCAGGAAGGGAAGAAAGTGAGAGAGGCACAAGGACGAGGAGGAGGGGCAGAGAGAAAGAGAGTGCAGAAACAGGACAAGTTGGAGTGGTCTGAGGAGAGAGAGAAAGGAAGGCTCAGCAGAGAATGCGGAGGCCATGCTCTCTGCCAGAACACGAGGTGGTTCTAGGTAAGGCCCAGAGCAGCAGCTCAGTTTCAGATGAGCGTGAGGAGGAGTAGAGGAATGGAGAGCTCAGAGAGCAAGACGCGGGAACGCAGCTCGAAGCCAGCTTTGTGGGGGGGCACACCGCAGTACGACTATGTCTGCTTTGAGAAATGCACCCCTTACGGGATACCTGTGGAGGCAGGACACGAGGCCGGGGCGACAGGGGACGACCTGCGCTCCCCGGAGAACTCGCTCAGCTACCCACAGGTAGGGCTGGACAACGGGATATTTGCGGCAGGACAGGTCTCCCTGGGATCACACAGGCTCTGGGGCTCTCGGAACAGCGCTGGCAGAGCACACGTCCCTGTCCATCCCCAGTCCTACCGGCTCTCCCCTTCGCTTGCTGACTCCCAGGTCATTTGATATTCATGGCTGTACTTATACCCAGGAGCCTACCAGTAATTCAAGTCAGAGCTTATTGTCGCTTGCCATGGATGCAACGAGACTTGGAATGGGCAAGCTGGGATGGGGAAAATTAACCAGAGCATTGGTGTGTTTGTAACAGCAAAGAGAAGCTGCAGATGCCTTCAGCAGCACAGTGATATTAGGTAGAGCAGAAGAATGAGTAAAACCAAAGAGAACAGTGATGTATGTAGATGGGTATCTATCTGCACAGCTGTATAGATGAAGTAAAGCTCTCTTGTGACTTTTCTCTGACCGTAAAGCACTTCATGGTCATAGACCCATACATGTATATTGGTATTTTTGGTAACTCTTAGTGGAGCTGTACGTGAGGGATTTCCTAACCCTTAAACTTGACCTGACTCTTGCTCTGGTTCGTATAAGCACTGGTCCAGAAAAATGTCTGGGACACAGATGTACTCTGGTTATGGCTTTTTGTTCCACTATGCTCTGTATCTCCCTTACCTCTTCTTCTGGGACAGCCTCCTGTGAAGGGGCAGGTTTACAGCAGAGTCCTGGTGTCTTATTTCCTACCACTCTGCCCTGACTAAGCTGACCTAAGAGAGCTGTGGTGCAATGAAGGATCCAGTCAAATTATGAGGAAGAGAGCACGTGAATGTGAAATTCATAAAGTGGATGTTTCTCCTTAAATGTATACAAATCCTCTTACATGGATGGTGAATGAAGGAGGTTCCATTAATTGTCTCCTAAAGATTATGTGGTGTAGTGATAGGTAAAAAACCATATTTGCCACCAATTAAATGTCTTCCAGTAGACAAGCATCCCAATGAGAATTATGTGTCACACTGCAAAAGATCAGAGAATCAGTTCCATGGCCATATTCAGGGATTTCTCTTCTGAAACTGCCTAAAATATATGAGAGTTTGCATGTGTCCTACATTAAAGTCTTCCAAAATCACCCCGCTGGCAGGTTTGAAAGCAGCAGCCCAGATGGACAGAGGTCTGACTGGAGCAGTTTAGGCTTTATCTGCACTAACTCAGGCAGTGCTTTGGCTGCAGCAGCCACGCCAAGAGGGTGAGCATGGGGGGTGGGATGGGGTGGAGAGCTGTGTGTGTCCACCAGGGGCTGAGCTCCGCTGGGGTCACACCTGCCCCATGGGGTACAAATAGGGCTGGAGAGCTGAGGTGGGTGAAGGAAATGTGCCTTTGTGCGTGTGCCATGAACCAGTAGGGAGCTGGGGTGTGGGGAGCTGCGAGATGCAAACCCTTCCTCCAGTGAAGCTCATCCATGCACAGAAACATCCCAGTTCACACATATCCACCAGATATGCCGGTCCCACACACCTAAAACCACTCTCCAGCAGGCACAGATGACACAGTGAGGCAACACCATCAGCTCTGTGCTCGTGCTCCCTGACACCAGAGTGGCTCTGTGCTCAGTTCCAGAGGCGTGATGGTCAGTGCACGTAGATAGACGACCTCACATACAAACAAGAAGGCCACCAAACCCATTCCCATGCTTATCTTCAGGCAGAAACATCCCCAAGCAAGCATTTTTGAAGGCAATTTGCAATCTAAAAACTAGACAGTTTTATTTAGTTTTACTGAAAAATATGTCCTGGGAATATTTTATACAAACAGTCATGTACATGTGTGCATGTACATTTATCATGGAACTTTGCATGCAGACATATTCTGGCTAAGCCAGGCTTGCTGTGGATGTGTATATTTTGCTAGTCATTCATGCACATGCAGATAAATTATAAATATGCATGTGTACTTTGTACAGACGTGCACACTTATTAGCATGTTATTAGCATGAAAAACAACCCACTGCACATGTTTTTGTCCATTTCCACGCAGAGTAATCATTAAGATTTCTTTCCCCACTGTCATGTGAAAAAACATTTGACAGAGATTTTGATTCTGTTGTGCTCTTTCCTTTTGCTAGGTGTTGCCTTCTGTTGTACACGGGATTTGGTTTGGTTTACACAGGCCGCAGAATAATGAAATCTTGGTCTTTGGCCTGGGACCTTCAGATAATTGATAGTCAAAAAACATATAGTCATTAATAGATAATAACATAATAGTAGTAGGATAATAATAATATACATATATTTTTGACAATTAATATAACAGATAGTAGACATATGATAGACAATATAATATACCTTGATCATCATACACTGTAGGATTTTGTATTGTTTTCTTTCTTCATGAGAAAGAAGCTACAGCTGGTGAAGTATTTAAAAGCTGTGCTATTTGTGACTATAGAAAGGGTGTTCCTGGCAGGGAGCTCACTCAGCAATACACAGATGGGTGTAGTGGGAGGGATGTGCAATAAGAAATCAGGCAATGCAGGAATACAGAACAGCAGGCTCACAGAGAGAGGTAGGTGGGAGGGCCTCTGGAGCCCTCCAGCCCAAGCCCCGGCTCAGAGCAGGGCTGGCTCCAAAGGTAGGTCACCTTGTCCAGTGCTTTTTCCAGGCATCTTCTGAACATCTGCAAGACTGAAGATTCCCCAGCCCCACTGGGCACCAGCTCCTGTGCTGAACTACCCTCAAGTGGGGTTGGATGGGGTAATTTTCCTTTGCACGGGCTTTCCTTTCTTGCAAGCTGTGCTTTTTTCCCTTTTGTCTGTCACTGTGCCCCTCCAAGGTATCTTGCTCTGATGTTTCTCTCCAACCCTTCTCTCTCCCTTCAGGTGGTGGAATTGCTGTTAGATTTCCCCTTTGCCACCTTTTCTTCAGGAACAACTATTATTTTGTTGCTGTCCCCTGTCCCTTACATGTGCCTCATTGGCTTTATCTCTAAGCAGTTGACCGAGACATTTCACTGACATTTTGTGGGAATCCAGAATGCGGAGAATATTTCTCTGCCTGTTTTGATGGATTCTACCCCCCTGGACAACACTGTTTTTGACCTTCGCCCATGGAGAAAGTTACCTACCCTTTGGGAAGAATTAGAATCTGCACTGGTGTGAACTAGGTGATAGAATGTTATGTAAGATTGTCACAAGGTGAAAATTTAGGGTCTTTGGGTTTAATATAGTAAATAGATAAAAAGCAAAAAACTTCAAAATGGAGGATTGTTTTTGTTCTCCAGGCCTTCTTCTATTACTCCATATTCTGCAGTAGAAGTATTTTAAGGTGATTGGATAAAGAATTCCGCAGTTCCTGTGTACGTGACAAAGTGAGTTATGGAACATTGGTGGAAAAGTGAAAATATCTTCCGTTTTACATTTTCATTGGATGATTTACCTTTAAAAAGACTGTCTAATCTTGATAATTTGGCTTTCTCCTGCATTCTCTGCTCTGTGCTGTGTCTGGGTCACATCAGTGACTCTATTTCTCTGATAAGACTTAATAAACAACTGTCTGAAAGCAGAGACTGCTGAAGGTCCCGTTCGTCTCTTGGATTCCTGGCAAAGACGCTAAAAACTCTCCCCCATCCAGGGAGGTATTAATTAAGGCACGGAAAATGTCAAAATTTAGATTTACTTATAGAGTGCGTTTTGGGAGGTTTCACCTTTGAGGTCAAATATGGCTTCTCTTTGGTGATCCATCAGAAAAAAAATTACCTAAGGAAGATAATTTCAGAAATAGCAAGATGTCTACAAGGCAGGAGTGAGAGGGATGGGAAGTACAGGCCAAGGCAGCCTCAATGGCTGGGAGCAGCAGATCATAAACGGGAGGCACTGGCAGAGCTGGGGAAGGGGATTTCAGGACTGGAGTGTTCTGTAGGGAATGTATTGTTCAGTCTGAATGGCATGGGAAATATCCTAGGCTTTGGACTGTGGGAGGAGGGCAGTTTCATACAGGTGCTGACCCCTCAGAAAATAGCTCCCAGAAACGCCTTGAGATTGTGGTGTATTTTTTCCCCTGAGATTCTGTGCGGCTTTTCCTCTGTTACTCAAACAATGAAATTTCCCCAAATTTTGGAAAGACAAACCCTGCATTGATAAATCCTTCTTCTCTGAAAATGAACTTTACCTGGTTGTGCTTTCTCCCTGGATGGTTTGGTTGGTGGTTTTGGTGGGTTTTTTTTTTTGGCAGGGGGAGGTGATGATTGTATGTTCCTCCCATCTATCCTCAGTAGTATTTATACCTTCAGCTGTTTTTACACCATTTTGATGCTCTCTCTCTCAGCATTTAGCCAAGTAGGCATGACAGTACCTTTTCTGGTTCAATCCTTAGGTGGTAACTGAGAACTTATAAAATTGTCTTCATTTTTTTGGTGCTCAGAAATCCTGTGTTCCTTGTGTTAGAGAGGGAGCAACAGAAGAAGGAACAGAGTCCTACTGTGTTATATTTTTAGTTTTACGTCTTCTAGTGGAGTGGATATTTCTTGCCTAACCTAATTTTGCTGTAAGGTCATCCTCTGATTTCTGGATTCTTTCTGTCCCACAATTTCCTACCATTTCAGATACTTCCAGAGTCCTGGAGAAGCAAAGCACATGTGTTAAGCATTCTTCAAATGCTTTGAGACTACCTGGTTTGCCAGGACAGCAACTTCTTTTTTATGTCTGTGGACTAACTCCTTTTTTTCCCCATATCCTGAGTGCACCATTTTCCAGCCAGGCAGAAGCAGTGAACTAGGATACCATATGAGGACTTTCAACATTCATGCTATTATACTGTCATGCTGTTCTATCTGGCAGATGGAAGATTCTAATTCGAATCTCATACTTGATATGGGTTTAAGTTGTATTTGACATAAACCCGTCTCTCATGACCATTTAACAGCAATGAAATGCTGGCTAAGGTGAAGGTGTATTTGTCTTAAATCTGCTAGTACTTGGCATTTCTGTCTGAAAGACACAGTAAAAGAAGAAATGAGCAGTTTGCTAGGTAGGACTGCATTCTGTATGTGGCAGCTTACCCTGTAGACGAAATTCTTCAGCCTGATGTTTCACTGTCCTGTCTGTTTTAAGGGGGTCAGAGCATGGCCATTATTCACTGCAAAGAGTGTGCACTGCTTAATTCACCTGGAATGTGTTGGTAATCATGTGGTTAACAATTGCATTAAATGTGTGTAGCTTCCCATACAGTGATGAATGGAAGAATACTTTCAGCTGTTCAGATAGGGCCAATCTGTTTAAGATGCAGCAGGTGAGCCATCTTTAGAACAGGATGATTTTAAAAAGCACAGATATGTGTTCCGTGGAAAAAAAAAATTCACTAGGCTTCCCAAAGGGAGCTATGGCACATGGTTCATGTGTCTCTTGAGGAGTATGTGCAAATAAATAAAATACTTAGGACCTTCAGTCATATTTGTTATGTTGAAATATTAATTGGTAGTGCACTGAGACAGGTGCTCAGGGAAGCTGGGTAATTTCTACCCCTGGAGATGTTTAGGAGTTGCCTGGACAAGGTCTTGAGCAGCCTAATCTGATTTACCTGGCTTTGGAGTTTGTGTGCTGTGGGCAGAGGCTTGGACTAGAAACCTCCAGAGGTGCCTTCCAGTGTAAATCTTTCTGTGAGTCCCTGTATCTATTTTATCTCGAGGGAACGGGAACATCACTTTTGCTGCCTTGAAAGGGGGAGGCAGGAACTGTCAAATAGAAATGTCTCCTAAGTGTGTGGTAGTGCTTTATCTCTGTCATGCATCCCGTCATTCTCCAGCTAAAGTGTCTGATTTTGCTGATCAAAACATGGCTCATTCTCCTCCTGCCACTCAGAAAATCTTACAGAAGCAGATGTTGTACTGGGGAGGGAGCAAAGGGTCACCTTCTCACAGGTGGGAAGGGAAGGGCACCAGGCAGTAACCTGGTCTGAAGTAAAGCCAAAACTGGTTCACTGAAGGACGTGCAAGGAGGAGAGGCTTATTCTCTGCTTCTCAAATGCACACCTTCCCCACCTGTACTCTCAAAGAGTGAGGTGGGATAGCTGCTCTTAAGGGAGTCTGGTAAACAAACACGGGGGCACAGTCAGGGTTCTTCAAACTCCCTTAAGATGTTGACAAGACAGCACAACTGCCCAGTTTACTGCAGACCCATGTAAGAAATGTCCTTGGTAAGCAGGTGCAGCTGGTTGTGAATTGCATATAACCAACTGTGTTTCAAGCAATTAGGAAATTCAGAGGAATTGGAGATACATGAGGACTTAAAATGCTACTCTGGGTAAATAATGGTTGGAGGTGTGCAGCAGCCTGTGATATTTCTGAGATGATGCTGCTTCTTTTCCTCCACAGGCACCATCAGTGGCTGTGTGCCCTGCTAAGCATTCCTTGGCAGCAGGAGGAACAGATGCAGGACATTCCTGCAGCCTGTTTGAGAAGTGTAAGGCCTCTCAAAACCTTCAGAGATGTTTTGCAGTGCTGCTGAAATCTGTGAGACAGCCCTGAGGATGGCGGCCTCATGTGAACTACTTTGACCTTCTTTTGTACCTCCAGAGAGCTGTCTCTTAATGTTCAAATGCTGTCTCTTAATGTTCAATCTCTCATTTTTTTTTCCCAGGACATTAGAAAATAATTAATGTTCTGTGGTCATATCTTGTACTCCCATAAAGGAGGTGAAAAGGTTTTGGGGAGATTGGAAAGAGGGAACTAGAAAGAAAAAATAAATGAGCTGCATCCATCTGAGAGTTTCTGTGTCTCAATCTCCCTGCTGTCTGTACCTCAGACTGTTGGTAGATCTGCCTTGTCATCCTTAATGCTGTTTGTGAAGGAGCATTTGCCTTACCTTTTCCTTCTGATCCCTCTTGTTTTCTGCTCCTCCAGCTCTATGGCCGATACACAGACCAGATAACGGATAACATTTCAGAGAAGGAAGCAGCAAAACTACTGAAGAAACAGGCCCAAAGGAACAATGGAAGACCCCTGAAACGTGACAGTCAAGTCCAGATCAAAGAAGAGCACTATTCCAAATGTCAAGGTAGGGACAATTCATCTTTCATTACCCTATGACCAGATACTGGGTAGGCCAGCAAGAGAGAGGGAATTTAAGCAATTGTTACTGGGGAGAAGCAAAGAGGGAGGGAAAGAAGCCAAACCTTATTGGGTTGAAAAACCTTTTCTATATGAACTTTCATCCTAGAAAGAGAAAAGAAAGATTTGGAATAAAAAACAATCCCAAGTACACAATTTTTTCCACAACAGATATCTGTGATGGGAGGAAAAGGACCTCCTTATGTCAGACTTTTGCTGCTAGTGTACAAGATGTTGAATTCCACCCTGTATGTCCTGCACACACCCACACCCACCCTTTTTTTAATGTTTTTAAAACTACAAAGATGTTACAGAGCTGTGTGAGAGAAGGATGGGTACCAGTTCTTCAACATGAAGCCCACGATGCTTCCAAATAAATCCTTGTTGTGGTCAGTTCTCAGCCTAGGAGAGACAGACACACCTTTATCAGTGCTCACTCCGTTTTTCTGGTTCACTCTTCCCTCCACAGACTGTGCTAAACGCATCCAGAAATACGTTACCAAGAAGCTTGGAGAGGACTGGATTTTCTTGGTTCTGTTGGGTCTGGTCATGGCGTTGGTGAGCTGGGGAGTGGATTATGCCAGTGCAAAGACCGTACAGGGTGGGTCCCATTCAGATGTTGCAAGAGCAGCCAGTAAATGATACAAATGTTTTACAAAGCCCAGTGACCAGTGTTGCTCCTCCTTTAATATCAGCGTCCCATCCTCAACCCTTGCTGCTTGGGAAGTTTGAAGTTCTGGCAACATAGTAGAGTAAAGGTTAGCTAGGGAGAGGTTCTTTAAAGGGATGGCAGGGGAAAATTTAGAAGTAAGTGGGCAGAAAAAAGGGATATGTATATGATGAGTCAAAGACAAACAATTATTTTAAATCCCTTTCCTTTCTTCTCCCTTGAATATACAGGAGCACAGGCAAATGGTACTGTGGCCTTTCCTGTTATATTGCTTCCCTTTCTCCCCAAGAATATTAAGAACATGGGGGATGGGGAGAGGAAGGGGCTCTTACATGCCCTCTTGACACTGTTTCTACTTCTTACCTCATTTTTATTCTTCCCAATTTTTACTTACACAGTGCCCTGAGTTTTTCTGCCACCTGGGCACATTGTGCTCTGTCTTTTTGCCCTTTTCACAAAGATCTCCATTCCCTGTCTTATATCCCTTCCCTGCATTTTTCCTGTGATCTGTCTCCCTTTGCCAGCTATAAAAATTACAAGATCTTTCATTCCCCCATCTCGGTGTGCACACATACACCTCCCACTGCCACATCCTGTTAACTGCACTGTTCCTCTGTCCTTACCCTCAGTGTCCCAATCCTGACTGGCACACACATACACCAACTCTTGGCTGCTGATGTCCACCAGACACTGCAATTCCTCACAGCTCCCAGCATTCCTTCAGCCCAGCGTTCCTCCCTCTAGAGCTTCCCCATCTACCAGTCTACTGGCATAATCTACTCCGAGGGTTCCTGTCCTTTATACTCCCTGCAGCTGAGTCCTTTGGGTTTGTTGTTTTTTTTTTTCTTCTCCTTTTCCTCTGCCAAGTCTCAGCCTCTGCTGAGCCTGTGTGGGGAGCCAGCCCAGGCAGGGAAGATGCAGTTGCAGAGGAGCTGAAGTTCAGTTTGGATTCTCAGCAGCTCGTGCTGTTGTACCTGTCTGAGCAATGGTACCACTGCTGTTTTAAAAGCTGCTGGCATAGCTCCGTTCATGCTGCTGCTCTAGAAGGGAAATCACAATCGGAGCTTTTAAACTAATTTGTATCAAGAAATGTTTGGTGGCCCACTTTATTGTCCTCCAGGACCCACACAAGACCCTCAGACTGCCAAATGAAAAGACACTGCACAGTGATTTGTCCTTACAGCTGCATGTAACATACCTCTTTTCATGCCACACTTGTGCACAGGTATTAATAGTGTCTTCTTTCTATTCCTGCAGAATGCCTGCTTTATTGGGGATCTAGTACTCAAAAACGTAACAAGGGTTGTCTTAGAAAAGGAGCATTAGGGTAGCATTTCTGAAGGAGATGGGCACGTTTAGCAAGTGTGTGATTCTCTGATGTCTACCAGGCAGTTTGGAGCAGCTGTGGTTCCTGACAAGTTCTTTGTTCCTGTGTTTACAGCCTACAAGTGGACATACAGAGCGCTGCACCCGAATGTCCCTCTGCAGTACGCGGTGTGGGTTGCATTCCCTCTTGGTCTTATTCTGTTTGCGGCCAGTTTCTGCCACTTCATCTCTCCACAGGCTGTTGGTGAGGGCAGAAGGCATGGCAAGATCTGTTTCTGTCTGTCTCGTTTTTCTTGTTCCATTTGCCTGCGGGTTTTGTTCATCCCCAGCTCTGCTGTTGTTTTCAGGGTCTGGGATCCCAGAGCTCAAGACCATTATGAGGGGAGTGGTCCTCAAGGAGTATCTCACTCTCAAAGCTTTTGTGGCCAAAGTTGTGGCCCTCACAGCTGGGCTTGGAAGTGGCATGCCTGTGGGGAAAGAGGTAAATATTGCTGATTCCATGTGCAGTAGTGACCAGGGTCTGCAAGGTGGGAGTTGTCTGTGGAAGAAGAATCTATAAATGTTTTCTTACTTTCATCAGCATTCCTCTTCCCAAAACTCTGCTCTTTCCAGCAACACCTATTTTTCACTGGCCATTTTCCTTCCACTTTCAAAGACATGATATAGGAAACATCAAAGAACTCGTCAGGTAGTCTTTGAGAGGGAAAAAAATAAAATTGAGATCGGAGAACTCAGGAAGATTGGAGGGTCTGGAGCGCAAGTCTTATGAGGAGCAGCTGAGGGAAAAAGGGTTGTTTAGTCTGGAGAAAAGGAGGCTCAGGGGAGACCTTCTCACCCTCTACAACTTCCTGACAGGAGGTTGTAGCCAGGTGGGAATTAGTCAATTCTCCCAGGTAACCAGGGACAAGGCAAGAGGAAACGGCCTCAAGTTGCACCAGGGGAGGTTTAGATTGGATATCAGGAAAAATTTCTTCAATGAGATGGTGATCAGGTGTTGGAACAGGCAAGTGGTGGAATCACTATCCCTGAAAGTGTTCAAAAGGTGTGTGGTTGTGGCACCTGGGGACTTTGTTTAGTGGTGAACATGGTGGTGCTGCATTAAAGGTTTGACGCAATGATCTCAGAGGTCTTTTCCAATCTTAATTATTCTATTACTAGCTGAGATGGCCAAAGAGAAATTATGAGGCCTGCAGTAGCTAAATGGTTGTCGGTAACCAGAGGGCAACCCTCTCTGATTTTCTCTTCCTCTTCTCTTGCAGGGTCCTTTTGTGCATATTGCCAGTATCTGTGCTGTGGTACTCAGCAAGTTCATGTCAATCTTCTGTGGGGTGTATGAGGTAAGGCACATGTCTCTGCACACAGCTCTTCCACAGGCTGAGCTCCTAAGACACACGGGATAATATGGGTAGGCCATGGAACACAGAGGAAACACATAGTTTGAAGTTCACTGTGCTGCTATAGAGCAGTAAAATACAAGCTGAACAAAAGTATTGCAAGGCCAGACATACAGGCCAAATAACCATGCAGGACCACCAATGTTACCCAGCAATTACACAGAGACTGGTTAGGAGTATGTGTTTGACAAGTTTTCAATCTCATGATTGATACCTTTGCACTGTGATCATTGACTGTATAAAAAAGTAGCTGCAGACAAAGATCAATTTGTCTTTAAGCCAAGTTTATACAGCATTGCTAATTATAGACACTGACACCTACGCTTTTGCTATCGCAGAACAGCCTCTGCAGGCTGATCACCGTATTGACTGGTCGTATTAAAAAATCTATTAACTGCACATATAGATAAATGTAGGAACTCCTTTATGTGCAGGCTCTTAGCAGAAAGTGACTATGTAATACAACTGGAGGTGCTGTTTTACTTGAGTGGATCCCGTCTGTGCACAAGGACCGGATGTCACTGCTGAAGACCAGCTGACAGTACTAAAGACTGCACTAAAGTGTCTAGAGCCTGCTATTTGTAATAGCGATGGCTGACTGTGCTGCTGGCTGTTGCTTATTTTCATTGTTCTGGGTCCTAACGCCCTGGCTTTGCTCCCTCTAACCCCAGCATGCCCGTCGCTGGCTGCACTCCCTGTTCCAGAATGGGCACAGGCAGCTCGACCTCCTGGTGCCGGCTTGCGCTGTTGGAGTCGGATGTTGCTTCAAGGCCCCTCTTGGAGGCAAGTGTCTTCCTATACGCGACATTTAATGTACGATTCCTTTAGCCTCTGGCTGTGAGACTTCCTGCTCCCGTGGAAGGTTCTCCACAGATACCTCTCCCCTCTAGCAACACGAGTTCTTTCTTTTCACGTGCAACTGGTGGCAGCAAAAGGAAGGGCAGGTTACAGGACAAGTGACACCTACTGAAGTGCTGATTTCTAATGGTGCAGCTTGTTCAGTCCCTGCCAGCCATGAACATTGTTCCACCTGGAAAGTACCAAAGGCTGTCCACAAAGTCAATAAGGATCAAGTAAAAAACAGAAGTAAAAAAAGAAAAACCTTGCAAGAGGCAACAAGCACAGCTTGCAACAAGGGAAATTTTGACTCTGTTCAAGGAAATTATGTTCTTCTCTCCCAGGGGTGGTCCAGCAGCGCCATAGGTGTTCAGAGTGTCCAGAGAATTTCCACCCTTGGAAATGTGCAAGACTCACCTGGACAAGAACCTGATCTAGCCTTGGAATTAGCAGAATTAACAGCTCTCTGAGCAGGGAGACAACTGCAGTGGTTCCTTCACAACTTCCCATGATCCCACTTGGAGGAGAAATCTGGAAATTTATGTGTCCCCCACGCATTTGTACTAGTCTTGTGATTCACAGAATTTCTTTAAACAGGGGCACATAACAACTTCTTCCTAAAGCAGTGGAAATATATTCAAAATTAATTTGTCTTTTATTTCACTTCCCTCTCTCCCCATGCGCTGCCCTGAACCTCTTTGCATGGTTATTGTGCCCAGAAGTGTAAGGAGTTTTTAAATTCTATGGTTTTTTTCTAAGCTGGCTTTAGCTCTTCCATGCCCTGCTTTCCTGTTAGCCTTCAAACAGATGAGTCAGCTGACAAATGCAATGTGGTCTTGCATCAACAGTAATACTGATCTTTATTCTGGGTGACTATCAAAAGAGAAAACCAAGGAAGGAACATAGTTTGTCAGCTACAGATTAGAGGTTCTTCAGTTGGTAACTTGAGAAAAGATGCCAGGAAGAAAATCAGGCTAAGCAAGAGAGAGGCTGAGAACTGTGCGTATGTGGGCAGTCTAGCAAGATGTAGACAGCCTGAGCTGAAGCCTGAGGCTTCAAGGCAAAATTTGTCAGTCTGCCAAAAGCCTTGAGAGAAAGCAGTTTCAGAACCAAGGACCAGACCAGAGTCAGGTGGAACCATTGGTAGTATACAGGAGAATGGTATCTGTCTTAATGGTAAAAACATAAAGCAAAATACCCCAAAGCCAAAAACCTCTGTGGAAGTCTATGCTTCTTGTTTCTTTCTCTGTACCTGGAATTAACACAGTCTCAGAGACTGCAGGATGCATCATACATAGTTCACTGGGAGATGCTAGAGAAGAAAAGAGAAGGGTAAACAGGGAATGATCTTACTGCTGCCTTTGGGAGCTAAAGGAGATGTCAGACAAAATAGCCAAAGTCTTCTCAGAGAACAGTGAAAGGACAAAGAGACAACTGCCACAACTTGCAACAAGGGAAATTCTATCTGTGAGTGAAAAGAATTTCTCCCCTTGCCCCAAAGGTTGTTCAGGGTGGCACAGGTGTCAAGAGAGGCTGGGGAATCTCTGCCCTTGGAGGTGTTCAGGGCTGCCCCATCATCCTGATCCTGAGCACTCTGATCCTACTACCCTTGATCTAACCTTGGAGTTAGCCCAGCTCTGAACAGAGATAGAGAAGCATTCAGAGACACAGGACTAAAATTTGCTGTGAGTCTGTGATAACATTGTAGTGTGGGAACAAACAGAAAATTATCATAGTCTCTGTAGCCCTTGTTCCTCTATTGGATTTACACCAAATTGCCAAATGGGATTTCCATTACCTGGAAGTCATGGAATCTTCAGCTGACCTTGGTCCAGGATATAGCTCAAAGTTTCACATCATCTTGCCCTGGTGCGTAACTTCTGGGTGTTGTTGCAGGTAAACACCACTTTGTGTATTAAGGAGGATGGATTTGAAAAGCCAGTTTAGCCCTCGACAAGCAAATGGTCCCCAGTCTCTGAGAAAGACTCTCCCTTTTATACCTTCCAACTACTTTTATAATGATGACAGTTTTCACCAGGACAGCACAACGCCTTACTGGGTGATCTGTCACCCACGCACCTACCCAGCGTGGAAGGACCTTCAGCACAAGTCCACACTTCACTCTGGACATGCATGTGCCTTGTGCACACTGACTCACAGGGAGGTTTTTTGAGGCATTCTGTGGCACATGTGCATCCTGAGATTCCCTGTCAAAGTAAAAGAGATGGAGCGAAACCTACTTATGCTCCTTCCACCCTCTGGAGGAATTTCCATGAGACATTTCATTTACAGTGACAGGAATGTATATGTTTCAAAGGAAAATGAGATGCTGCCTTCTTCACATGTCTTGAATGTGTGATTCCAGGTACATGCCTGTCCTGTGACAGGTCTTGCCTTTTCAATATTTTGAAGCCGTCCAGAAGGGAAAAGTAAGATAAACATAGCTATAACTCTGAGACTGGTGACAGAGCTGGGTGACATCATGCAGCCGTACCTGCCAATTTTGTTACTCACTCTCTGCTTTCTTTCCTTCTTTCTTCTGTTTGTCTGTCTCTCTTTGTCTCTTTCACCAGTAGCAGCCCTATTATTACACGGATGTCCTGACTGTGGGGTGCGCTGTGGGTGTTGGCTGCTGCTTTGGGACACCACTTGGAGGCAAGTGGCTGTTCTGTTTCTTTTTCCCCAGGTATCTAAATCCTCTCCTGCCTAAATCCTCTAAATCCTCTTCTCCTCTCCCCCTCTCCTGCACCACATTTATGATGTGACATTTACTTTGGACAGAGACCCTGACCTCTAGCGTTTTCAACCTCCCCAGCATCTCTGACAGTCTTTTTTCCACATGTTGTCCACTTTCTGGAGGCAAGAGGAGAAGGCTCTCTAGAGCAGTGGTCTCCAAATTGGGGTGTGCGTACCCCACAGGATACACAAGGTGATCTATTGGGTGAGGGAAGTAAATATTTTTTTTCTATTTTTTTAATATAAATTTCATTTTTTTTAAATATAAAAAAGTAAATAAGCTGAACTTCACCAATATTAAGTAAAGGTATTGGCAGTGGTGCCCTAATATGTCACGTGGCCACTTGTCATGTACAGTGCATGAGGTGTAGAGGTGCTCCCTATGCAGAGGGTTGACCATGGTGCCCTCAATCATTTCCTCTCTTTCAGCATATTCCAATGAATTGCAATCAATATGTGCCCACATTGGATTAAGTGGATTTGTGGATTATATTATCTAGTGTTAACTAAACTAATCCTCACAAACTGGAAAAGTGGCTTTAAAAGGTTCCTGCAAAGAGGCCATGGATTGAAGATAATACTAATAATGAGAGCAGAGAGAAATGACAAGAAAGTGGCAGAGCTGACACTTCTAGTACAGGCCCTTATTCAGTCCCATTCCGAGGTACAAACAATGGCCAGCTAATCAGATCTGAAAAGAAGCTGGACAAAATAAAATTTAAAATTATCCAAAGGCTATTTTAAATATGGATTTATATCTGCTGTCATTAACGATGA
Source organism: Struthidea cinerea (assembly GCA_013397865.1). Lineage (NCBI taxonomy): Eukaryota > Metazoa > Chordata > Aves > Passeriformes > Corcoracidae > Struthidea > Struthidea cinerea. Next base: position 162,459 of record VZTI01002388.1, on the reverse strand, counting down.
ACCTCACCCTATGTATGTATCATGCTTTGAGAAGTTAACTAATGACGGTATCAAGCCATCAGAATCAGCAAGACATTTAAAATCTAGGCACCCAGAGCATGAAGACAAACCTCTACATTTTTTTCAGTGATGATTTTCAAGCCATGTGACATTCAATTCAGTACTTTACAAAATTTCACTGAACCTAATGACAAACGTGTAGAAGCCTCCTTTGAGGTTTCTTGCTTCACAGCAAAAGAGAAAATGCCACATCCCACAGGAGAAACACTTGTTCTTCCTGCCATAAAACATAAAAATAATGCACAGAAAGCAACAGACCAGCAAACTGTGTTCCTCCATCAGTAAACACCGCTGGAAGACACCTAGTGGACATTGCTTAAGGTTTGAAGAAACCAGTGTCTGTATAAATTACAGTGGGAGAGGCTTCCTGTGCAGCTGGATCAAAGCACAGGTGTTTCTAAAATGCCTCAGATGATGGTATTTTCCAGATTCTGTTTCGATAGTGAAATGCAGAACCTCTTTCTGTGAGACACTGAAAGGAAGGTCCACCACAGAAGCTGTATTCTCAACAGTAAATTACTTAGTTAATAAAAAATGTTCTACGGAAGAGCTGTGCGAGTGTAACAACTGGTGGAGTAGAGTAAGAGAAGGATTGGGTGGTAAGGTTACCTAGACACAACTACACCCGGAATTCGTGCGCTGCAGTGTTCACGGAAGAGCTATTGCAGCAAAGAAGTGGGGGCCAGACATGCACAAAGGGCTACAGGATGCCATTGATGTGGTTCATTTCGTAAAAACAACAGCCTGAAACAGTAGAATCTTTACAACACTTCATAATGAGATGGGAAGCGACCATGAAAATCCTACAGGCATTTGCTGGTTATCTCCCAGCCACTGAATTTAAAGTCCAGTTGCGCATTTTTCTTTTACAAAGAGACAAGTGTTCTGAATTCGCTGGTTTTTTCTGTGATGACAAGTCTCTGTCAGTAGATTGCTACCTAGTAGTTATTTCTGAAAAAGTAAACATACTTGATGTACTTCAAGGTGAAAGTGATGTTCTAGCAGTGGGTGAGAAACTGCTTTTCAAAAGAAACTTGTGGAGGTTTTGTGAATCTGTTGCCAAGTACAATGTAAGTGTCTTAGCTACAAAAACTCTCTCATTATAGATATAGTCAAAAAACTTGAAAACAGAAATTTCTACCTGTTTAAAAATCTTCAAGATTATGACTTTCAGTGGGTTTTGAATCCACTTGTTAAAAATATAAAAACTCAACATCTTCTGATTATTTTCCAAGAACAACTGATTGACATCAGGGAGGTTGAAAATTTACTATCCAATTTTCACAAAATTCTTTGCATAGGTGGTGGGTGGCATTGAAAAAATAGTATCATGATTTAGCCAGCACAGCCAATGATACATTTCTTGCATTTGGATCTATGTGTCTTTGTGAGATATTTTTTATAGATATGACAACCATTAAGACCAAGCATCAAAATAAATTGAACACAGAACCAGACCTTTGAGTCACTTTGTCACAAAGCGTCAAACCCAGATTTTAAAAAAATAAAGAATATTACTATATTAGTGAGAACAATTTTTTTTGTTCCATTAATAAATAAAACAAATTATTTTTTAAATTATGTTTATTTCATATTTATCTCATCCTTGTTTAATTTCTATTTTTGTGCATGTTTTATATTGTACACAATATTTTAGTACAGTAGTACATGCGTATTATATTTTAATAAATACACATAGAGGGGGGAGGGTACATGCTCAAAAACCTTTTATGGGTAGGGGTGCACGATCAAAGAACTGTGGAGACCACTGCTCTAGAAAGCTAGTTAGAATCCTCTCTCATGCCTCTAATATTGCACTTCTTATTTTAACTTTGTTCCCTTTCCAACTCTTTCTAGGGGTTCTTTTCAGCATCGAGGTCACCTCCACTTACTTTGCTGTGCGCAATTATTGGAGAGGCTTCTTTGCAGCTACCTTTAGTGCCTTTGTGTTCCGAGTCCTGGCTGTCTGGAACAAGGATGCAGGTGAGCTAAGAGCCATTCCTGCTCTCTTTGTACAAAAGTTCCTGTGTTAATGCATTATTTTCCATCTTCCTCAAAACCACAATATTTTTACGATGTTTGAAACGTCTGCCACAACATGTGACTTCCAGCAGCACAGAAGGAAGGAGAATGAGAAGTGTCTTGTCATCTTGTCTCTTGTCTAGCCCAACCTATTCCTAGGAATGCTGGGATGTAGCTAATCGATAAATGACAAAATATGAGTCCTCAGCAAGCAAAAGGGCTCCTGAGGTGGGATTTTTTTGCTTCTGCTCAGAATAGTGTCCAGGCTGCAAACACAGATACATTCCATCACAGAGGATGTAGTCCTTGCTGGAAAAGCCATGGTCTGCTTTGGTTATCTCTTGACTGAGCACGTTAAAACAGATAGTCGAGAAAATTGAGATGATTAAATGATTTGGAGACTACAGGATTGGTAGGATCTGACTGAAGGTCCTGAAAAAATAAAGTGTCTCAAGTAACTGAAAAGCATGAGAGTGACATTTGTGCAGACAGAAATAGCACAAGTCAGGCTTGTTCAGGAGAGCATAGCACAAGTCAGGCTTGTTCAGGAGAGCATCTCAAACACTGTGGGAACAGAATTCTGGCGCAGAAGGCTGCCATTTCTATGTAAACCTCTTCCCTATAATACCTTTATCTTTTATTCTTACAATTACATCTATTTTATCAAGCTCCATGTGGGCAGTTTACTTACTTAAAACTGCTATAACATGTCTCTCTTGACTCAGAGGGCTGGATTTTTTGGGGGGTTTGAATATTCTCTGGAATATAGAAAATGACTACACTTTCTACCTGAATGTAGAAAGTGGCTACATCTTTCTTTGTGTAGCACTGCCTAAAAGTGAGGGGTATTTAACCATTAGGTCTGTCACAAAGAACCCAAACCCCATATCTTCCTGTTCTTTCCAGAGAAAAATAGAAGAAACTCAAAGACAGATAACAGGAGATAATTTCCTTCACTTTGTCTTTTCTGACTCCCTTGTTGATCTCTCAAATCACTAGAAATCACTAGAAATTAGCTTAATCCTGAAACATCTTCTTCAAAATCATCCAGACAGCCTTAATACCCATATTAATGGCTCCTTAAGTCCTTCTTCATTGACTGTCTAGGTTAAAAACTTCCATGATTCAATTTGCTATGAAAAATTGTTCCTTTTCCCAATTCTGTATTTTCCTTGTGTTGTCAGTCTCCTTGTCCTTGTATTAAGGAACTAGAAACATTTATCTAGCTAAGTCATTCATTATTTTATGATATTTTATCATGTCTGCTCTAACTTGTCTTTCATGTCTTTTCTTGCTCATTTATTTCCCTTGGGAAGTTACACACCAGGTCTTCTCAGTCTTTGTTCATGCAAGGTTTTTCTATTATTGCCTGCTACCAGGAAGAAGCAGGTAGGGAAGGATGCAAATAAGTTGTGTAGTATCTCACCAAAATTCTTTTATTTCTTAGACCCACAGAATCTTTGCTGGCTTCTCAATACTCATGGCTTTGTCAGCTGGCTTTACACCATTATCTGTACTTTCCAAATAACGTCTGGTTATTTGCCAACCACTCTGGTTGGCTGCTGCAGCTTGAGCCCTTCTTTGCCAGTTGTGGAAGGTTGGACTTCTGCAATTTGCAGCATTTCTGTTTTACCATGTCCTGGACTTTCATCTTATTTGCCATAGGGTTTCATGCCTTGCCTTCCTCCTGCTCCTTCTGATCTCTCCTACACATGGCTCATTGTTATCTTAAAGTTCAAATCTATTTTTAAGTAGACTTCCCCATTAAGTAGACTTTCCCATTCCTTTTTACTTCTAACCTTGTAAGAATTGGACAGATACTCTAAACTAGTACAGCTTGTAGCCAATGGAGAGAAGAGGGCTTAGACATTCAGTTTCAGAATGGCTTAGTCACTGGGGAAAGAGGATGAAGATAGGTGGGATGAATCTTTCTGTGGAAATCTTTTTCTATCCTGTGGGAGTAGAGAGGGAACCTAGAAAGACTCAGACTGAGTTCTGTGACTGTTTCCCTTTGCTCTGGTCATCTCTGCCGCCCTGTGGCAAAACTCTTTGAAAATGGGCCCTACTACACTTTTTTAATGCTCTGCCATTTAGTGGCTTGGACTATCTGTTTCCTAAAACTGAATTGAGATGATCCTTTTCTTGGGATGATCTAACAAAAAAGAGGACATCCTGCTTTTCACCATCTTCCATCCCTGACTGTTCTTCTACCCCTCCCTTGTACCATCTCTGTGTTTTTTGTTCCCCTCGATTCAGCTCACTTCCCTGGCAGAGGAGTAACCCAGGGAAAGAGCAGGTAGGTTTTCTGGCAGGTGTTAATGAGGCAAAGGAACTCAGAGAAGGCTGTGATGTGCCAGAGTGGGCCCAACGGGAGAGGAGAACAATAGTACAGCCGGGAGGGAAGGAACAGGGGGAAGAGACAGGGAGCAAGATCTTCCCAATTTGGATAGTAAAATGCAGTTTTAGGCTTAGCTATCTTAGGTAATGTAACCCACTGAGACCTCATTCAATCATTACTCTAAACCCAGTTCTGTCTGACCAAATAACAAGTAGTTAATGCCTCCTGTTATTATCATATAATGCTAGATTTTCACTGCTTCTTTTATTTCCTCACTGAACAAATAATTCCTTCATCCAGGGCAAGTTGGGATTTATATCCATCCTCATCCAGCTGCACTTCCACCTTGTATTATATTGCTAATTTATCCTTCACCTGCTGGCATACAGGTGTTTACTGTTTCCACACAATAACACACCTACAGAGAAAAGCAGGACAGGTTTCAACATTTCATTGTAGCAGGGCAGCACTACCAGGAGGGGAGAAGAGCTGGAGAAGTCATAGCTTAGCTGATCTTTTCCATCTCTGATTTCTAAGTCTTTCACTGTTTTGGTACCAGTCAAAAATTTTGAAGCTGTAACTTCAGAGAGGATCTGAGTTTTGTTTCTGGAAGGCAATCACAACTGTGAGAAGTGACACAGCTTCTTCAGACGTGCAGGCACTGCCTGCCTCAGCAAAGAGACCTCTCATTCAGTAAGGACACCAGGAAGAGCTTTTTTTTTAATAGGGAATGGATGGTAGAAGACAAGAAAGAAAAGAAAACCCTTTAAAAAATCAGGGATTGTAGCTAAAAAAAAAAATGCATACATTTTCTGAAAACAAACCTAGACCATCTAGAGTGCTAGGATTGCAAGTGCTCAAAAATAGGACCTACTAAATCTGAGCAGTCTGCCAATCTGAAATAATGTATATCGTGTCAGGAAACAACACAGGAGCATGTAAAAACTAGTTTCCTTGTCCCTACCCCTAGCTTTTATTACCTTTAACTTCTCAACTCATTATTTTCTTTCCTTCCCTACCTTTCTTCTCTCACAGTTACCATCACAGCCCTGTTCAGAACAAACTTCCGTATGGATTTCCCCTTTGATCTGCAAGAGCTGCCAGCATTTGCTGTAATAGGGTAAGTTTCCAGGAAACTGACTCCTTGCTCTACAAAGGTTACAATATGATCTCTGTTAGGAATTCTTCTGCCAAGAAGTTACATACATCACTTTTAGTCACTTTGGTTGTCACAAATAAGGCTCCTGTTTGTTGGAATTCTTCCTTCAGAAATGGTGCCCATGTATCACGATGCTAGGGAAGGAAATGCGGGTATTATCAAGCTGTTTGTTATTTCCTTTCCATATATCTTTTTCAGAAATTAAGCTTGGAGGTTAAAAAAAAAAGTAAGTCTAACTTGGTCAAAGTGCTGGGAATAGATTTACTGAATGGCCCTTTAACACTTTTGACATTATCCCCAAATGAACGGGTCCAACAGGTACCCTTTTCACATGACAAAAATGGGACAAAAGATTTAACCTGAAGTTTCCTTTTCACAAGGTCAGAATGATTATCCTTTTTGGGAGAGGTTGGTATACCTGACATGGGGACAAGGGTAACCAACCATAATTGGATTCAGTGAGAACAGTGGTGAATCTGGAGGAAATGAAAGAATGAACTTAAAAAAACCTGAAAATTGGGAAATACTAGAGAAAAGATGAGTATGGAATTACTGTGAGGCAACACCTTTGGTTAGAGCTTGCGAGAGGCTCCAGGGAAGTCACTGCAGAGCAGTAATGAAAGGAAAACACTACAGGAACAAAAGCCTGTGCTGGTGTTGTGAACATATTCTGTTGCAAGACCTGCATTCAAGACCAGAAATATAGTTGCGGTTTTCCAGCTTCTTTGAGTAGGCTGTCCTCCTATTAATTTACTTGACTCTGAACTCAAGTGGGATTTCTTGAAGGTATCAGATATATTGAAAAATCTATGAATACACAGGAGCTTTTGCTAGTAACACGTATTCACTTAGTTCTTCCCCGTAAACAGACTTGCCTAATGAACTTGGGAGAATCTATTGGTTTAGATTGGCAAGGAAAAAATGTAATCCTTGTGATTTACAGCTGGTTGTTAGAATGCAAAACTTCTTGTTGCCATGTTTTGGACAGAGTTGACAGAGCTGGCTTTTTTCAGCCCCGCACATAGGCTAGGAAAGGAATATATGACAACTGCAAAATGTTTTCAAATGGGTGTCGAATGTGTTATTTAAAATAAAAAACAACCCTAAAGACTTGAATAGTCTTGGATAAAGTCCTGATGCCAACTTGGAATGCTCCAAATTCTCTTAACCTTAAGTCTCAAAGCTGAACTCTGTTTCTACCCAGCACATTTCTTCACTTTCAGGTAGGACAAGCACTGTCAACAGGTAGATCTTGTTTTTCTGTGTCAGCAAATGTTAATTTGCATAATCTATACAGGAGGAGCACTTCCAGTTTATTGATAAATTGATAGACATGAATGGAGAGATCTGTATTTTAATATAAAGTATTATAAAGCAATTCCGTTCACTGTGCCGTCTTTATGCTTACATTGCCTAAGGGACTGGTCTATTTTAAACACTGTTCTAATCAGTGTTGGCTTAAAATATTTAGGAGTAATTCATTGGACATGTTTTTCTGTGAAAAGCTTTATATTTAGTTTAAATGTATTTCTGTGCAATTTTTAAATGATAAAGCAGGATTATTTTCAACATACAATGTTTTAAGTATACTAAATTAATCATTGAATGAGATTTGGCAAAAGCATGCACAACATATAACAAAGCAAAAGTCCATTAATCTTAGAAATTAATAGATGAAAATATTAACAGTTTATCCTCAGTATTATGTGGGTTAATTACTTGCCACATAAAATAAGGCTTCCCCTTACCAATTCTAAATGCAGTCTTTTTTCATTCTTCCTTTTTTTTTGTTTCACGTTCGAGTATTAGGCCCTATTTATCCAAGTCTCATTAAGGTACAGAGCCTAAGGATCATGCCAATTCTTAGACAACTACACTTTTTTTCTTACTTTATTAAAATCAGGAACATAAGCCTAAGTGATTAGGATCATAGAGATGATATAATTTGCTTTAGGCACAAGAATTCCTATTACTATTTGTTGTAGGTGTATAATTTTACTGAATCAGACTTATAACTCCCTTCATTTTTACTATTTTCTCTTCCAACCTGATGTTTAAGTACTGACAATATTGGTCTTTGCCCAGTTGCTCTTCACAAGCCCCCACGGAGAACTGTCAGTCTCTTTATATAGATTTTTAAAAGAGATTTTTATAGATATTATTTCCCTCTCTCAGCAAGAGAAAATTGGTAAAATGGTAGTGTGTATTACAAAGAGGTCCAAAATAATTTCTCCCCTGTCATCAGGGAGGCAATATCTTCAAATGAGCTGCTGTAGGAGTAACCCTCTAGGTCACATTTAAAAGACTTCACGAACAGCTGAAGATTAAACCACTTAAGCTCATTTTCTTGGCTGTTGCTTTGTGTATACTCTGTTGTTTGTCGTGCTTTTATTTCTTTTTCTCCATTTTAGCATATGTTCTGGATTCCTTGGAGCCTTTTTTGTTTATCTCAATCGCCAAGTGGTCTTGGGCATCCGACGTCATAAAGCTCTGAGCCAGTTTCTCACCAAACAGTGAGTGCTTGTGAAGATACTCTCTTTAGGGACCAGATTCTTACACTCCACTGGTGTTGGAGAGTAGCAAATGCTTTCTGGGAGATAGTAGAACTATTTCAAGTGTAAGATAGTAAAAATATGAGAAACTGCTCCTATATGAAAGTAAGATCCCTGCAACCACGAAGAGAATTTTTCTCACACTGTATTTTCTTTTTGATCAGCCTCAATAGTTTCAAATAGCTTCTTGATTTAGAAGGGATACTCAGCAATATTTTTTAAGAGGACAAGGGAAACTATTGATTGGACAGAAATTGTTTTTAATTAAAAAGTCAATGATCATGCTTCTTAAAATCATTCTGTTTCTGGTTTGTCGGGGTTTTTTAGGATCTGTGAAAAATTCTACATCATTTATATTTCAGGAAAATTAATTACAGCTGAAATCTAACTATGTTTTTAATATATATATGTATTTGTTTTATTAATCAAAGTCTTGGCAAAAATGTAAGGAATGTGCAGCATACTTACAAACCAAAAGCTGAAACTGATAGTAACCAAATTGTCTGAAACGCAGCATGGAAGAGAAATGCAAAATAAAATCAAAGTCTTGACAATAAAGTTCTTACAGGGCACTTGAAGATACTGTTTTCCCCTCTCTAATAAAGTCCTAACCTCCAAACTTTATAACCTGAAGAAGAAGTGGTGGCTAGCTGTAAATGTCTTCAGTCTCTTTACAGAAAAAGATCTGATGCTATGAGAATTTTTGAAGTTGAGAGGTATGGAGGACCTTATTTCTTATCAAGTTGCAGACCTGAGCAGAAAAAAAAACACTAGATAAAAAGAAGTTCAAACTAACTTAATTTATGTGGAAGAAAAATTGTCTTTCTTCATCATGTAGCCTTACCCACAAGCATCAGCAGGGCTATCAAATCGATTTAATAGAGAAGTGGAGCAAAGCCTAAAAAGTGGGAATTTACTTTTCACTTCTTTCTCAGAATTTTTTAGGTCGTTAGACTGAAAGAAATTAGAGGTTGTATTTTGTCTTCCTAAATCTCAGCCAACACTTCCTGTAGGAAACAGTAACTTGCCAGGGGAGACAAGACAGGATTAGTCCAACATGTGGAAGCAGTATAGGCTCATGTTGTCTTAGTGCTTGGGAAGTGTCATAGTTTACCCAGAAACCCATCCTGGGACTGGACACAGCAGCAGGAAAACACAGATGGCTTCAGCCTCTTTCCAGCTGTGCCCCACTGGCCTGGCACTGCTAGACCCACTGGCTACCAAGGACGCCCTCCCCAAAATTGTGACAGTCAGCAATTCAGTGGGAAGAGAAGCGTTTTTTCCCATAAGAATTAATGCAACAGGGGGTGCCTGCAGAAATGTATGGAAAATCCCTACATTTAAATCCACTAGGACAGGATACATTGCGTGGGGGGTGAAGAAGCAAGACTGCCATAATCAGGACAAATGGAGAAAGTAGTGGCTTTTGACAATAGGTCAACACATCATTGCAAACACACATTCCCCCCACATATTCAAGTTTGTGCGTGTTGTACATCCCTCTCTTCCTCCATCCCTCCCCATTATATTCATTCTGATGGGAAAAAGGGCTTTGCTGGCAGGTGAAGTTTGTGAATTACGATGATCAGTGGAGCAGGGCATTAAACTGCCAGTAACAGCACCCCAAAGCAATGGATACAAATACAGAGAGGCTTCACAGAGATAGCATTCCTAGTCCTGGATGGATGGTGCTACAAGAAGAGAATGTGAGGCCGCACTGATATAACTTTTTCTTCCTTTACAGCCGGCTGATATACCCTGCGGTTATAACCTTCTGCATAGCGTCTGTGACCTTTCCTCATGGATTTGGGCAGTTCATGGCAGGAGAGGTGAGGCTGGAAAGTGTATTACCAATTCTGTGCAGTTCTGTGGAACATTATCTCCTTATCCTGCGCCCCAATAACCTTGTGTCATGGAAAAGGGAGGAATGATATGGAAGGAGTTTGGACTGAGGAGGCACTATATGATCTCTGCTACCTCCTTCATAGAAAACTTGAAAAAGGTCCGCTCTTCTAAGAAAATAATAAGGAAGATGTTACCCCATGTGTAAAAGTAGTTATCTTTTCACCTTTTTGAGTAAAGTTCTATCTCTCTTCCTGAAGATTAAAAATGTGGATTAAGTCTCATAGTCATGAATTACCACAGTAAAAATCTCCTCCGCTTCCTTGTAACAGAAGCAGAATATTTACTCCATCTAATCTTATGACTCACACCTGGATTTTTGCTGTTTAGTTGATGCCACGGGAAGCCATCAGCACTCTCTTTGATAACTACACCTGGATCAAACACAGAGGGGACACCGAGATCCTAGGGAAGTCTGCTGCCTGGATCCATCCTAAAGTCAGCGTCTTCGTCACCATCCTGCTCTTCTTCCTCGTGAAGGTAGGAAGCCCAGCTCACCATAACCCTTCTCCACTCAGACTGAATGATCTTGCCCTTTTGTGAAACAGTTTGTGAAGTGCCAATGGGGAGTTGCTGGGTATTGAATGAAGCACTACAGCCGCAATGGATTCTTACATCTTTTGATGTGATGTTTGTCCACCTTGAATGCAACAGTACCAAAATTATTAGGGAATAGCTTCCTTAATTTAGTGGCCTCCTTTTCTGCTCCCTAGGTCATCCTCCTCATGCCTCCTGCTCAATGACCTTTGGTATCCACTGTGTAGTAGCTGGTAGGGAGGACTAAATTGGGAAAGATTTCTCAAGTTCCACAAAAACAAATACTTGACTAAAAAGCTCTCCAATAATTTATGTTTGATCTAAATGAAGTCTGATACAGTCTATTTGATATTCCTGACTTCAGGTAGGAGACAAATAGGAACATGCAAGCACAATCTATAGCTGTGTGATGCTTAAGGATTTGTTAGCAGTCCATCAAAACTTGATGGAGAAATGCAGTTGGAAACAGTTTTGCTCACTTCTCAGAAAGCAACAGCAGATTAAAAGTTCTGACCTGACATGGTCTGTGGAAATTAATGGTCTGTGCAACTGTTCAGCCTCTGAAAGGATCAGCTGTGTAACTGACACAGGACAGAGGGGAAAAAAAAAAAAAAAAGACATTTGAAAGAAAAAAACCCATCATATTCCATGTAGCAAGAAAGAGGTTTTCCTAAGATGAAAAAAAAAAAATACAAAAGGATAAAAATATCATAGAATAGGTGCTAATTCTTTTATTATTTATTTATTGCAAAGGAGCAGAAGAGCTGAGGCTTGCAATGTCAGTTGAACATTTCAGTAGATGAAGAATGGCTGCCAATGACTGATTGACACAACTCTTTCCACCTAAAGTAAAACACTATCAAATTTCTGACAGGTAGTTAAGGGTTCTCCTTCTGTGATAATTCTTATTACAGTGTACCAAGCAGAAAAGGTCTTGTTTACTTGAAGGGAAGAGGGGTGGACTACATGGTGTGTTTGTCCTGAGTCCATCTGTTTGCCTTTGGGAGAGCTATATCCTTCATCACTAGCTTCATTGGCATTGTCCTAGCTAAAGGCATTCCTGACTTACTAGATAACTGCCTGGAGCAGTCGATTTTCTTCTGGATATATTCAGCGTTGGGATAGACCACATCAACAAGAGACTGCTGGTTTTACTCTGGGCAAAGGCTTGGCCTGATTCTCCACTGCAGTACAGTCAGTTTTCAGCTGTATTTGGCCAGGTTTGGTACTGCAAAGACAGAGCTTGGTTAGCAGTACTATGCCTCTGCAGCTTTCTGGTATCTGTAGCCAGGCTTGGCACAGAGTGGGGCAGCAGGAAATGCTATTGCTGCTCAGTAACAACTGCACCCTCTGCCTCTGTTCTAGTTCTGCATGGCTGTTATTGCCACCACGATGCCAATCCCCTGTGGAGGCTTCATGCCCGTTTTCGTGTTAGGTGAGTTTCAATTTTGCATTGCAGCATATCCCTCTGACAGGTGGAGAGGAGAGACACTGCCTACACACCCCGTAGGGTTCATCTGGTGTATGAGGAATCATCACTGGATATCTATGACAACCTGATTAGCAGTCCATAGACCAGCCTTTGGATCTCTGTTTTTGACATTTCCCCAACCCCCCGTAACAAAATCCAGAGCAGGAAATCCCTATCCTTTTACACAAGGAAAGGCACACTTGGGGAGACATGCTGAGCCATGGCCTCCTAATCTCTGTGCCTCTTCACTTACAGAGAAACTTTCATCCTACAAGTAATAGTAGTTGCTCCTTTCAGCTCTCAAAGCCAGCCAGAAGAGATAACCTCAAAACTAGTACCTGCAATGTAATGTAACACTTACTCCTTCCTTCTGACTGAAATGTGAACATAACATAAAACGTTTATTGTATTTTAACTAAATTAACCAAAAAAAATATTAAAAAGAATATGATGTTAATGTTAAGAAAGAGAGGGTGTGTTAGACTGAACTATACAAGCTTATGAAGTTCAGCATTAAGTACCCACAACTCTCAAATGAAATAGTGTGCTCTAAGGACCTCTGAGTTCTGGCAGGCAGCAACTGAACATGAGGCAGTACCATGCCCTTGCAGTGATGAAGGCTAACCACCATCACGGCTGTATTAGGAAAATACCTAGCCAGCAATGCAAAGAAATTGTTTGTTTTTATTCATTCAGCATTCTGGACACAATTCTGGAATATTGTGCCGTTTTGTGTCCATCAATACAAGACATCCTTGCACACTTGTAAAATCTGTCTGAACAAGACATGGGCGACTCCATCTCACTTTGAAATTAGCCCTTTTCTGTGCAGGGGTCAGAACAAGACCTGCAGAAGTCCCTTTCCACCTAAACTTTTCTGTCTGCTGTGATTCTAATGTTTGGACATTCACAGAATGAGAATGAGTCTAAAGGGCCCCAACTGTGATCTGGACTGACATTGTACACAGTCTGAAAACATGTCCTCCAGCCTGGGAATCACAGGCACTGCTGTGCCTGGTGTTCCCAAGTGAATGAATGAGGGGTCAACTGTATTTACCTTAGTACCCCTTTTTCCTCTTAGAGTCTAACTACTGTATTTTGTAACTGAGAACTACTCTTTAGGGCCCAGTGTCGTTTTAATGTAAGTTTTGGCTTCGTTTCTGTTAGAAAATATCCGAGTGCTTGCCCAGCACAGCTGCACAGCACAGACTGGATGTTCCTTAAATGTTAACTCCGTAACTGTCAGTGATACTTTTCAGGTGCTGCATTTGGACGTCTCATCGGGGAAATCATGGCATCGCTTTTTCCCAACGGGATCCTCTTTGATGATATTCTTTATCAAATCTTACCTGGAGGGTATGCGGTCATTGGTGAGCCTCCATGTCTTCCTTTTTCTTCACCTGGTCCCACTGCTGTAATTTTCCTGGTCGACGTGACATGCTGTTTCTGTATGACAGTCTCCTTCTCTCCCTGTTCCTTCTCCTACCTGGGAAAGGTGCAGCAGCTTTGACAGGAGCGGTGAGCCACACTGTCTCCACTGCTGTTATCTGCTTCGAGCTGACGGGTCAGATCTCTCACATCCTGCCCATGATGGTGGCTGTCATTCTTGCCAACATGGTGGCCCAGAGCTTGCAGCCCAGCCTCTATGACAGCATCATCCAGGTGAAGAAGTTGCCCTACCTGCCAGACCTGGGCTGGAATCACATAAGGTACAGTAGCAAAACAGGTGGAAACAGGGAGTGGCAAAAAAATAAAGCAGGAAAGGGTTAAGACCACAGGGTTATGAAAAGGTTATGAAAAGGAGACAGTATTACAAAGGAATTTAGAAGGCAGAATAGGCCTGCAGTAAGAAAAAACAGGTATTGGAGTAGAATTAGGTTTCATACACAAAACTGGAGAAAAGTCCTCTTCTTTTTCTTCACTGAAAGCACAAGTTTGAATGACCTGCAATGTTAGTGAATTTGTATTAATATTTCCAAATTGCTTCAGCTTAAAAATTAAAAAATCAGTAATCTCACTTATCTAAATTCAGTGGGGTTTGGATACTTTTTCCCCAGCAAATACTTTATTTGGAAATTTTGCTTGAAGCAAAATCCAGTTGTTCCTATATATGTCTTCCTCTCTCTAGTATATATCATACACATAGGTATGTATATAAAAACCATCTATACGTACATGTATGCATGGGTGTATTTATGGTGAGGGGTAACGGAGTGGAATACAACTGTAATGGAAATCCAGTTAATCCGTGTTTATCCTCTTGGAAAGTCCTCTGGTTACTCTCACAGAAGATCATTTGGCAGCTGTATCTTGAACAGTTTTTAAAGAAGTGGTCATTTATTTATTTCTTTAGGGAATTTATCTGCTTGACATTTTTAATATGCTAACTCTTCCTCTTATCGTCCATAAATTCACAGCAAATACAATATCTTTGTTGAGGATATTATGGTCCAAGATGTGAAATTTGTTTCCTCCAACTGTAAATACCGAGACTTGCAAGCGGTACTCCAAAGCACCACGGTGAAATCTTTGCCTTTGGTGGACTCGCCAGGTAAGCCATGTGGAGAAACTGGTCCTTCCTGAAGACTGTCTCAGCTTGGAGAAACTGGGTTTCAAATTACACAGTGTGAAGCAGGCAGTGTGACCCACCACATAAAAAAATAAATCCTAAAAACCTCCCGTTGTGGATGATGTATGGCAGAAGGCTGTTCCAGCAGGCCAGCCAGGTAAGCTGGAGTGTGGGCAGTGAAGCAGATCCAGCACGTTAGGGAGGTGTGTGGGACGTCTGTAGACTGAACTGTGACAGCAGGGCCCTCCTGGAATCCTGCATGAACCAAGAGCATGCCTCTGCTGTGGCGCTGAGGGGTGGCACAGCTCAAGACGGTGAGCTCCCTTCCCACAGCCTAGGAGCCACCACTGGCTCCTTCGACAGCCCTCCATTGAGGGCTGGTCAATGACTCTTGTACAGCTCTAGATAGTACGAGCCCGAGCACTTGGAAGAGACTGGAAGGAAGAAGGTGTGGTGTGTGGAAGGGGACCTTCAAAACCTTGAGGTGGCTTGATGGCTTCCCTGCTCTGTGTTGTGCAGAGACCATGATCTTCCTGGGGTCTGTGGAGCGATCGGAACTGCAGGCTCTCCTCCAGACACACATCAGCCCAGAGCGGCGACGGCTCCTCAACAGAGAAATGCAGCAGAAGCTGAATGAGGCACCCTACGATGGACCCTGGGCAAACCTGCCAAAGCTGAAGCACGAATCTTTCGCTTATGTCGATGAGGATGAGGATACAGATGAGAAGGGAGAGGTGAGGGAGAGAAGTGGGCAGACGGCAACACAGAGACTGCTTGAGAAGCAGTTAGGCATTTGAGGAGGCTGAGAAAAAAATGGCATTAAGGTGGACTTTATTTTCTCTCCTTTCCATAACAGCTGCCTCGGCCCCCAAGTCCCACTCCCAGTTACCCAGAGGAGCCAAATGGCCCAACAAGTCCTCTTAAACAAATGCCTGAAACCTTGGAGCCCCAGCAACGCTCAGGTATGGTAACTTCTGTCATGGCTCAACCACATCCTAGCCAGCCTGGGGAAGCTTTCATGCTAACTCTGTGTACCTGCCCGTGTGAGGTGCTGGTTTCCCAGAGACTGAGAGAAGGAGCTTTCTCTGCTGTTCCTGTATGAAAGACACTTTGTTAGTGCACCTCAACATCAGTGTAGTGTTCCTGGAAATACCTTCTGTCACGATCCCTCAGAGAGCACGCCAAAACTAGGCCCACTAAGGATGGTCTCTCTCTGTCTCCTCATTCCATTCTTTGCAATAACAACTCCTTGGACATTTTCTGTAGTCTGCATGAACGGGTCCCATCTCTTGGCTCATTCACCACATGAATGAATTTCCCTGGGGAAAGAACAGCATCTGAGAGCTCAACATCTGCACTAAGTTTTTGAGTAGCTTAGGCTGTTGCTGAGCCATCTCCAAAACTGAAGGGCTCCTCCCTTGGACACGCATCTCTTTGATTCAACTGCATTAATGTCAAGGACAAACACTGATGTATTGTGCTCTTTTGTGTCACACCCCAGCCTGTATTAGCTTTGCTTTCAAGACTCTACTCATAGCTCATTTCTGATTCATATGTATATTTGATGCAGGATGGTGGGTTGTTTTCATCCTTTATGCGTCCTGAAATATGCAGAGAGTGAGTAAGCACAGAGGTGTAGCCCAGTCTTGAGAATGACTACAGAGGATAGGGCTTTAGCTCGTGCTTTTAGGCACCCAAAGGTTACATGTAATAGAGCATATAGCACATTCTGGTTCATTAACACTTCTCATGTATGACTGTAAACCTCCAAGGCGTAAAAAAATTCCACTTTATGCTTCCAGAGCAGTGGGGTGGTGGAGCAGCCATCCACCTATCTTACCAAAGCAGAAAAAGAACCACATATGAAAACAAGGACACATTTTATGTGAACATTTTATGTGAAGCTACAACTGAGTGACCCAGGAATGACAAGAGGAAGTGAAACAGGAGTGAATTCATGAGACCTTCCCTTTTTTTTCAGTTTGGCTCGCAGCTATCCAGCTATCATTGTTTCCAACCAAACTTCCTCCAGAGCCTTGTTCACAACAGCACCAGGCTCTGTCTCCTCCTCTTTGCTAGCTCCCTGCCTAGGAGTATAATTCTGGTCTTTTCTATTCCCATCATTCCACTGCTGGCAGAACCCATGGACTCCTCACCCCTTGGCACCTGTCACATCCAGTTTGTTGATACGTTTTGTTGCATGGGAATATTCATTCTGGAATGTCCCAGACACCATCTTACAAACTGGCTCAGTTCTATCGTGTCCCTCATAGTATTTCCCAGCCTGCCTTGGGTAAAAGGATGGGATAGGTGTGGGGCTTTGTATTTTTGTCTCTCACTTGTTCTTCTCTCTTATCCATGTGTTTGTTCTCGTCCTTCAGGCAGTTTCAGGAGTCTGAGGCAACTGATCCAGCAGCTCTTGTGCCATTGCAGCCGTCCACATGAGACAGAGAGCACCATCCAGGTTAGGGCTACAGAGAGCCTGGTAGTACCCTGAAGAAGGAAGGGAATGCAACAGAAATAGAAACTACTACTCGAGACATTCAGTATTTGGCTAAAGCATGGACACAATTATGAACTCTGACAGCATCAGTGGGGAACTCCCTCCAAGGAGAAAGTGTGTGATTACTGTAAGGGAGTGTGCATCTTCCTAAAGAGTCACCTGTGCTCAGCTGTCAGGCTACCACCATGACTGAGTTTGGGCATCTTTTCTCAGTGAAAAAAATTAATGATATTTTGGCTAAGCTGCAATAAAGTGCAGTTCTATTCCATTTGGCAAACAGTTTTGGACAGATGGAGAAAAATGAAAAAAATGCTTTTGGCTCTTGCCATGTTAAACGCCCTTGGTTATCTGACACATCTGCACAGGGTTTGGGGATAACAGACAGAGCTTATGGGAGACCCATCCACTCCAGGGCAGTGGTTGGACCCCACGTGGGATATCCCGAGAGCATCCAAATCAGTAATAGATGGCCATGTTTAGGCACCTGAATTGCTCCACCAGAACTCCATGGTGAATTGTCACTGGCAAGGGAAGCACAGCAAGGGCAGAGTACACCGTATAATGGATGAGTATAAAGGATATCTAAGCACTCGGTAATACACTATTTGGAACAAGAAGGGGACCACATGGGGTGAGGAGGCTGTGCAGATTTTCTCTTTCTGTACTCTGTGAAACTGTGGGTGCTTTGGCTGTTCTGAACAGTGTTTTCTCCTACAGGAGCCCGTGGAAGTCATTGAGACAATGACACCAGAAGAGGTAAGACCAGGTGCAAAAAGGGAGTGAGGTCAAGTGAATGCTTCTTTTACCCATTTCCTATCACTTGCAATACTCCAGGAACCTCAGTGACTGCCACATAAAGCCATAGCCAAAGCCATTTTCTTCTTGGAGTGGCACAGTGAGTCTCACCCATAAGAGAAGAGATTGTTTGGCTAGATGTGCTGGTAAGACTCTGACTAATCTGATCTAGCTTTGAAGTCAGCCCTGCTGCAGCAGGGTTTTGGACTAGAGACCTCCACAGGTGCCCCCTCATCTAAATCTTTCTCTGGGCCCATGTTGTTTCTTCATTTCTTACACAAAGGATCAATTATCTTGCAACAACAAGGGGAAGATGCACTCAGAAAGGAAAGCTAAAGATGTTCACTCCTCTTTAACAAGGAAGAAGCAGAAAATCTCTGAATTGCCCTGTTTCCACAGGGACTTGAAATCTGGCAAGAAAGGGATGGAAAACTTGAGGGGTGAGATATAATGGATGAGATGAATGATGTACACAGGAAGGAAGAAGCATTAACAGGAGGAGGGGACACTGCAGGTAGCTGTAAGAGTGACTCCTCTTCTTTCCTGTGTCAGATAGATGCTTGGGAACAGGAGGAGCTGAACAAGAACGTGTGCTTTGACAGCTGCCGCGTAGATCCCTCCCCTTTCCAGCTGGTGGAGAGAACTTCCCTGCACAAGGTGAGTGCAGATGTCTCCCTGAGGCATACATCATTTTTCTGCACTCTATCATTCCAAGTTCAGCCTACAACTTATTTCTTCTCCTTATCTTCACCTACAACTACTACCACCAGCCACTTTCACATCCAGCTACAGAAGTGAGCTTGCTCCTGTGATCTTCTGTGTGTACCTCCAACCTCCTGCAAAATGAAAGGCTTTGTGATAAGAAGTCTGAGACAAAAAAATCTGCTGCATTAACAGTAGCACTGTGTGCCTTGCTGCTGGGGCATTACACTGAGATTTACACTCTGCCCTGTCAGTGTGCAGCACTGGAATGAGCCCTCCTGGATTTCTCAGGGTGTTTCTGTCAGGGTGTGGAATCTGCCTGTAGCATAGGCTCTTCATAGAAGTGAAGCACAAGGAAAGAGGAAGCTGGATCATACAACATCTAGAGTCAGCATAGGATGACTGGGAATTAAAGCAGTCATATGTCAGGAGGAAGATAGGACTGGGCTTTCACTCACTGGAAAGGGAAAGCAGCCTACCGAAGCAAAAGTGCACAGTGCATGCTTTTATCATTA
The DNA here is from genome assembly GCA_013397865.1 of Struthidea cinerea. NCBI lineage: Eukaryota > Metazoa > Chordata > Aves > Passeriformes > Corcoracidae > Struthidea > Struthidea cinerea. Next base: position 143,334 of record VZTI01002388.1, on the reverse strand, counting down.
CTCATTTAATGTGAATGGTCAGCATAGGCCTTACATTAAATTAATTAATTACTGTTAAGATCTCAGCCTTGAGCAAAACAAGAACAGGTTAGCATATAGTTCAGATGAGTTTTCTAAAGGGGTGGCTGAAGTAATCTGAAAACCACTAGCATTTATCTTTGAATAGGGCCTACAAGAATATAGGCCTACAAGAAATCATACCTGAAGGCTGCTCATGGGGAAAGTTTTGTACCTGTCATACAAAAGAGTAAGTGAGAAACTCTGAAATAACAGACAGATCAACTTAACTTGGATGCACAAAAAACCCAGGAATAAATAATCAAACTATCTGAAGTATGCACAGTTAGAGCTAAATGTGAGATCACTGACAATGGCAAGAATATCACAGTTTATGGTGACCAAACTATTTAACCAGTCTGGTTTTCTTTTACATTAGAGTAAACTGTCTTGTTCTTGAGAAATCAGGCTTTTCCTAGTTTACACTTGAACATGACATTCAATATCTCATATGATGCTAAAAAAAAAGGTCAAACACTAGCTGTGACAGAATGATTTCATGTAAGGCCACAGGTAAAGTCCAGCTAGAGCTCAGCTTCAAGAACTTGGAAGCTGGAAATACACCAGAGATGAGCACTGAGAATGTGGAAAGTTTTAGAAAGCCAAAACTGTGAATAATAGTAAAATAATGGGGTTATCTTTAGGCTGCAGAAAAGAAGACTGATAGCAGTGTGATATCTGTCCTTTCAAGGAGACTTTGTAAGAAAAAGGGAATAACTTGTTCTCAGTGTTCTCACTGCACTGGATAAGCAGCAACAAGCTTAAGTTTTCACAGAAAATATTCTGGGACAGGAGAAAAGAAATCCTCTATTGTTAAGGAAAGCACTGGAATAAATAACCTAAGCGGTTTTTGACTTTCCATATTACTATATGGTAGTTCAGTTTCCAGCACCAAAACGAAATAGGATGTGCATAGGTCTCCAAATGCACAGCGCAGGGTGTTGTATGTGAATCTCCACCAGACGCAGAATGAGAATGACCTTGAGAATGTGCTCTCCATCACCAACACACTCCCAACTACGGCTGCACAGCAGAAGGTGCAAAGCGTAGTATTTGGCAGATGCAAAGGGGAAAGAAGGGAAGACGTAATTCCTCACCGGGATAACTGCACAGTGGTGTGTCTCTCTGATTTCCATTTCTTAATCCCAAGTCCCAGCTCCAGCACCAAGTACTGTGTTACCATTTTCCGAAGTCCCTGAAATGGTCTTTTGTGGTTCTGCTCCTAGACGCACACACTGTTCTCGCTACTGGGCCTCAGCCATGCCTACGTAACCAGCATGGGGAAGCTGAGGGGAGTGCTGGCTTTGGAAGAGGTGAGTGCAGATCCTTTGCCATCCTCTTAAATAACTGCAAGTGTCCTGTGGATCACTGCAGTAACTCACAGGTGCTGCAAGTTCCAGCTGGGAATATATATAGCTGCAAGTGCTACATTTTCAATCCAGTGTTGAATTCTGAGTCAGCTCTTTGGAAGCCTTGTAGAGGAATGGATGACTGCATTTCAGAGCAGGCAGCAGGTGTTGTTTACAGGGATGTTAGAAGGTTCATCTTTTTCATGAGTGTAGGGCTCTTAACTGAGACTTAATAGCCACTCTTAACTGAGTGGCTATTACTGTTTCTGAAATTGGTGCGGAATTTGTTATTTACCACGGAATTTTTCATTACATCACCAGTATAAAATATTATCTCCAGAGGCCCCAGAGGCAGAGCTGTGACTCTATTTGTGATCCCTTTAACCTGGGGAGTAGATGAACTTCTGCTGGGTAGGGCTGGGCCAGCCTCCCTTTCATGTTTTTTTCTGAAATTTTTGTCTTTTTCCAGCTCCAGAAGGCAATAGAGGGTTCCACCCGCTCTGGGGTTCGTCTCCGACCACCCCTTGCCAGTTTCCGTGACATCAACCGGACTTCCACCAACAATAAGGTCGGGCAGGGCCCTCAGGCGTGGAGCCAGGAGGACAACGGCACGGTGGCAGCACAGCCAGCAGCAAACTTGGGCACTGAGAGCCCTCTGCCTCCCTGCTCGCACTCCCCACAGCCCTCACACTCACAGGAAGAGGGGGAAGTCCCCAGCTCCGCTTACGCCACGGATACTGAGCTAGAAGAGATGGAGCTGACAGGGCCAGTTGCTGAAAACATCTCAGACATCCTCAAGGACATAAACCTACGTACCACTGACCTGGATGAAGATGAAGATGAGGATGAGGATGTTCCCTTATAGCTGGTGTGAGGGTAGCAGTCCATCACACTCTTCAGTGAGCCAGTCTTCTTGTGTTCGCTCCTCCAAGAGAAGCTTTTGGATGTTCTTTGCAATCCCCACAAAGGAATGATTCAGCTGGGAGGAGGGACATCAGACTGAGCCCTTCTGCTGCTGCTTTCTGTCTGTGCAGACTGTTAGGCTGCTGGACTGTTCGGGCGTGTGCAGGTGTCAGATGTGGACTGCAAGGTGCCTGTGGAGTGCACTGTAACAGGGCATGGACACTGCTGGACACAATCAGGATCAATGTGCCATGTGGAAAGCGGAGGAGGATCAGTTCGCCCTTGCCACTGGTGCCATCCTTCCAGTCACACCAGGCCTGCACGCAGCAGTGCAACACAGCCAGACCTCCAGCCTAGAAGCATACTGCTGCTTCTGACTGCCACCCTGTCCACGTTGCTGCAGCTCCTTTTCACTGCCTCTTATCCTGCACCCCCCCCGCAAACATTCCCATGTAGAACATTTTTTTCTTTCTCAATTTTTACTCTGGGATTTTCCTGGATGGGGATGCAGTTAGGAGCTTCTCCTCTGTCCTGTAGCTGAGCCATGCCCTAAAAACAGATGGAAGGGAAAATATTTGGTATATGTCTCAGGTTTTGAATTCAGCCAAGACTTTAGAAAACAATGGAAGGGAGAAAAGCTTCTTTGTTTTCCCATCATCTCTGGATTTTTTAAACAGAATGGGAAAATCTCAAGTGAGGGCATCCTCAGTGCTGGGGGAAGAGAAGAAAAACAGCATATATGTACCTATATTTCAAATAACTGTGTTTGTCTCTCTGAATCACTGTTCACAATTTTCCACAGTTATAGTCTTAAAATATAAGAACTCAAGAAAAAAAAATAATTACGGAGTATTAGCAGGCTGCCAAGAAATACAGCAGAGGGAAGACACATTTTCTACACTTTGAAAACAGGTTTCTTTCTGAAAACTCCTGCTCTCTTTCCTGGTAATTCTACCCTGCCTCCTTTCCACATATTTCTGCATACCTCAGATCTGAGAATTCCAGCTCTCACTTTTGCCAGCTTGTCACTGTTGTGACTAACAGCAGAGACCTCAACCCTTGTCTGCAGCATCCCTCTCTATTCCAGTTCTAAATCTGGAGCAGATCTGCATCTTGCAAAAAGACGTCTTGTCAGTTCGTGTCATGCATGCAAAACCTTGGCATCCAAAGATAAGATGCTGCTTTGTTTAATTCACTGCTCTTGTGAGGTTTTCTCAGTAAACAGGCAAAACCAAATTCTGTGTATTCTGCAGCTTCTTCTAACAGTCTACTTTTCTTTCTACCATATTTTTGGTGTCTCATGGCACTTAGATGCAGTCCCAAGCAGCCTATTAGATGTGTTTCCACTTAACAGCAAGAGAGAAGAAATGCAGGATCTGGAAATATGTTCTTGGGAGTATTCTCATTCCCTTTCCTGGTATTAGTAAAGCATTATCTAACCTAGAGTGACCAGTTTCACTTTAACACGTAATTTTCCATCAGCTGTCTCATGAGCAAGTCAAAAATATCATTACCTCTAACCCAGTCACCAAAGGAAAATTCCCTCCTGGCTTTAATTCCAAGAATTGACCTTGCACCAATTCCTCTCTGATGGTGCTTGTGGGTGGGAGAATCTGTGACAAGCTTATAGTAGAAGGGAATCTTCCCCGCTAGTCTCTTGAAGAGAGAGAAATTTATTTTTGCTGTCTGGAATTCAGAGCCCACCAGCTCTGTTCTGTTTTTGGCACATGATCCCCCTTTATAAGCGAACTGGGGACAGCCTTTCCCTGCCTTCATGATCGTCGGTCCTCCGGGAGCCACCCTGTCCTTGTGAGGAGACAGTGGCGATCCGAGGGCAAGTCTCTTGCACACGACAGCTGCTTGCCTCCCCCAGAGGGGCACGTTTGTGTCTGCCAGGCATCAGCACAGCCTCCCCGCTACCTTTGTGTCACCTTCCGCTGCCTGCAGGCAAGAGGCAAAACAACTGCTCTTTTTTTTTCCAAGGAAGTGTGGTAGTCCCTTACATAAGCAGAGGAGAAAGGACGTTCCTTTTACAAAAGCAGAAATATGCAGTGAGTGACAACACCGAGACCAAATCTGATCTGAGGGTCCAAGCACACTCAAGAAGGATGAGTTTCTCCAAGTCATCCCCAGCCTTACTGTGCAGACTTATATTTTACAGCTTAACCACATGCTTCCACTGAGACAGATGAGACAAGGAGAAGCTCTGAGGCTGGAGTCAGTACACCTCCCCCTCCTCTCTCCTGACTACAGATATGTGCTCTGCTCCAGTCCCACACTTCTCCTACGGTGTGTTACAGAAGAACTGGGATGTGACTGGCTGAGAAAGCAGATGGGAGTCTAAATCAAAGCCAGTGAGCGTGTGAGTCACGACAGACAGATTGCGAGCTGGGGGAGACGAAGCTGGAACAAAAATGATGCACATGGAGAGGCTTGGGGAGCTTGGAGTGAAACCCTGGCTAACCTGGAAAGCTTCTTGAGGCTCGTCACTTGAGATTACAAGAGAACACACATGTGCCCGTACATGCACACACAGGCATCTCTCCATTCCTATTGCCTTTAGCTGTCCCAGGGTTACTGTGAAGAGCTGGATTGCTCTCTGGAGGGGAGCTGAAAGGTGGGGGCAACTGCTGCTCTTTGTAGACACTACTCAAGATCCATTCCAGGTATTGCCTCCACCCATGGAACAGGAGCAGCGTTCATCTGCACCATTTTCTCACCTGTATGCATACACGAAAATGCATAGGGAGCCAGGATGGGACAAAAAAACCCTCTGCAAAGACGGTTTGCAAAGGCTGAAGTTGTTTCCACTTCCATCTTCTCAATAAAATCTTCACTGAGCTGATGCCAAGTACATTAATAGGTGCAAAATGTGCAGTAAAATAATACTAAACCTACCTTTGTCAAGGGAACTTTAAGCTTGTGCCCTCTCAGGCTATCCCACTACAACCCCTCAAAGTTTAAACTTGAAACCTTTGTCCAGCAAAGTCACACTGATCTGTCACTCAAAAACCTGCATCTCCCATCCTATCCAAACAGCACAGACTTGATTACCTACAGGGAAAAATCATTTTTTCACAGCCCAAAACATCCCCAGAATTTGTATCAGCCGTGAAACCTTCGCATAACAGATAGAAATTCACATCTAGCAAAAAACTGAACTCTTCCTTCCACATGGCACTTAGGGGTGAAAGCAGAGTCTTATTTTTAAATGCATCAATATAAAGAATTGAAAAAATAGGGAAGACTTAAGGTTGGTAAGACAACAAGTAGGGCTTTAGGTAGTTATGACAAGGCTAAGAGACTTGGCCACGAGCTGAATAAAGGAGAAAACACATGGAGATGGACTACTGAACAGCAAGAAAAATCTGCCTCAACAAAGTAATGTTTTTGGTTGCCAATTATTTGAGACTAAAAAAAATCTAGTTTTCTAAGCCTATGGACAAAAACCAATTAGTACAGGCAGAAATAGAGAGACAGCTAGAGTTCATCAATGTAACATCCCCCTTCTCCCCAGTTATGCAAACACTGTATAGAAGTGTTTGTGTTTTGTGGCCGAAGAGTGTAAGACCAGCAATAACCAGCCGAGCAAGTAAAGATCCCTCTTTGCCAAACTAATCCAAACCCAGGACGGGTATAATTAAAAACACACTATTAAATATATGGTCACAGCAAGCACTAAGTTATTCATGGCCACATAAGCAGGTATCCAGGCATAGGTCTCATAAAAATGTAATCAACACTAGAGACCAATAATTAAAATTTACACATGAAAGCCATGCCTGAGCATTAGGGTCAGGGTCTTCAGACATGTGATGCAAAACTTTTTAATGCTCAGCTTGTGGGAGACAAGCTTAAACTGGTCCTGACCATGAGCCACAGGCTGCTCTTGTGTGTTCCCCCCGACACCGGACAGACAACCCTGTGCACGTGCACTCACGCACACAAACATCACCTCGGGCAAGTCATGGCTGTGCAGTAGCAGAAAACTCTCCAACTCAGTTTCCTGTGCCTTGAGCCACATCGCCCCTTCCCTCAGCTTGCTGGATGTCACCAAGTCCCAGTGCAGCCTCATGGTAAGACAAACAACTAAAGACACTGCTGTGGACACTGCTGTGGACACTGCTGGGATTAGTGTGATGGCTAAATGAGGTAGTCTCACCCAAACCTATTACCAGTTCAAGCACTGGCCTTTCAAATGAGCATTTGCTCCCATCCCAGCTTTTTTTAGTGTGCTGCTAGTGCAAACATCTTGTGCTCTGTAGTAAAACCAGTTACTGAGACTTATCTAGCCAACTTGAAGAATTGCACCTGATATGGAGGACAATGGCCAGCTGAGGAAAGTCCAGTAGCAAATTCATAAACGGAAACAGAATGTAGAGAAATTAAAATGTGACTTGCCTATCTTATATGAACAACAATCTAAGCACTGCTAGTATCTGACTATTTACTGAATGGCTACTCAGTTTGAAGAACAGAAGGTAAAGCTACAAGGCATACTGAGATATATTCAGAATTAAAGTCACATAAACCCAAGTTAGAAGCTTTTCAGTTTTTTCCACACAGAAACAAATGCAAAAGGCAGTAATGGAAGGTTTATGAGAAATACATTAAAAAAAAAAAAATCTGCTTTTCTCTCCCATTCAAACTTCTGTAGTGCACTTAAGCAAATGGGCTATGAAAAGAAATGGGAACTGAGATGGCTGGATTATGACCAAACATGTCACAGAATCTTATGCTTAACTCAAATCTGCAATTTCTCTGGCACAGAAGATAGGAGCTGTTGGAGGAACCGTGTAGAAAATGCCCTTGCAGCCGGCAAAGTGCAGATCCAGTGAGGTGGGCAGCAAGAATGCTCTTATGCCCTTTTTAGTCACTGTTTTCATTAACCACTTAGAAGTAACATATGACAAACTGTAGAACAGTAACGTGAGAGAAACATATGGCAGGTCTGCCATCTAGTCTAAATAGAGAAATAAGCAGAAAGTGGAGATCAGAGCCTCAGGCAGATACCATAGAATGAGGTTCATGCTGGGGCTAAGCAGCTAAATCCAGTGGAGATGAATTTAACTGAGGGGTAAGTCTAGCCTAGTATGATGACAAAAAAGTTCTTTTAGGTGAAGCACTCAGCAGCTGGACACCACCTTTGCAGCATAAGGTGAAATTAAGAAAAAAAGACATTTTTCCTATGCAGAGGTATGGCTTCCAGGCCCAGAGACATTTCGTTCTCCCAGGGACTCAAGTCTTAAACATATGTGGAATAACTGATTTCATTTTACACACTACATTTCAAAAACAAAGTAATGACAGTTTAAAGGCCATTTGGAAAAAAACACACAACAACAACAACAAAACCAAAAAACCCAAACAAAAACCAAACAAGCAAACAAACAAACAAAAAAAAAACAACAACAAAAAACCCAAACCAAAACAAAAAACTGAACAAAAAACCAGCAAACAACCAAAAAACCCCAGAAACAAAACCAAAAAAACCACACACAAACCCAGGAGAGAGTACAGGGGGGACTTACAAGGATTGACAAAAATAAAATTAAAAGAAACCTCAAAAAACAACCAACCAAAAACCTGAAGGAGTTAAGTAAGTGTGTCTTATGCAAGTCACAATTAATTATACGAACATAGTTCTGCAGACATACATACCGAGTGGTGGGTGGCAATCTACTCAGTGGCAAAAGCAGGTAAACTGGAAAGAAGCAAATTAACTTCAAATAGAACACAGAAAGCAAAAATCAGTCAAGTAGCCCTGGTTGTAAAATATGCTGTGCTTCAAGCAGGGCAAGAGACACTGCTTAGCTCCTGGAAGAACCAGAGTTTGAAAAGTATCTTGACAAGGAAATGACACCTTTTATGGCTAGAATTTAAGACTCATATGGCAAACAAACAGCTACTGGATCTGCCTAATGTCCTACTTCGGAAGAAGATGACACAACAATGTTGGAAGTGCAAAGATGTTTCTTTCCCTCTGGGTTGACCAATTCCCCACTCTGCGATGAGGACAGCAGGCTGAGAAGCATTTAAAACTGAAATGTGAACCCAGAGTCGTGCTACCCAATGTCAGTGCCTTTTACAACCTAAGCATCAGATGCCTTTCCGTGTACTGCCCTAAAGGGCTGTTGTGAAATTTCTGTCCAACTCTGTGCCAGATGTGTCTGCATCTCATCAGTACTGGGACAAAACTTGTATGTATCACCTGGAAAATGCTTAATCCGTAGAACACGAAAACTCACTCTGTGCTGTACTAGAGGATTCTGTTGATGTGATGCTTTCTATCCTCAAATCTGGCTTGGGATTCATGTCCTGGTAGTCACAGACACACTTCAGATTTCAGCCCTGTATAGTCAAACACGTGATGTTCTTATCGTCTTAAAGGGAAATCAGGTATGTCCTACTCTGGGGTGCTTCTCCAAGCCACCATGGATCCTTTTCAGTGTGCTCTATCAGACTATCTCCTTGAAACCCACCCCCTCTTCCTAGGATCCTCCTTCCTCAGACGCAACTCCCCTGGAACCAGTCCCACAGAAATAAAACACTTCCACCAGCCAGGAGGGCAAGACCACATTCTGTTTAATAACAACTCCATAAAGGACTGTACATGCTATTTTGAGCTACCTCCCCTCCTTTACTGTGGTTGCTGCCACATACAGGCATGGAGGTGTGTAGTGCCATATAGTTCTCTAAGTCTATATGTAATGTGTGCACGTGTATGTAGGTGGTTGCACATGTATGTATTTATATCTATATCTCTGCAGAAGTGTTATCTCGTAAGTCACATTATCAAAACATGCGAAGTATATCCAACAAAAATTTTCAGGCAAACGTTTTGGAGCTGGAAGACCAAAGGCAAATCAGACTCATTTTAGTTATTAAGGGCTAGTGTGGGACAATGTAAGGATGAAAGCTTTCAGTAGTGGGTCCCCTTCCCTTTTTGTTTTACTTCCATTCAGTACTTTCTCCCCAAACACCAATGCACCCCTGCAAACACTAGCTTGAAAGAATACATATAATCACCATGCAGCCTCCCCGCTACAGAAAACACGTACAGGCTTGGGGGAAGCCCCTGAAAATTGCTTTGCAGCAACCTCCGTTGTCCCATACGCTTACGCTAAAGTAGTTTCAGATACTGAGAATACAACATTGGAAGACCCAAGCCTTTAGTTATTTTTACACATGCTTCAGGAATCCATTCTGCATGCCACCCCTGAGACTCCCATCCACCACCCTTGTACCTCCCAAATCCTCTGCCTGTACCCACCCACGCCTGAAAAGAGCTGAAACAAGAGAAATCCTGTTCCCTGTGAAGTTACTTTTAAGTCCCAATTTTATAGTGTAGGGATTCCCAGAGACCACCAATCATGCACGACATCCACAAATCAGAGAAGAAAAATTAAAGCCAAACAAGAATATATACCTGCAAAAGAGCTTTTGGCTTGCTACATTGCTCAAGCATGCAGTGTCTGAAAAGAAGGGAAGTTCACCTACACCTGCCTCATGCGAACGTGGCAGAGCTCTGGAAGAGGTTTCTTAACCTTGTGGCTTCCAATCCAATCATGACTAGATTTCCATGCCCAATGAAAATGAATCCAGAAGGCCAATGAATCTGGACTACATGCCCTTTATCTTATTAGAAGCAAATCTTGATGCACAATCTTGTTTCCATAATGGAGAAAAGCCTTTTTAGATGTTTTTGTCTTGCAAGCATGGACATTTGATCCCTTATGGGAAAGCAAAAACAAGACTAGGTTTCAGAGGGCATTTAAAATGTCCCCAGCTGAAGGAGATGAGGAAGATCCTAGCAGGAGCATTCTTTCCACAGGACACTTCCTAGAAGACAGCAGCTACTACACACCAGTAGGTAAGTCCTGCCCATGGCAGAGGGGCTGGACTTGATCTTTAATGTCCCTTCCAACCATTCTGTGATTCTGTGGAATCTGCACTGAGAACATTCTTGAACAAGTCTTTACAGTTTTAGTAAACATGCTCTTTCTCAGAATCACAGCCTGACTAAATTTTTCCTCTTCCAACAATGTGTACCTGCACTGGAAAAAGACATCACGTATTTATTTTCTTTTGTGCAGACCAACACTGACAATCATAGAGCTTTCCATTTCCAAGGAAAAAAATAACACTTTGATCTGCCTATGCTGGGAAAAAATGTCAGTGCAAGTGTAAATAGACCCTGATGTTCCAAGTGCAGATCTTCCACGCCCATTTGTTAACATAACAACCCTCATGCCTTACCCCAGTCAATTCATGGAGCTGGCTGTGCTGCTGAGAGAGGAAAGTGTCCCCAGGCTCCATGACATATTCTGAGACAGAGAGAGACACTGATCTGGCACAGAAGTCCAGCTCTTCTGCTTCTGCACAGGCTCACTACTACTTAGCCTGGGAAAAGCCTATGGTACAAAAGAGGCACCTGACATTGACTTTACAGCTTGCAATCATATTTGGGACTGTGCTTTAATGACTGTAGGCTGTCCTACACATACATTTAGTTCTAATAGGCACTATTTTACTCACATTTTCCCTGTTTATTTTTCCTTTCCCTGAGCCATGGCATAGAAATCTTTCCCTGTCAGATTGCTACAGGGGAGGAAAATCAAAGATGAAACTATTACTTATTTACATTTTCCTAGTTGTAAGATGCTGATAATCTCTGTACCAGACTTAATTATTTTTTCTTTCCTTTCTTTTCTTGTTTTTCTTTCAGAAAAAGTCAAACAGTTAGTTAAAAAGATATGCCAGAGTTGTCTGCACAAGGAACATTAGAAAATCCACCTGGAAGAAATTAGAAGGAAGAGCTTAGACTTTGCCAATGTTGCTCTGCTTTTTATAGCATTTAGAGGCAGATTATCTGAGTTTGCTTCTCCTTCTAGGCAACTATCAATACAACAGTTAAGGCAAACTAAGCTGAATTTAGGTATTTTGGGTTTCCAGTGAGATCAGAACTCACATTAACTTCATTTGGGCAAGGAGTAAGCTCTTATTTGGTGTATTTCTCATATGACTTCCCTGAAGAACTAAGCACACTGTGAACTGTTTTTTGAAGACAATGAAAAAGAAGCTAGCAGGTACCCAAATTCAGGGAGGTCTCTTTCCCACCACTGTCNAGAAAGTAACTACTTTTACAAGATTTGGCAGACAAACAACAAAACATTATTTTTTTAAAAAAAAAAAAAAAAAAAAAGGCGTGGCTTGGACAAAGGAGTACCATAAACTGTAACAATCCTGGACCTACAGCTTGTATAGCAGTTCTGTACCTCAGTCTGCTGGGAGTCTGCCACGAAGCTTCTCACCTGTGTTGTGTAAACAAAAGGCATGAAGCTTTTCTTGACCTTTTTCCAAGCCTTTCTCACCATGTCTTTCCCTCCCTGGCACACACAGCTGTCCACAAGCCGGCACTGTTGCACACTACCTTGCCTCACCACCATACCTCCCACCTCTGTCACACAGAGAGATCCCTTGTGTTCTCCAGTTCTCTTCTCCGAGGCTGCAATTAACCTTTCTCATGGCTGCTGTACACAGTACAGCACGCACAGACTCTGCCTAGGTGTGAAGTACTCTTCTGGATCTCACACTAGACTGGAACTGGCCTGAAAATAGGGATAAACATCACTTCCAACAGCTATGCTTCACTCTCGAAAAAGTCTCCCCTCTTGCAGTTACAGGTTAAGACTTATCAGTATCTTTAGCTGCCACAGAGTGTAATCACTGAGTGCATACACGATTTGTGCATGTTAATTTTATTAATTTCATGCATATATCAAGTTAGTCATGTCCTCCTGCCCAGTTTCCAGGGTTTACCTCAAAGGGGCCTGTGGAAGGGAGCAGTGAGGGAAACAACAGGGCACAAATAACAAAGACCAAATCGGGTAAGAGCATACTAGAAATTCCAAGGAAAACACTAAGGAAGAAAATGGGGAACATGTCCTTCCCGGTACCCCAGCAGGACTTACTCTTTTCTGACAGACATATCACAACCAGCTTAAGCCAATTTAAGTTGCATCTGCAACCAGTCTTCCACACGACCTTCCACACATTTCACCAGCCCTCAGTGATGCCTGCCTCACCAAGAGAAGCGATATGAAGAGCTCATCCCACTGAAACATCTATTTAGGTAGGGGACTGGGTTAGTTTTCAGTGGGGCCAGGTCCTGAGCAGCCAAATGAGCATTAGTGCTGGTGCTTTTTTAGGCAGTAGAAGTACAGAGCTGGTGGTAGTGGACGAGAGGAGGCAGGACAGCTCCTTTGAGCAGCTTAGACTCATCATGAGGATGTCGTTTCAAAATGCGCTTTCCCAGTTTCTCTAACCTGATATAAAGGAAGGCTCACTACTGAGAACAGCACTCTCTCTCCCTCTGCTCACAGCTCTTCCCTCTTCACTTTTATAGCAGGGTAAAGTTCCCGGCTTGGTGTGGGTCAGCTGAGCATCAGCACCTGCCCAAGGGTTGTGGGAGGCGAGCACGGTCAGAGCAGAGCTCCTCCTCCTTCAAAGCAGCTCACCACTGGATCAGCTTAGAAGTACGGCTAAACTCTGCTCCCTGCTGCAAACCTGTCCTGAAAGGTGATGTTACAGTCTTTTAAAGGGGGAAAGCAACTGGATGACTTGTCAGCAGCTTTCCAGAAGAAGATGATGATTTAGAGGCACAGAAGCTGGAAGAAGCGGATTAACTTCTCTGTCCCAGAGCCTGAGGTAATGGAATTAGAGAGAACTCAGATGGCTTCTAAAGAAAGCTTCAGATTTATATAAAAGAAAAACTGATGAAATAGTACAACTAATCAGGCATGAGCAATCATGGGAAAAGGAACAAGAGACAATTTTCTTGCAGTGGAAGATTTTAAATTAGGGCCACTTCTATTTAAGCCTTCTTTGATGTTTAGCACGATAATTTCAACAAGTTCCTACTGAAGACAAAGGCTTGGGGTGAAGATGGGAATCTTCTACCTCCACTACTTCAATATGCAAAATTTTCTGTAGTGAAGCTTTGCTTTATACAGGGTTTGTGGAAACAAACAGCAGAGCTCAGTTTCTTAGTAACTGCAGATCAGGGATACTGAGCTTACCCTTCCTTCTTATTTACAGCCTCACAAACATGATTCGGGCTCTGACTACTTGGCTGGACTCTCTCCAACTCATCCCTCCTCACCAGGATAAAGGGACTGCAGGCCAAATTTTGCTCACAGAGCACCTGTGCCTCCCATATGCTTGAATAGGTGTATCGATATAATAACAGCTTTTCTGGGAAACGTACAGTAGGTTCCAGGTCTCTCTCTCTGATATTGGATACACACAGGCAGCAGACCTGTTACATAAGAAAAGGCCAGGTTATACAAACAATTTTCCACTTTTCAAAGAGATTCAAACTGCCTCTCCAGTTCAGCTCAGGCTGCTCACTCGGAAAGTGTGGACAGGAAGACCTGGTCTCTCTGGTCAAACTCCTAGCAAACAGCTCTTTTGGATTGTGGAGAGGTATGGAAAAGAGCCTTTTTCTTTCTTTCAGGAAAAGGCTGAGATTTTATTATTCACAGAAAGTTAAGACATTTATGAAAAAAAAAATTACAGAATTTAGTAAGCTGGAAAGTTTTTACAGAGAGTGGTGTTCAAACCAGTCTGTATTCACAGAGAATGAGGCTATCTACAGGTGTCTAGACAGCAGGTTATGGAACTATACAGCAGGGTATAATTCTCTATCCCAATTCCACAGAAGCTAGAAGAATCTACAGATAGGTTTTTTCTTCCTATTGGACTCCACAGAATTTTCTAAAAGGTCAATTTTTTTCACACTTTTCTCTATGTAGATAATTCCCTGTCACTGCCTTCCATGGAGATAAGGAATATCTTTTAGACATCAGTCAGACATCTTAGTAAATGTACCACATGTCCATATTAAAGAAAAAGAAGCCCTGGACAAGTTGACCAACTTGTCCCAGTCCTGTAAACAACACAGAGGGATCATTAGACGCTACTCTGAAAGTTACTGTAAACATCCAGATTGTCCTGGAGAGGCACATGGGGACAAAATGGTTTGGAGAAAGAAACAAGTCACCCAAATCTCCCACGAAGGTACATGCCCCAACTATTTTTGTTTCCCTGAAGACCTTTTTATGAAGAAATAAAAACAGCTTTAAACTTACTCATTTACTCATCTGCTGAGGTGCTCTTGGCACTTGCCTCATCTCCCTTTTCTGGCTAGTGTGATTTCCCAGGCCCCACTCCATGGCTAGACCCAAGCCAGTCCAGGACTATGAGCTACCACTGGCCCTGCAAGAACTATAGGAAATCATTTTTATCAAGCCCTGCTGCCTGGGGGAGGTTAGTACCTGAATGTGCAAACATCTCTGAAGAGATATTGAAGCGTCATCATTCAGGAGAAGAGCAACCTCCTTAGAGAGATGTAAGTGAGACCAAGGAAATGCATAAAAAATGATGGGTCTCAAAAACTTTTCTCACTTACCTACACCAAATTACCAGTCTTGCTTAAAATATCCCAAAGGTCTCTCATTTAGAGGTGCAATGGAGAGGGAAGACAGGTCTGCTTGAAATAGACTTGGCTGGAAAGACCTGGGTATTGAAAAGGGAGTCCCTCTTTATGCAGCTGCCTGTGTCAGTGGGAAAAAGCTGAGTGGGGTGAAGTTCTTCCTGAGAGTCCCATTCCTACTTTTCACAGCTCCTGGACATCATTTGCTTTGCTTGCCAGGAGCTGTCTAAACTCTGAGATTTGATGATATCCCTTCAGTCACATTTTATTCTCCATAGACATTCTTCCCTGAAAATATGCAGGGAAGCAGGAAAGGAACATGTACCACTCTCCTGTCATCCAAAAAACACACCAAGCCTGAAGAGGAGGCAAAGAAGAGACAAATGTATCATGAATTAAACAGAGCAAATATGAGTCAGAGTAAGTGAGAAAGAGTTGCTCCTGGAACAGTATGGCAGTGTCCAGGCAAATTCCTTTCTCTAGCTCCTCAGATCCAGCATCTGATGTACACCCAAGCTTTGCTGATGCTTCCTTGCAAGAGGTCTTGCAATCAAAACTCTGCACTTGGGTAATCTCTGCTGGTTCTATTCAGTCCTCCAGCAAAATCAATAACCTAATACAGTTTTTGCTTTTGTCCCTGTTTAGTTTCTGGTGAGAGCCAAAAGGAAACAATTTCCTTTCAAAACTTCTCCCTCCCAAAAGGAGGTCTGTAAAAAAATGTCAAGGAATTGCAAGAGACCAAATTCCCCCTAATCAGAGAATCATGTTTTTTTAACAAAAAATATATAACCCGTACAAATAGGGAAAACTCCTGAAATCAGCTTTCTGCACACCTGAAAAAGAGATGGGAGGGAAAAACAAACAGACCAAGTACTGAGGATTATTTACACTGCTTGGGGGTAGGAAAACAAAAGAAGAAAACATAGGCAGGAAGAAGAAGAAGACAAATAGGAGGAGAAAATTTCCTCTCACCCCTTTTCCTCCAGCTATATTTGGCACTGCAGGAGTGGCAGAAATGGGAAAGGTGCAGTATTTCTGTTAAGTCACGACTGGAGTACAGGCCCTTCCCATTACTAACTGCTCTGTTATGAACACTTACCCAGCATATAAAAAGGTTTAAAAAAAGCGCAAAAACTGAAAACCCTAATGTAAACTACATATCTGTGATCTCATAGCTGTACACACTGTTCCTGGATCTGCTGCCTACTCTCTGGGCCTCCCCATGCTGCTGGCAAGAAAAAGACAGGACACAGCAGCAGCACCAAGATGGACGTGTTCTCAAGCCCCCTGCAAGAGTCAGCTTTTTATGACTGTCTCCGTAGCTGAAAATGTGCTTTCCACTGGCTTCCAGTGCCCACTGCCAAAAGGACACACCACTCTTGCCAGCTCCTGGGAAGGTAGAAATGTCAAAGAGAGAAACAAAGAAACGAAAGAGACCAAAGGATGAGTATCTGCGAGCAGGGTTAGATTCGTATCTGCATCCATTCTTCCATGCCACAGCAGAGCCATGCCCACTGGCAGCACAGCCCATATCCATCAAACCTACAACTCTGTATCAGGGTGCTACTGAGGATCTGGCTACACAGCACATCTCTCATCTCAGTACGGTCTGTATCGAACACGGCCTGCTCCTCTGCACCAGCCACAATCGCAGTACTAGTGCAAGCTAGATTTGCAAAGCCACATCTTCATTTTAAACCAGTTTATATTCATATATTCTATCAAAGGGGGCCATGTCCACAGAGCAATATCCATTCTGCCAAGATGAATTCTAGCCACAAAGCTGCTCCCTACACCAAGCCTGTCTCATAGGCCACATCCCCAGTACCAGAAGGGTTTGTATCCACAGCCAAGACTTTGTATTAAAAAGATTTAGAAATTATTTACCAATCCAGATCTCTCCAAGCACATCACATGTTGCCCAGAGCAATGAAAATCCAAAATATGTGTCCATGGGGGAGGGGAAGAAAAGGTTTTTATGTGTCAATCACTTTGAGATTTTCCTCTTGTTTAAAAAAATAATTAAATGTCAGGAATGGAAGGTGTGTCTGCTTCAGAACATGGGGAGCTGGAGAGAAGAATCCCTGTAACTGCATTCCTTGCCACCCCTCTCTTTGTTCAGCAATGATGAGAACTTCACAGAAAGCATCAGTTGTTTGTTTCTCCCTCTTCCTCATCAAAGGACTGCACCCCAGAGGAGGTGACATCTGAGACTTTGCGGCTCAGTGCAGCATGTTCCACCTCCTCTCGAGGAGACAAAGATTCCAGGTCCCGGCACACTGCATCATCCTCCTCTGGAGAGGGCTTCTTGTTTAGGAGAGGAGCCTTCTCCAGCCGTGGGTTCCCTTCATCCTCAATGTGGTCCTCCATGTACGTGCTGGACTCAGCTCCACCCCCACTCTGAGCAGTCTGCAGGGGCCACACGTGGACCAGCCCCGTGCTCTGGATGAAGTTCTGCTCCTGCCGCTGTTGCTGCAGCTGTTGCTGCTGGAGAAAGCTGCTCTGAAGCAAAATGCTTTCCTGAAGGTTTGTCTGGGACTCATCAAAATTCTGGCCTAGGTAGGAGCCAGTTGCTGGGGAGGCGATGAGGGACTGGTCACTGGCCTCCCAGGCGTCGGATGAACCTAAGCAATACATGCCCTGCGAGACGTAGGAGTGAGGCCAGCTATCGTACTGCGTCTGGGCCATATGCTCTGCAAGCAAAGGAGGCAAACAGCACACAGTTAGACACTCTCCCTAGGCCGAGCTGGCTCATCCAGGTAGCCTGTGTGCCTGTGCAAGGCACTGTACTGCACAGGGTAGATGAATCCTTTAGAGAGAAGGAGGGCAAAGAGAAAACACAGTTCTGGGCAGTAGGCAGTAGGTGACCTTGATTATATCCACAACTGATTATAAGAGCTGGTAGCTTTCCACAGTAGTGCTCTAAAAAGCCAAAAGGAACAGGGCTTTGGAGCCACCCGGTTAAGATTAGATTCCTGGGACAGCTCCACAAACAGGGATGACTCTAGCAGATCTGACTGAGACTACACAATAAAACAGGGTAGAGCAAAAGAGAGCAACATGACAACAAGAGCAGGAAAGGGGTGTCTTAAGATTAGCAAGAAGCACTGGAGCTCACCTTGGCTCTCCATCAGCTCCTGATAGTTCTCAGAGTAGTTGCCTGCTGGATTGTCCTGATTTGAGTTTACACTCACATCCTCACCATCCATGGAGGACCAGGCCATGAGAGTCGCTTCAGAAATAGCAAATTGCTCCATCACTCCTGTGCCAAAGGAGACGGGGAAGGGAAGCAGAGATGTGTTAAAGTCTCCACTTCTCGCCATCGTCCTTTACCCCATCTTTTGGTTACACTGTCCCACTCTGGTCTTGTCTCAGCAACACCCATCACCCACAACTGGCCCTCACCCTCTCCACTTTGCATTCCACTGGCAGTACTCCAGCCACCAAAGTCTCCCTCTACTTTGGTCACCTGAACCACCCATAGCCTCTCCTGAGAGTTTCTTTCCAAGCTTCTGCATTTTGGTCTCTCAGGGATTCTGCTCCGGGGCATCCCAACCCAATCCAATCCACGTGCCAACACAAAGGCGTCGCTACCTGCAAGGAAGCGGGCCTCCTTCTCGCCGTCGCTGAGGTCCGAGTAGGCGTCGGCGTCCTTGCGCGCGGTCTCGTGCGTGTGCTGCTGCTGCTGGCTGTGGGCTTTGCCCCAGCCCTGCCACTCAATCATGTGCGCCACGCGGCCCTGGCCCATCGCCGTCGGCTTTGTGACGTGGTCCTTCATGCTGCGAGATATCCCTAAGGCGCCAGACATTGGAAAACAAGGGAGGGCTATTACACAGCTCCAGCGTTTTCTGCCATGCTCTTTACCTCTCTCAGAAGTGGAGCTTCTCCCCTCCTTTCTCGGACAGGATGCATGACTAGGGCTGGGTGTCTCCCACCCTTCACTGCATCACTCTCCAGGGGAGCTTCTCCATCTTTCCTTGGACAAACTCTCAGAAGGGGGAAAAAGGGGAACCCCAAATATGAAAGACCATTTCCTTCCTTGCCTAGAATCCATTTAGGATAGAGTTGGGCATGAAAGATGAAGCCTGGAAGTGAACAAACTAAGAAACAGAAAATGGGGTTAAACCCAAGACTGAGGGGAAGCAACTGAAGATGTCTGAGCAGGGGTGCACGGTGAGAAGCCAACAGGAGTGAGACAAATCTGTTCTTTAAAAGGGCACCAACTGTGAGATTTCTGTATTTAGAACCATGGTGGTGGAGACTCCTCTAAGGCCATGAAAAGGCGAGAGCCAGAAAGGAGCAGTTGTGAGAGCAACAGAGAGATATGGGAAGAGGCACAAAGGCCTGTGGAGAGAAGCTGCCAAGGATAAAGTCAAATTTTGAGGACCTCACCAGAGAAAGATGATTTAGCCAAAGCCCCAATCCCATAAGCATTGGAGTTGCGTTTCAGCTTGGGGAGGATGGAGGTCGTATCTTCCATGGAGAGCTGAAAAGAGAGAGAATATGAAGAAATGATATACAGGAAGGAGAAAAGGAAGTGAATTGAAGTGAGAAAACAGTAGGTAGTTGGAAGATGAGGAGCAGAAGCAAGCAATAAGAACAAAAGAAGGAAAGGAAAAATTAGAGGCTATTTAACCAGGACTGGATATTGCACAGCATTGGGACTGAGGCAAGGACAGAGGGAGAGGCAGAAAGAGGCTGTGAGAAGCCTCCCATTGGCAGCTGCCAGTCCTCCACAGACATGCTGCACCATTCCCAACTCTTTGTTAGAGATGCAAGACATGGCTGAGGGACAATTCAGGGATCCTGCAGTGGGGAGTTGTCAGCGCAACAGGCAAGACACAGTAATGCATCATATATGCATCATGCTACCAATATTTTTATGTCACTTTGGGGTTTTTTTTCTTCCTATATGGTCTTAATAAAACAAACATGACTATATCAGTGATGGGTCCTGTTTCAAGCACCTACATCTGCAAAGAAATGTGGTCTACAGCTCTGCTTAATTTTCTTGACTGTCTTCTCTATGTTTATTTTCAGACCCTGAGTAACAAGGAGAGGGCACTATTGGGACAGGCAGCTGTCACAAACATCATCACAAAAATAATCTCTCAAGATGAATTCATCAGGCTTCTTCAGAGACGCCAGGCATTGCACATGAGGCTTAATTTTCACAAGGGCTAAACAAGCATTGCTTCTGCTCTTCATTACAACCTCTCTGAAAATCAAGGCCAGAATGTTTCAAACACAAAGATACTCAAAAGTAGTGACCATGACACTGGAAATTTTAAATCCTGACACAAAACAAGCATTTTGTCAGAGGTGCAGACCTCACAAAAAGTGCGTGGAGCAATAACTGGGCATTGAAATAATTGGAGGCAAAGGAAGGCGTTGTAAAGATGTTGAACTGCATAGAATTCCACTCAATTGCCAAAATATGAGAGGTAAGTTTTTCTGGAAACTGTATAAATGCAGCAGCTAAGGCATCCCGTAACTGTGGAGCCAGGAGCGTGCCATGTGTAACGTCAGCTGAAGAAATCAGAAAGCAGAGGAAGAACAGTAAAAAGTGAGAACACAGCCCTTGTTCCATGATGCATTTCTTTTGGTGATGAAGCTCGTTGGAGAAAGTCCACCTATGCCCCCACTGGTCATTCCTGCCTGGGTGCTGCTGCTCAGTATCCACCCACTTGTTCCAAGATGGCCTGGGGGCTGTGCTGTGAGCTGCCTCATGGAACCCATCCAAAAAAGAAAGCAAATTGCAGAGGGTTCCTACTACTGCAAGGTTGGAGAGCTGTGATATGAAGGCAGGAATGAATGGGAAGGGAAGGAAATTCATGACCCAGCTTCTGTACCAAAGAAGATCTGTGGAATTACACTGGGTAAGAGCTGCATTATGAAAGAGCTCCATGGATTCTGTATGGGCTGGAAAATGGGAAACTGCAAGTAAGGAAACTGTCTTCTACTCTCTTTAAGGAAACATGACCTTGTGTACTTTGCTTTCAGCTAGACAGAGGTGCAGCGAGGAGAAAACAAATAACCAATTTCTTCCAGACAGTTGCTGCATGCACCATTATTATCCCACACAACTTGTTCCTATAATTGATCCTAGGCAAAAGATGCCAAGCCATAAGTGCCACAATGACAGAGATATCAGCAGGGTGAGAATTAGTTAAAAATATGTCCCCTTGATATTCAGTGTCCCAAGTACTTTCAAATCACAGAGAACCACAAAACTACAGGTATTTTAAAAGTTTTCAAAGTATCTGGAATTAAAAAATACTTATACTACTCAAAATGGAGCTGCTAATCCTGCCCTTAAGTGTACAAAACTATAAAGTCAACTTACGTGAACGTATTTTTTAAGTACCCTTAAAAAATAGCCCAGTAGAACAAATATTTATTAATCCTTTTTCAGGATGCTGTTTCTGCATTAGTGAAAAAGAAAAAAATTTCTTTTTCATGGCACAGGTATTAAGAGCAAAAGGAACATGTGTAATTAAAATGTTTGCTTGTATCTCATCTGCTTTTTAACTGAAGTTAACTGGTACTCACCATCTACCCTAGAAGACATTAAGAATTCTTTTACTTCTGTGTGCAACAGAAAATGAGGGAGACATTCCTCCCAAACTCCTGGAGAAGATCGAATGATGCTCTAATCAAGGACTACTGATTTTTTAAAACATGCTGGGCAGACACCTTTCTTATGTAGCAGCGCCCAGAAATCTCAGAACCAGAACATATCAAATGGCACACATTTGCCCCCAAAAAGGATGAAAGCAATTCAATAGCCACCTGCAGACTGAAATACCTGCCAGACAGCAAAAGACTCAGAAGCAAACAAAAATCTATCACCATCCTCTGAACCGTAGACAACTCCCAGAATTTCAGTGGCACTAAGGACTTTCAGTCATGTTCCCGTTCCGGCCTCCACTGTACCTAATGTCAGACAAATCCTGGTCTTCCTGTGACTAGAAATTTGAAAAGTGACGCAGTGCATACTCACATTGATGCCATCCCAGGAGAAATCCGTCCGTGTTTGCTAAAGAAAGCAAAGAATGGCACCACGTTAGGGTAACAGAGAGCTTGCAAGCAGCCATGCAACTCCAGTAGCTCGCCATAATCAACAGGCACTACTTCATGGTATGCTACAAAAAACCTGTGTCTTTCAGGCTGGTTTCATTCCCTGCTGGTGATTATGGTGCCTGTAGGTGTCACGGTGTTTGAAGGTGGAATAGCGAATGGGGTGACAGAGTAAGAAAGAGAAAAGCACCTTTTCACAAGGCTCCCCTCCTAACTGTGGGTTGCACCACTTTGAGGTTAACACAAGGAGGAGCTACACCACCTTTGTATTTTGAGTGTCCTACAGCAAGCAACAGAATTCTGCTGAAATTATTTTGCCCTGCAGTGCTTCGGTTTGTCCATTCTGGCTCACCCCACCTGGCAAACCACAAACATTTCCCACATCAGCCATCGCAGTGCCAATTCAGAGTGTGTTTCCCTCAGCTGGGAGGGCTCACATCTCAGCATCTTGGGTTTGGGGATGGAGACACTCAGGGAAATTTAGATGACTAGGGTCATCTAAATACCTATGGCATCCATTCATATAAATCAAAATGTTCACTGAGGTGTAGTTTATGCTCATTGACTTTTAGATCTGCTTTGATTTGACTGAATTCTCCATACAAGATCAGGCCCAACCATTTCTGCCAGGACTCCATGAAACTCTAAGTCTCTTGAAGTTACATTCCAAACCAGCACGGTAGACAAACAAAATAGAAATACCCATATATATAAACCTATTAACATTTTTCAAAGTTTTGCCAACAGTATGTTATTTGTTAAGGTTATTTTTGAACATTATTTGTGATTCTTCAAATATTACGCATTTAAAATAGATTTTTTTTTTAAATTAAACATCACTGCATACCGTCAACTGTACAAAGCTGAAATTTCAGGTATCTAAGAATGCAGAAGCTGCAATAATTCAATGAACCAGCCCCTAAGATACTGCATGGTAAGTCAGTTGGCTGTGGGTTACTAGTGAATGCAGCTCTAAAATTCAACATGAAGACAAATGTGTTTCTTCAAAAGATTTCATGGCTGTGCTGCTGGAGCTGCAGCACTGCACAGACACAGTGCTGGACATTCCAGGGCAAATCCCTTGTTCAAGGAATGCAGACCTACAGGCTTCTCATGTTTTTCTCATGCTGTGCTCCACTCCCGTCACAAGTGGTTAAAAAGCACTTTGATTTGCAAGTTCTTACTCACTAGGGATCTTGTGAAGGGAGTGACTCAACTCTGTTCAGAGCAAGCCAAACTACGCAGGTATGATCCTCAGGAGCTCACTGGCATTCTGGTCCTCTCGCAGATGATGCACAACACCCATTTCTGAACTCAGAATTCAAACTTCCTGATCCCCTTGGCCAAGCAGCTCTGGGCCAGGCACTCACCTCAGTGGAAGGTCGATGGAAGCTGCTGCCATGCAGCGAACTCGTGCTGTCCATATTGATTTGGTCCACATCTTTCAGTCCCTTCCAGTCTACCGCAATCACCTCGTTTCCTGTGGGAACACATCTGGTCAGGCTTCTGAATGCCACTACAATTTGTCCTCTCAGTCTTAAGCCAACTCAGCTAAGCAAGCAGGAGAATCATTGAGTTTAAGGCCACAACAGACTTAAATCAGACATTCCATTTTTAATCAGACCGCCTGTACATCATCAACTATTATATTTCACACAGATATCTCCATATGAAGACTAGTCACTTGTGTTTTTCTCAAGCATGATGTATGCTTGGCTAAAGTATAGATTCATCCAGTCATGATGCGTGACTGGGAAAGAACCGATTCCTTTAATATTCCCTTTCAATATCAAACCATCATCCCTTGAAAAGGCATTTCACCGTTAGGGTTTGAATTGGTTGACAGCTTAGAGCTGCTGGAGCCTTTGCTTTGCCATTCTCAGCAAGATTAAAGACCTTTTTAATATCTGCCATTACACTTCAAATTTTAAATATCAATAACATAAAATACAAATGATAACATTTTATTAAGATTAAAAAATTAAATATGATTAAATTTAAAAAGTGAAACGTAATGCAAAGAAGCACACATGACAAAGAAGTCAACCAGGTAACCAGGACTGCTCTGTGCAGTCAGCAATACACTGTGCCTTCAGCCTGTGTGCCATCCTCAAACTCAGTTTGAAGTTATTTGCTCCCATGTCATAAAGGAACAATTGCACTGTCCTTACACCTGAACCTCATAGGATCTGTCAAGAAATGTAAACCCCAAATGATCATCTCTTCCTGGGATCAATTCAGCTGTGTCTAGCCTGTTTGGATTGAATGTGAATGGTTCTACTTTCATGATCTTCTAACTTGTTTTTACTCTTTATAGCAAATTTCTCCTCCACAGACATATGCAAAGCCCCTTGCTCATTCTAGCAGCTCTGGCACATTTAAAGAGTGCCCATCACCACACTTCCCAGGTAGAAATCTTCTGACAGGTGAGAGATGCTGCACTCCACCCCACAGAGGCCTGAAGGAGCCATGGAGGCATTTAAGGGTGGGAAGCCTGAGGCATTCATCAGGTGGAATTCAAAATGCAAAAAATGTAATTTTGTGCCCTAAAAAGGCTAAACATGGCAATATGAAAAACATCAGAAAGACAATGCTATTTGCAAATTGTGGGGTCCACCACACCTTCACACTTCAAATTTCTTCTGTGCAGGAAGATCCCTTTCTGAAAGAACTAAGGGATGTTTTTTCCTTCACAAAGTTTTTTCCTTCCAAAGCACATTTCTGTGCGTCAGGATCATTAGAACCGAGTGCTTGAACAGCATCCTCCATATGCTTCTAGGTAGGCTGAGTAAAGCCGCTGTTCTCTGAGTTGCATTTCCTTGCAACTCAGTGAACTCAAAAGAAAAAGCATTCCTTGTATGCTACAAAGTTGAGCACAGAGGTCAGACACAGCCAGACTTCAGGAGAAGGCAGGACATGGCTATGACAAGCAGGACAAACACCACCCTTCAGGGCTGTGACCCTCCCAACTGGTTTTCCTGACGAGCACATGCACGCACTGGGCCTCACTGAGCTCTTGCTGACTGCACTGCCACTGACTGGACTGGCAACCTTCAGTCCAGCAAAGCAAGAGAGGGAGATCTGGGGATTTCTGTACTCAAGCAAGAGGAGCAAGGGCTTAATAGGCCACTTGTGAGCTGCCCGTTACCACCGTGGCTGGGAACCTCTTATATCTGGGGTCCAAGCAAACCTCCTAAGGCTAGAATTATCTCTGGCAAAGGGAAGCTGCAGGCAGAGCTGCGAAAGCCCAGCTGACAGTCCCAGGTGCACCAGCTGTGAGGTTTGGCTGTGGCTTAGAATGGAATGCACTTGTTCTCAGTCCCCCTGAACAGGGAAGGGGTAAAGGGAAGAAGGAGGGAGCACCACCAGGAAGTGCAAGTCTAAAGAGGAAGGAGTGGAGAGGTTGACTGTTATAAGGGTGAGCTGAGGGACCAGCACAGGTCAGTGGGAGAAAAAAACTGGTGCAAAGAGCCGGGTGGGAGCCTGCCCCTGCATGCTGGGATCCAGCTGCCTTTTCCTGTCTGCGCTCCTTCCCTCCACCTGCAACCCTTCACACTAGAAGGGGAGAGCTGGGGCATTGCTGCCACAGAGCTGAACAAGACAGGGTGCTGGAGAGGCAGGAGAGATGTCACCTCTCCAGAGCAGAAGGCAGCTGCTCAGAGCCCTTCAGTGCAGGTAACAGTGCCACGCCTGTTTCATCTCTGTCTACCTGAGGCCCTTCTCCTGTACTCTCCAGCTCTTTCTGAGCATAATGCTGTGGCCCTTCTCTAAGTCTAGAAACACCCTGGCCCACACTGCAAACAGGCTGCAGCTCCACCCTGGCCATGCACTGCAGAGACACCTCCGCCCCAGCCAAAGAAAGAGGAGCCTCTTGCTCAGCACAAGCGACTTGACAGCCCCAAAGTTCAGCAAATGACACTCAGCCTCTGCTCTCAATGCTGCAAGCCCACTGACGGTTTCCTTGGAGTGTGAGAATATGGAAAATATTCATAGAACAACACAACGGTTTGGGTTGGAAGGGACCTTAAAAATCATCTAGTTTCACCCCCCTGCCACGGACAAGGACACCTTTCACTAGACCAGGTTTGCTCAGAGCCCCATCCAGCCTGGCCTTGAACACTTCCAGGGATGGGGCATCCACAGCTTCTCTGGGCAACCTGTGCCAGTGCCTCACCACCCTCAAAGTAAAGAATTTCTTCTTATTATCAAATTTAAACCAACCCTCTTCCATTCTGAAGCCACTGCCCCTGGCGCTACCCATCCACGCCCTTGTAAAATGTCCCTGTCCATTTCAGGCCCCCTTTAGGTACTGGAAGGTGCTATAAGGTCTCCCAGGTGCTTTCCCTTGTCCAGGCTGAATACTGTTCTGGCAGATGGTAGCATCAAATGGTTGAAGAACATCAAACAATTATTTGTCTCAAAGTCCACACCTGTTCTGTAATAGTAGAACTAAAGATCTACAGAATTTATTTACTACTGTTTCTTTCCAGATGAAACAGCTCATCTACCTAGTTCAGGGAAAAAGAGTGAGTACTATGTGATTTGCATGCTCTATCAAGTCTGAATAATTATTGAAAATAAATTCTTGGTCTAAACAGTTTCATGAGTACTAAGAGAGAAATAGATTAAGAGAAAATAACTCTTTAACATCTGTTACATGCTTTTAAATGCAGTCATATCTGCTGAAAAGTTACAACATCACACACTGGTTGGAAAGAAAATGTATGTGTTCTAACTGAAGTTGGGCCTGGGGCAACATTACTTTCTCTTATTGGAAGTTGGATAAAGGTTAGTGGCTTTTTTCCTCTTCTGCTAGAAATAGCAAGAGCAACATTAACCCATGTTAGATCAAGACACGAAAAAACGAGTTCTGCTCTGACAGATAGAAGGAGAGAAACACGGAAAATCAGAAAAAAAGTATGGAGAGTGAAGTGGGAAAACTGAAACTGAAAGCAGTTCTTTGCAAATTAGTATTCTTTTTATCCAGTCTCTTGTCAATCTCTTTCTCCCTGCAATTAGTACAGAGGTTTTTTTTTCTTTTGTAATGGTACATTTCTTCTCCAATATGATTTATTTTCTCTTATTCATCTTCCATTCCAGCTTCTGCTAATCATCATGACTATTCCATTTGTAATTCTATGATCAATCACCTCTCACAGAATAGTATTTGCTCTTCTCCATATCGAGCTGATAAGAATTTTTAAATGAGTGGGTCATAAAGCTAATTTTAAAGTGGAATTTTTACAAACATGCTATCAAATTTCTCATTCAGATGTTCTGAAATGAGGTGATAACAGTTGAAAGATAACTGGGTTTCTGATTTCCTTGTCATTGTTTCTGTATGGTGTGTATAGAAAGGATATAGAGGGGATTCATTTTCACTGAATTTTAAAAGATGTCTTCATTTTATTTTAAAAATTATTATTTGGTTTGGGGTTTTTTAACATCATAGATTTCATCCTTGTTTTGGAAGACTCGGTGGATGGCTGAGGAAAAAGTAGGAAGCTGACTACATGAAGCAGAGAGGGAAAACGAAAGCAGTCGAAATACATAAATACATTAAGCCACATTATTTCAGATCATGGCTGCTTTGTATTTTTAAACACAAATGAGATAAAAACAAACTCTGCAAAAACACTCATAAGATAAAGATGTCTCCATTACAACTGACGTAACATTCCAACCCAAGTCATTTAAGCCTTTGGGGGAAAATATCATCCCTCTTTCTCTTACGCTACTGTTATGGCAAAAATCAAGACTTATTTTTAAGTCAAGCCTTTCTAAATAATAAAGATGAAAAACATTTAAAGAGGAAAAAACATGGGGGAAAAAAATACCCTTTTCCTGACTTCTTGCTTTATTTTGGTTTTTTGGAGCATCATAACTTTGGACTCTCAGAAATTAGGAAATGTGTGTAGTTAGCATTCCCAAACAAAGTGATCCTTTTGATCAATGCCCTGGAAAAATAAAAGAAAACTTTGATTTTTGATGACTGCACCTCACCTTGCTGAGTAACAAACCACTTTTTTTACTACTTTTGTAGCTCGTTTTGCCACATACCTTAATTTACCACAGAGACACAAAGTTTCTTAGTTGGACGTATTCTCAGTTTCTTTGCATGCCTGTGATCATAAGAAAATCACCTTATTTTGAATTACCCAAAACTTAACCTAAACAAGCCCATTCTCCTTGGGTTTCCTCTTGACATTTTCTGGATTGCTGTTACCCCTGTGCATTCATTGATTCTATATTTGGTACCTTTGCTTGCATTTTGTTCATTTACCGAGGTCCATGCTTGAATCAGGCTTCTGCATCTATGGCTTTAATCTGCATCTACAGCCTTTAATCTATTGTGTTGTAACTTCTGTGCTGGATGTTAAACATCATCTCCAATTTGTCTTCTCTATTTTGTTCCACAGCAAGTAGATGAACAGAGTTTTAGAGTCTTGAATTTTGTTTTTCCCTTCTCAACATCATGCTGGTGAAGATCCACACCATATACCAAATAAGTATTTGTGTTATTTGCTTTCTGATGTGTCATGCCAATTAACACAAGAAACATTTCAATTAAGCAGTGACTTTCCAGCACTGCTATTATCCCCCGTTAGCACACTTTCTTCTGTTTCTCAAATGTTACTTTCCAGCAGAGAGCAGAAACCTTGTCATTTGATATTGGTAGCCAACATTAATGTTGGTAAAGATGAATATTTAGAGTAAATGGTTCAATTATTCTTTTCCATTCCCTTTTTTTTTCTGAACAACTAAGAAAACAACAAATGTAATTGCAGTAATTATGATCAGTCTTTAAATTGTTCTTTCCCTGATACCAATTTTCATGATACTCGTGGGAGTGTGTATCTTTGTCAAACACAACATCATCGTGCCTTGTCAAATGTGGTTGAAATTAAAGCAGTTGAAGCTACTGGGAAGGACTGACAGATGGGTGGCTAGAATAACCATAGAAACATTTTTCTTCCCTGCCTGCTTTACACAGAGCCAATCAAAGCTATCCAAAAGGTCATCAAGGAAAGGAATAAACCTCTGTCACCAGAGCTGTCCCTGAGGTGAACCTCTGAAGGAAATCCATCAACCCAAGTTATTCACATAATTCCATAAGAATTCTGGCTTGTACTGCATAAGGGAACATAAAAATTAGTTAACTGCTGCTGGCACCTACCAACAGGGTCACTTGTGGAAGAGAAACAGAAAAAAACCCTGGTTTTGTGGAGGAGACCGAGCTGAACAGTTTGGTGCTCATCAAGGCACAGATATGTCTTAGTCTCCACAGAACAGATGTCTTTCAAATTTGTGATGAAAAATGGAAACACCTACAGCTCTGACATGACTGTAATATTAGGAATCAGATGGGCAGTTCTCAGGATCTTTGAATTTGGGTAATTTGAGTACTTTTCCAGACCATTCTGCCTCTCCCTGCAGGTAGGTCCCTTTTCAGAGCTGTTTAGGAGATAGAATTAATGAACAAAGCTGCAACACTTACATTTTTCTTCTTCTACTTTCAAACCAGTACTAAAGGCTACTGCGTATCTTCAAGTAAAAGGAGATGAGCAGAGAGCCTAATGCTAGACACAGACAGCTCTGCTCTGAGAAGCCATCATGTCATTTGGGCTAAGGAGGTATTGTAAAACGAAACACATCCAGTTAACACGAACTCAAAAAAACCCAAACCTCAGAGCCCTGTCTCATTTGCAGAACAAGTATCAGCCAGCATGAACAGCAGCGATAGGTTCTTCACTGCTTCTCTGAAGTGCAGAGAATGTGTCCCCAGGGGCCTCACTCAGCACAGTAAGTATGAAAATGTCAATATGAACCAGGGTAGCAGCCCTTTCTGGCTGGCCCATAGCCAGCCCTACAGAAGTAATATGCAGCAGGCAATTTCATACGTTGCTCTCCATACATGTTTAAATTTTAATCCTTCTGTAGCCAGCATGTCACATGGACACTGTCCTGGAGCATTAGAATACTGTTAGATGTGCCATCTATGTGCTGTGGTTCCATCCTTACCCGTGGGGAATAAGAACCACCCGCAGTGCTCCTCAAGACTCATCCAGGTGCAGATGACAACGCACCTTTCTCACCTCAGGGATGCTCCTAGTCCCTCTTTGCGGGCTGGACAAAACAAGAGCCGGCTCCAAACACCAGCACGTGGGGGCAGTGGCAGCCCGGGAGTTTCAGGCTCCACTCTCCTTACCTGCCCCGCCTCAGCTGTGGGGTTTCACTCTGGCAGCCCCAGAGCGCACAGCCAGGTGGCTACACCCTTCTCCACCACAGCCACCGCACACTTGGTCACAGTCCTCACCAAGCATCTGGGTTTGGAACAGCAGCAGTGGTCAGAGCCAGCCAGGAGGCATTGAGGCTGCTGACTCCCTGTCACCACTCTCCGCAAAAACCAAAGTGTACACCTCTGCCTTCTCCTCATCCTTTGTCACTGTATTTCCCCCCACATCCAATAAAGGATGAAGATTCTCCTTAGCCCTCCTTTGGCTGCTTATGCACTTATAGAAACTTTTTTATTGCCTTTTATGGCAGTGCCAGACTAAATTCTGGTTGGTCTTTGGCCTTTCTAATTTTCCCTCTGCACAACCTTCTTGTAGTCTTCCTGAATGGCCTGCCCCTTCTTCCAAAGGTGATACATTCTCTTTATTTCCTGAGTTTCAGACTAAGCTCTCTGTTCAGCCAGGCTGGTCTTCTTCCCCACCAGCTCATCCTTCATCACATGGGGATGGCCTGCTTCTGCACCTTTAGGACATCCTCTTGAAGAATGTGCTTCCAGGACTCCTTTGCCCTTTAGGACTGCCTCTCAAGGGACTCTGTGAAAGTCTCCTAAACAAGTCAACGTCTGACCTCCGTAAATCCAAGGTGGCAGTTCTGCTGACCCCCCTCCTTACTGCTCTGAGAATCAAAAACTCTCATTTTGTGATGGCTATGCCCAAGACAGCCTCCAACCACCACATGACCCACAAGTCCTTCTCTGTTCACAAACAACAGGTCCAGCAGGTGCCTTCCCTAGCTGGCTCACTCACCAGCTGTGTCAGGAAATTCTTACACCCACTCCAGGAAACTCGTAGTCTGTTTCCTCTCCGCTGTATTGTATTTCCTGCAGATATCTGGTAAGAGAAACTGTTCCCAATCCTAGAAAGCCACCACCAGGGCTTCAGGTGTCCTCACCAGACAGAGCTCCACAGTTCCCTAAGCAGCTGGGGAAAATGACAAAGAGCTGCTGGCACTGAGACTGCAGGGGCTGAGCTCACCAGGCAGAGCTGCAGGCACTGAGTGCCCAGTCCTGCACCTGCTCAGGTGAGGCCACACCTCACCATCACATCCACCCCTAATCCCACCCCAAAATTTTCCCTGCTGTCCCTGAGGGCATCCCCACCTGCACAGAGCAACCTTCATGGGGTACTCACTGTTCATAAGGTCCCTCTAATCCCCCCAAGGGCCACCCCACTCCCTCTGTTGTTTGTCCTCATGTCAAGGGAACAGTCACTAATCTCTGCCAGGTACACACATCATTTGTTCAACGACCCCTTAGCCCAAACATGGGCTTAACAACCCCTTAGAGCCATGATACATGGTTGTAGGACCACTCATTGTCAGAAGACAAGGAGGAACCCTCATGGCCAGTTTCTACTTTGAGCTAATTCCATGGACCATGGGGAATATCAGCTGAAAAAATCCTTCACCAAACAGAAGGCACAAGTTTCTTCACAGGCCTGCCCAAGTCATGCCTTTTCTGCAGTCAGAGGGAGACTGGCACACCACACATGCCAGTCTTCTGTCTACTCCAGAACTTAGTATTTTGATTCCAACTGCACTTCTCACATCTTTACTTGTAGAGTTTCTATCCCAAGACCCACTAAATTCTGGGTCCTCTTTTATCAGCTGTCCTGTTTCTCACCAAGCTGGCTATGTCCAGCTCCAGGAGGAGGAAAAACCCAGACCCCAGTAACTCACAGCGCTATTTTTATTGCCATGCTCTGGGCAGGGCATCACTAGGCAGCATCTACCAGTTCCTAGGTATCATGGGAACACAGGGGTGGTCTGCTCACTGTCCGCCCTTGGCTCCCTGTCTTCCACGTTTCAGCCTGCTGGTCTGTTCTCTTTTCTTATTGTTTTCTTCTTCCCACCCCCCACTCCTCAGTGATTGGGTTTTTCCTCTCTGGCTTCTTTTTTTCATTCTCTTCTTCTGGGAAGTGGTGGGAAAGGAGGTATTTAGTATTTGTTTGGATGGGTATCAGCTTGTCCCTGAAGTGAGAGTGGATGTGTAAGAAAGAGTATTCAAACAGGGGAAACAGCAGCATTATTTTCCCAGAATATTTGTCCTAGCCTGTCACAATTTACACCTCAAGTAGTTCCCAAGACAAACATTGCCTCTGTATTTAGTCATCTTTAAAGGATTCATCTGTTCACTCCTAAAATAAAAAAAAAGCCTTTTAGTACCCGTAGCATCCTATGTCAAGTACTTCCACAACTGAATTCTGTGTTACACGAGGAAGGGCTGACTTTTGTTTGAAATTTGCCACTTGCTAGTTTCATTTGATGTTTAGATTCTGTTTTGAAATCGATAATGAAATAGGCTTCCCTCATCATTTTCTCCCTGCTGTTCCCATCCCAGAGAAAATTCATGATTTTATAGATATGTCATATCCTTAACCATCTCATTTCCATACTTGAGAAACCCCTGTCTATTTAAATGGCTCCTTTCATATTAACCACACAATACCTTTGATTGTCTTTGCTGCCCATTTCTGAATCTTTTCCAGTTTGATTATGGCCTTTCTGAAATGGGAATAGATCATTAGGGACAACACATTCTATTCAAAGTAAGGGCACCCTATGAATATATGCATAGTATAATGCTGTTTCTCATTTTATTCTCTTATTCTTTTCCTAATTGCTAACATTTGATTGGCATTTTTAGTGGTACTAAAAGCATTAAGCCACACATTATGACCCCAAGATCTCGTTCCTGCATGGTAATAGTAAACTCAGAACCTCCATCATTGCAAATGTAACACTAGAAATGCTTTGCCTGTGTGCATCATTTTACATTTACCCACATCAAATTTCACCCATAATTTATGTCATTCGATATTGTGAAATCAAATGACCTAGTAATTCAATATCGCAAAATCCTTTTTCAAATCACCGCATGCAGTTTTCTGCCTGCTCCCTCAAATGATTATTGTTATTATCCTACTTTGTTACCTCATTATGTACCCCCCCCCTTTTTCAAATCATTTATGGATATGCACAAACCCGAAAAAATATCCCTGTGAAAAACTGATGTTCCATGCTAATCCTTGTTTCCTATCTTTACCCAGCTACTTAAGGAACTTCTCTGATTCAATAGAGATTCATGTCTTTTAACAGCCTGGGGTGAGTGACCTTTACAAATGTGCTTTGCAAATCCAAGTGGACTATTGCCACTGGACCTCCTTTGTCAATATTGCTTGTTGACCCCTTCTAAGACTTGTAAATTGTGATATCCATTAACAACAGCAGGTTTAACTCCTTCTCAGTACATTTTATCTGTCCATGCATGCACTAATTCTGTTCTTCAGAGTAATGTTAGTTAGCTTACCTCCTAGGCATATCTTGTTTACTAGCTTATAGTTTTCCAGATTTCAAAATCATTTTAAAAACTGGCATCACTTTATTTACCTTCCAATCTTCTTGTACCACAGTAACTGGAAAGCATTACAGATAACAATCTGCAGTTCAGCTCTTTCAGCCTCAAACTTCTCCAGAAGCCTTGCATGAATACCATCTGACCACTTTTTCTTCTACCTGCTCTACAGCCTCACTGAGACTTTGATCTGAAGCATCTCCAACAAGGAAAAGTTCCACAGGATAAAATTCCACAACTTCTTCCACAATGAACAGATACAAAATTGTTGGGATTTTGAGGCTGGGGGCAGAGGGTGGTGATGTTCTGCTATGGCCTTAATCTCTCTGAGTCACCTGAAGCCTCGTTAGTAGTAACATCATGCACCAAGTCCTCCTAATCAATGCAAAAGGCAAGTTACTTGCCTTTTACAGGCTCTTTGAATAGCTCCTGAAGTAAAAATTTAATCTGCAGCCTGTCGAGTTTCCTGCCTTCACAGCCTGTTTGATCTTCCTCTGGCTGTCACAGCTTTCTGCCACCATCCTGGCCAGTGAACGTAAACGGCCAGTAGTATAAACCCTGAAATTCTTTTTCCCATGTGGAATGTCAATCCACATGCTCACCATTTGGGTCACCAAACTATTTTCTCCAGCACGCTTTAGAGATTTTGAACTGAAACTTTCCCCATGAGCCATGTCTGATCAGCATCTGCAAATACAAGCACATTCATTCCGGGATATAAAAATTGTATTTCATTTAAAAGTCTACTATACTCCTGGACTTGGGAATGTGTAGCTTAAACTCACAGAGAAACATCCTGAACATCTCTTCCAACCCCCTTAAAACAAGAGAGGCTAAAGGTATTCCCTTTGCTAATTATACTTTCTGTTGCTGTGCTTGGACTAGAGCATTTTTTAAAATCTTGATTTTATTGTGTTCATGTGACAGAGGCCTCAGTACAACTCTTAGTAAATTATCCCAATAGTTCAGTATTTTTACTGCTTGATTTTTGCCTCATTTCCAATCTGAATGTATCTGCCATCCTTCTATCACATCTTAACAGTTTTCTACTAGGCTGAAGAGTCAGATGACTTCGAGGTGTTTCTTTTCTTCTGTCAAACACTTAAAGACTGTCATCAAGTCACTTCTGGAAGTTTTTATTCACGGTTCTGTGTTTATTTTCTTGTCATCCTTCAGTTTCGCAGTGTTTCTCAAAGTGATAATAATAGAATTAGACAAAGCAGATGAAAAATAACTTTTTTCACAAGTGCCAAATGCAGAGGAAAATATGCTTTTCTCTCCTCTTATTCAATATTCAAGATCAAAGAACCACATCAGCTTCCTTGGCTGCAGCATCTCAGTAGTAGCTGTTGATCTACTGATTACCACTTCCAATATCTATAAGCTTATTTAGTGTGACTGCTTTCTCACATAAGAGCTCTGGTCCTGTAAACACTATTCACACTCTGCCATTAGACATATGAACTCATATTTGGTTAGATTGAAACACACACTGTCTGTCAGTACTCAAAACGAATCAAACTGTTCCGTATCAGTGATTCATCACTTTCATTTGTTACTTTCATTTTTAGCAGTTCTTCCAGTCGTTCCAGATACTACCAAGTTTATCAGTATTTTCGATCTCCCTCAGGATTTTGAGCAGTGTGTTAAAATCACACGGTACTTGGCAAAATTAGAGCCACAAGTTTTTCAACAATGATTCTTTGCTTGCTACTATTTCGCCATCTATTGAATTTAGGTGCACTTAAAATGTACTGTACTCATATATTGCTAGTCAAAGAATCACGTGGTGCTAAGCTGATTGCTAACTGATTAGAGGTTTTATCTTTTACCTATCTCGTATTTTACCTCCATTACCACGATTGTAAGTAAAGGTACTTCTATTAGAGAAGTACTTGGCTGCAGGGAGTCTCATAAAGTCATGAAATTAAGTTAGCTTGAGAGGCTCTGCTTTGTATAAGCCCATTCTCACTGGTATATTGTCCTTCTAATATTTTATTGGAAATTTTAACAAATTGATGAAATTAAATACATAGGTCATCTCACAAAACCTTTAGAGTTGTGCTAACACCCCAGCTTTTCACTTGAGACCTTCCTCACTGTTTCAAGACTTTATAAAATAAAGCTCTGACTTTTTATCCCAAGTGCTTAAAAACTCATGAGTGTGAATTATCTTGAATTGTTTTTTTTAAGTATCAGTCTAAAATCACAGTTGTTTGCTGCTGCAGAGCATAACCTTATTAAATGAGCTGAAAACTATTTTTCCTACTTCCCCCCAAGAAAGCAGGCCTAAAATACTTATTGATTATTTCACTTTTTCTGCTTCAATACACATCAGTCTATAGAATTAGGACTCCCAGTTCTATCATGCCGATGAATTAATTACTTCCATCTTTTCATCAGCTCCTCTGTAATTTCTCTCATAATTCTTTCAGTATTACTGTCCATAAGAGTTCACAAAGTCAGTAGGCTCTTCCTCAGTTCTGTTCCTCAAATCACATCCGTTGCACTGTACACACACACACAAAAGTCTCAGGTCAATCAGCAACATGCCAAAGACAGTTTTCTGTTACTAATGACACGCTTACCTTGCACACGTTTTTTTAGAACTCTTTCCTTATAAAGCCAGGCTTATGCAGTCATGCTCTTTGTGAGCCTCTCCCCACCACAACTTCGAAACCATTCACCTGTATTTCAGAAACTCTGACGAGAGAGGGAGGTCTCAGGGATCACCTGTTTGTACACCCTTCAGGACAACTGACTGCCAGGTTTGGGAGACGGTCTCTGTTCAGAACCTTACTGGCAGAAACAAGTTCTTATCCCTGAGCTCTTTACTTGAGTTCTGAAAGTGATCATATTGACAACTACTCCAAAGAGGAAAAGCCAGACTGGGAAGAAATACAAGTAGTGAAGTGAGACCAACCACAAAGCAGTATGATCTAGAAGAATGTCCCTTTGTCCCTCTGTTCTGTTTGTCTCTATCCCAAGTAAGAGAGGAACAAGATACCCAGATGCCCCTTTTCATGTATTCCCACTCATTTACTCGCATCATCTACAGTTTCTACACGGAGTTCTGTGCTCCTTCCCCTTCCACCTGTGTGCATGCAACTAAATGAAAATATCCCTACTTTCACGACTCAGTTTCCTTCTGCATTACCATTTCCCTTCTGAGGCTTCTCCCTCTCTTTATTCCTTTTCACTGACTCACTCAGACGTTGAAGGTGAAGAAGGGATGAACTGGACACCTTGATACATACTTGATATGTGTGAGGTACGTATGCAGAGTGGATGTCTCACTTTTTTGCACCCCAAGTGTGTAGACCACACTTGCCACTCCAGATCTCACTTCACACACCTACAGAGCTGTGGGGGGCATAAGTAAGGAGAAAAACGCAGGGGATGTTCACTGCTTGCTCCAGCTGCTTTACCCCTCTCCTGTCAGCCTCCTACCCTGCTCCCACTCTGCTGACTCTGAAGTGGCTGGATTAGGAGTGGGTGGTCTTTGGCTTCATCTCTCCTGCTGTGGGTGCTATGAGCCACTCATTTACCCTTAGCATAGAACACCCAGTGGGAAAGCAACGTAGGAAGTACGTACTCCTGCCTCTGACAGGACACTGACCGTTCCTTGTAAAGGGGAGGCCAGCAAGCCAGGTACCTGGCTTTGGCACATCACATCTGACAAAGAGGCTGAAAAATCAAGAGCACTGCCTTTTCCAGTCTGCACGGCCAGTGACTGATACTGGGTGCATGAGCCTAGCTGTCACTTGGGCTGTTTCCTGAAAAACTGCCAGACCAAAAACACATGGAGAGGACTTCAGCTGACAGCTGGGGTTATCATGGTGAGGAATTCTGTGACACATGGCACTCCCAGTGGTTAAAGGAAAGCGGTGATGGAGGCAACATATAGAAGTGTACTAATGACATGTAGAAGACCTGGGGTCCTCTGGAGGAACAAGACTAAAGCAGTGGGTCCAGCCCAACTCAGGGAAGCAACCACTCCAGGCTTTAGATCCAAAGCATAGGATCTATAAAGGTTGGAAGGTGCCTCTTAAGTGCAAACTCCTTCTCAAAGCAGAGTCAGCTATGAGGTTAGACCAGATTACTCAGTGCTTTATCCAGCCTGGTCTTGAAAACCTCAATGAATGGATACTGCACAACCTCTCTGGGAAACCCCGTACAGTGCTTGACACTTTTCACAGTCAAAAAGTTTTTCCTGACACCCAGCATGAGCAACTCTAGTTTCTCTTCTCCCACACTCCGAAAGCACTATTAGTTTTTAATGTCTTGGAGTATTTTCCCACCATTTTATGTCACATTCACAAAACAACGTTTGCCGCAGGCTTCTGTGTGAAGACATGAGAGAAATCAGAGAAATCACTGGAAAAAAAGAGAGAGCAATCTTGAGCTTAACAGGCTTGAACTTTCTATTAATTTAAATCCATTCAAGGAATTAAGAGAAACCTTGCCACGCTAATCAGAAGAGCCAGTGTTAGGAGATGTCTCAGCTGTAGTCAAAGGTACACTTGTAATGCAGTCAGGTACCTGCGCAGAGCTGAAACCTTAAACTTGGCTAACTCAGTTACTGACAACAATCAAGCTGATCTTTGGCATTGAGTTGGTTGGTACTCAAATATCTACAAGTTCCTAGCTGGATTTTACAGCCTTAACTGTTCAGCAACCTCAGTGAAATTTCTCCTGTACATTCCCCGAAACCGAGACCCAGCTATGATGTGAGTTGCTAGGCAGCTCTCTCGGAACCATGATGGGGTATCGCCAATGCACAGACCTGACTTGTAGCCATTACCAGAGGGAGAAGCCTCCAGTTCTCATTGTGTAATTGCTACCATGCCATGTTACACAAAGCACATGCATGACATTGAGAGGTGACTGGGTTCAGCTGTGGAGAAGATGATTGGATAGCAGGTCAGCCTTTTAAGATCACTTTTCAGCTTTTTTCATACCTTAGGAAATCATAATGTGATCACTGCCATTCTGGTGTCCTCTATAAGATTTAAAGATGCTCTATGACTCTATTTCAAATTACCACATATGGAGCTGCTCTGTTACGACCCTCTCAACTACTTTTCCCCAGGGAGAAATAACCAGAAAACTCTTATTTAGGAAAGAAAATGTAAAGTTGCACATCACTAAACATGTGCGAACTATGACATCTAACTAGATCATAGTAAAACATCCCTGCGGGAGATGAAGAAATCATGTGGCTTGCTTAAAATTGGAATGGAAAAAGGCCCGGAGCAAGCTCAGGGCACAATCCTGCACTGGGCCTTGTGTGGTGAATAAACTAAATGTGACCGATTATGAGCTTTCTATCACTAATTAAAACCTCTTGAATTCTGAGTTCAAAATCTGCTCCATGCAAATTCCAAGGTAAAACCAATACAAGCACAGCACTCCTTTCTCTAGGACCTACCTGGTCTTGGAAGGGCAATCCAGAGCCTGTATGCTGAACTAATTCTGCAAAAATCTAACCGGATGCACTTGGGAGAGAGAACACAGAGCTCTGCTCATGCTAGGGTGTTAGCTTCCAGCCACATCCTAGAGCTCAGACCTAGTACTTCAAAGCACTGATTTCCCAAAATATGTCTGAAGAATCGTTTCAATAACTCCAGTAAGGCTGGAGCCAAAAATCTAGGCTGCCAGGTAAGAATTGTTCTGAACAAAATTCCTTAGGTGGAGGATTCTAAATAAAACTCAAGGATCCCACCTCCACTAAATCCAGCCTCTAGGACTGAGAACAGAATAAGCCCCTTCTAAAGCAAAGCAGTGCAGAAGTTTCACACGAAGCCGGCGTCAGGCACTATTACTACATTCATATCTGACTCCCACAGAGACCAGAATCATAGCTGTGCAATCCCCCCGAGCACACGCCTTCAAAACACGAGGGCAAGAAAAATTCTTCAGTTAACTGTACAAATAGGTCCCTGAAGTCCACCATGCTGTCACCATCAGGAAGGAACGTATATCACACCCATATGAGAAGTCGAATATCTGTACCATTAGGGTCTGTATTGAAGGACTGCATTTTGCAGACAAAGTGAATTTTCAGCTATCATTATCCCATGGACATTCTAATGCATAGATGCTATTTTATGTTTTCATCTATGCCCACGTAACTGTATGACATTTATAAATATATATATAAATATAAATATAATCTCATATGAGAACGGCACTTGCAACAGCTCAGTTACACAAGAGGCTTTTTTGTAACACAGATTCCAAGTCACAAATCATAAAAATGCTGCCATGCACAGGAACAAACACCTGTAGTTTGTACGACAGCTTAACCACATTTTGGAGTGGAGAGTGGATGATACTAAATGCATGTTTGTTCCTTATTTCAACTGCGTTGTGGGAAGAGAGACCAAGAATTAACGCTGCCAGTTCAGACACACATCGATAAAAGGCGGATTGATAATTACCCAGCTAACAGGATAATAATGTCCTCGGCAGTGTGAGTTGTGTGGAGGGTAGGGGCAAGGCAGGAGATGAAGGCAATCCATGTCCTGATATGCTACAGTGATCCAGGTGAGCTTGAAGAATCTCAATGGAAATATTGCAGTGATCTTTGCCATGTGGACATTACAGAAGATGTAAGAGATTTCTCTAGGTCATGAGGACATTTGAGACTGCTAAGAGACATAGGCTAGATATGGAAATTAATTCCCAAAGCAGAAACTGGATGCTGTAGTTTAAAGTTTGCTGCTGCAGGAGTAGATGGTTCCCTGCAAGTGCTCACAAAGGGCTTTCCCACTGAGAAAAGAAGTGTCACAACACCAGGCTTCGACACAGTCCCTCAGATTTACTCTGGGGTGACACAGTCCCTCTGTCTGGGGCAATGGTGCAATTCTGATGTCCTCAGAGGTCTCCTTTTTCCACAGATGCCCATGTACTCTTGGGAGAGACAGAGTGGACCAGCTTGGGAGTGAGATGTTCCGCCAAATGAACTGTTTTGCTCTCAGAGATTCATCTGGCATATTGAATTATATATCCCATGTAACTGATAGCTGTACCTGTGGTTTGCACAGAAAAAAAAAATTCCTGAAGGGAAGAAAGTGCCCAGAATGCTGTGTTTACCTGTAGATACCTGTGCTTAAAGATCAAGGGACCTCTTGGTATCCGCATGTGTGTAGGAGGAGAGAGCTGGGTTACATAGCCTGAAGGCTTGGGATCCTTTGGTTAAAAATGTGCATGGCGTGGCCCAGTGGAAGGATGCGATCCCTCCCCCTGTGTCCCCTCGCAATGGCTCTGCGAGAGGGAAGGGATTCAGTTTTGTTTGCTCTTCTCCATTGAAGTCTGCGCAGGGGGAAGGGGGAGAGAAGACGACGTGCAGATCATGCAACGTTATGTATCCTCGGATAACAATAAACCCTTTCCGAGCAAAGGAGGCAGCCGCCGGCCGCCTGATCCCGCTTCGGGAGGATGGCACGGCACGGCACGGCACGGCACGGCACGGCACGCCCCGCACCCACCCCCTTCTCCGGAGGCGCCGCACTGACCCACATGTTCCGCGACCTTTCGTCACGGGTGACACGGGCAGACGACCCCCGGCCCCGGGCACGTCCCGCCGCCCCGCTGCCAGCACCTAGGCCAGCGGCTCCGCGGAGCGCCGCACGCCGCGGGAGACCGAGGTGGGGAAGGGTCGCACGCAGCTAATGGCGCTGCATGGGCAGCCGGGAGGGGGGCTGCGAGAGGCGACCCGCCACCCACCGTGCCGGGGGCTGCCGTGCCGCTACCGGGGCGGGGGCCGCGGCTGCCCGAGCATCCTCTGGCGCCGTCCCCGCCAACGCCTTACCCACGGTGCGGGATCCGATGCAGCCCATCACTCCGGCGGGGCTCCGGGGAGAGGCGGCAGCCTCAGCAGCGAGTAGGCGGAGAAGGCAGGGAGCGGCGGAGGTCGGAAAGGAGCCGGTCCCTTCAGCGGGAAACGCCGGGGTGGCCCAGCGGGGACCGGCGCGGGGTCATGGTCAGGTAGGAGCGCGGGGTGCCCCCGCCGGGGCGAGGCGGGCGAGCGGGCGGGGAGCCCGCGGGCCAGGCTGTCATCTGCCCCCGCCGCGCCTCCGCGCTTTGTTCCGCGCCCC
>VZTI01002388.1:82428-100901 GCA_013397865.1 Struthidea cinerea | reverse complement strand
CGCGGGGCTCCGGGCCGCGGGGCTCAGGCGTGCGGCGCCGCCCGGCCTCTGCCCCTGGCCCCGCATAACCGTGAAGGAAGCAAGCCCAGCCCTGAGGATGACCGCTGAGGCCTTTCCCACGTCCTCCCCGCTAACATGGCAGTGAGGAGGGATCTCTGCAGATGGAGGTGTGGTTAGGTCAGGTCCCTTCACAGCCCACATTCTTCTCACCTGATGGCACCAGCAACAGGCACTGTCCTCCTGGCCCGCTTCCCCAGCACCACGGACTCTCCCCAGTCTGCTCCTGCCACCTCCACTCTGAAGTGCTCAGTTTCTCCCTGGCCCTTTGTGCTTTCTTCACCCAAAAACCCTCTTTGATCTCGCCAGCATCCTTCCACCCATCTCTAGTAATGGTAAATTGAATTTTGCTGATCCCATGTGAGCCATTTTGATCTCATCCTCGTGCCTGGAAAATTCAGTTCTTGTCAGCATTGCTGAGAAGTCACTCAAGACAGCTGATCAGTCTTCATTAACAGCAGTACCAAGGAATAGGTAAGTCCATTCATTTTTCCATTCACAACTTACAGTCAGCCTAAGGAAAGGGAAAAAAAAGAAAGAAAAAAAGGACTTCAGACAGAACATATTTTGCCTGACCCTCTGGAACAATAAGCAGGAAGTCTACTCAGATAAAGTCAATTTACAGAATAAAATCTATGTAGGAAAGACAAAGGCAGAAAAAAACCCCAAAACACTGTCTGAATATATGCAGCTATTTTATCTTTTTCCTTCTTCATGATATTGAAGGTATTACAATGTATGGTGAACATGACACTGCTGAAGTGTAAGAGATCATAGTCTCTTCCTCTCTGGTGCCCGAGGCCAGTCTGCTCTGGTGCTGCAATGCTTATCACTGGGTACAAGGCATCAGATCTCTGCTGAGGGGGAAGTTTTCCCACAGTTACAATTCTTTCCCTATTTCACTCCTTCCACCTCCCCCATATATCTCCAAACCTATCAGTTTTCATCTCGTTTTTCTGAATGGCTTACTAAAGATACTTTTCCCGACATGTCTACACTCTTCTAACCTAGGTTGTAAAAATATTGGGAAACAATAGGTCTGGCAGCATGTTAACCATAGGTGTTCCACCATCTCTAAAAAGCAGATCTCCAGGGCTAAAAATGCAAGGAAAAGGGAAACAAAAGCAGACTGCAATGAGAAGAATGGTATTTTAAGACACGAGTCCTGTTTGGGGTAAATGTTTTGTTAGTTAGTGGCTGCCCTACTGTTGTCATCCACAGTCTCCTGTGGACTGATCAATCCGGACAGCTGTCCTCAGCAGTTTCACCAAACCCCACCAAACAGCATTTGCACCTCACCCTGGCCTGAGAAGATGTATTGCTGACACAGCTGTGGGCAATTTCTTTTCCTCTGTTCAGAGAGTCTGGTTTCATTTTAATCCCCTTCTCCCTCTCACCCACCCACCCAATCTAAATCTGTTCCTCTGTGAACCTTCTTTTTGCACTGAGTGAACTGTGCTGTGGTTTCCTTTTCAGTGAAGATTTCAGACAAGTCACATTGACTCTTCTTACTTTATTCCCCCTGAGCTTGTCTATCACTTTATCTCAAACTCAACGTCGTATCCCAAGTCCTAGCAAATGCACATTTGGCTTTCCTTTCATTAAGCTACAATATCATCTACATCTGCATCAACCTGCTCTGACTTCTGCCTCAGGGTGTGATTCCACAGGCAAGTGAGCAAGTCCTAGCACTTGCCCTGCCTGAAAAGCTGCTTTCCAGTTCTTCATGGGTTTTTCTTCTGCTGCTTTAGTGAGGTGGTAGTTTACATAGGACCTGGCAAGCACTCATGCTGCTGCCAGACATGCAGAGCAGAAAAAAAATAACTGGAAAGAAGGATTATACCCAAGCATCCATTCATTCACT
This sequence comes from Struthidea cinerea, assembly GCA_013397865.1. Taxonomy (NCBI): domain Eukaryota; kingdom Metazoa; phylum Chordata; class Aves; order Passeriformes; family Corcoracidae; genus Struthidea; species Struthidea cinerea. Next base: position 98,980 of record VZTI01002388.1, on the reverse strand, counting down.
CCACAGAACTACTGGTCTGTCTTGTGGCTGGTTCACATGTCCTGATGCCACCAGCTCCCTCATTTTTTAAATTTGAAATCAATATCACTTAGCTGCTAGAAGCAATACCTGTCTTGGCACCTCCAGCCATGCTTCATCTGTCCTTTGTAATATAGTCAGTTTAATGAAAGGATAGACTCTTCACCATCTTTTGGTTCTTAATCACACCTTTATTTATTATGTTTACATAATATTATGTGTTGTTTATATTTACGTAAATCTCCATATTTAAAGTAAATTTCATTCTCATTAGAAGTTGAGAGGACTTTGTTAAGACTCAGCTTTCACCCCGTTGCTCAGCTCTTCTGTACAGTAGGTTCTATGCAATAGGGAATTCATAATCAGTGAACAGTTTATAGTTTTTATCAAGCCAATAACAAACTTTCTAAAATCAGTTAAAATATGTTTATCATATAGCACCATAAGAAAAGTATTTTACATTTTGAAGAAATACATGGTTTAATGAGAATATGATTTCATAAGAATTATCTCGTAGGAGGGAAGTGACAGGACTAAATCTCTGAACAAGGGACTGAAACAGAGCAGAAATCTAACTGTCCCCCACACTTTCTGTCCTTGCTCTTCCTGAGCAACAGTATTCCCACTGCTGCTGCAAGGAACTGGAGGTAAATGACAGAACACAAATGGTTTTGTTTTCTTTGAAATACACTTTCTGACAGGCTCTGGATATTTTCTCTGAGCATTGTGGGTACTTTCTTAAACAATGAGGCACAATTTCATGTCGGAAATTGTGTACAAAATTTGTTTGATAAGTGCTGATTTAAATGCTGGTCTGAAAGATCTTTGTAAATGTAAGTTTTTGTACAGGTTTGGGAGAGAAAGGTATTTAAATATCTAGAGAGAAATATGGATAGAACTTTTGCATAACTGGATATCTCAGAAGGAAGGAACAGTAGGAAACAGGCTCTTGCAACCTCCTAATTTATTTGTATGATGGGTGAAATTATGTGCCCCTCTGTTTATTGCAGAGCTGAAAACCTCCCCTTCCCCAGCCCCTGTTGCGAGGGGCGTGCTGGCAAAAGGGAAGGAATGTTTGACCTGTTGTGTTCTGTAGGTCACTGCCATTAGCAACTTCGGTTTGCAAAACAGAGCTTCAGTGCTGCCCAAACTAGGTCAAGGATGCTGCTGGAGGAAGTGCAACATAAAGATCCCTTGACTTTCTTCTTCCTCCATTCCTGCAGTTTTGCCATGAATGGAACAGAGAAATTGAGATACCATAATCAGAAAGCATGTGCTCCTAGGTGAGGACCCCCTCTTCCTGGGGTTTTATGCCAAGGTGAATTGGGAACAGACAAGGATCCATGCCTCCAGTGGTCTCTTCCCCCCATGGCTTGCACACAGACACAGTGGTCACTGTAAGTCTGGGCAGGGATGGGTGGGGAGGAAAACATAATTCCAGCAAACCTAAGATAGTCACCTTGTGACTGATAGAGTCACTAGCCTGATAGAGGGGCTGATAACAGCACAGAGCAAAGCAGTTTTAGAACTAGTCTAGTTTTTAACAACTTGTTCTAAACCCACCCTGAGGCTTCCATCATAACCCTGAAGACCAGCTTATGCTGTAAATTGTTAACTGTGTTTTGAGACAGCTGTTGAACAGTGTTCATGTTTTCCATAAGTCATTGATGATCTATTAAACCTGTTTTACCAGATGTTCCCTATATCTCTATATAAATATAAAGATCTTATAAATTATAAATACTGGAACAGCATCTTCCAAAGAAACACCGGTTATAAAATACAAAGCTATTGTCACTGTCTTACCTGCTGAGTAAATTTATTCTTTTCATCAATTAATTATCACGGATGCAGATGATATCACAGTAGGTAATGTGCCCCTGTCATCTTCCTTAGCTACCACTAAAACCAGCTAAAATTAAAAAAAAAAAAACAATATAAGTCTTGCCAACTAACGTCCCACTTTCAAGTAAACATCACCAAGCACCAAATAGAGCAAAATGCCTTCCTTTTGTCTATTCCTGTCCTCAGAGGTGTCATTGGCAACCATGTCTATCCTCCCACAAAAAGACTCTGGAAAATGAACGTCCACCGTCTCCTTCTCCGATCCTTTTTAAAATCCTTATGTAATATCTTGTGACCAACTACTACCACAGAAGGACACGGAGAAACTTCCTACATGCTTCTTGCAAGATGTGTCTTCAGCTGTGGAAAATATGCAGAGGCCTATGAAGTTCACGAATAGGAGATGTTTACAAAAATAGTATCTGTATCAGATCTATAGAGGCAGGAATCATCCTCCAGGGACTGTTGCTCCAATATGCTTCACTGCTGGCCTCCTGCCACTGGCAGTTTGGATTCCCCAGTAAAAGCTACTTCTGGCAGGGATCTCAGTAATTGCTTCATAGAAGAAATGTAGTAGATGCCATAAGAGTTAATTCTACATCAAGCTGTATTAGCTACTGATAGGATTTTCATGTGGACCGAAAAGGAAATGAGATAGCAAAATGACTCATGCAGTTCTTCTTTCTTCAGAGCTCCTTTGCTGCAGAAGACAAACAGAAAGGTTTTTTTATGAGGTTTTAAAGAATGAAAAAAAGCAGTGCCAGTGCAGTTCAGATCCTGAAAGTGGTGCAACTTATCTCACATAAGTGAAGGGCTGGGTCCTTTCAAGCTGGGAAAATATTTGAGGTTGTGTGAATCAACTGAAGGGACAACAGGTGGAGAGAGGTAGGATATATCTGCATTACATATTGTGATATAAGCTCATGTTTACCTACACTCACACCCTAGCAAACTTGATCTTGTTCTGCCTGCACCCAGAGACCATAAAAAACTTCAGGGGAGCATATTAGTTCAGTGCTGAGGTAGAACTAATCAATCCACACCCTCAATAGTGCATTTATCAAAATATCTTCCTGGGTATTTTGTCCTATATTGCTGAAGAGACATCATGGTGAGCACCAAAATATTTTCTCCTCTTCTCTTCATCGTGAATTCTCAAATTGGCCTGTGCTGCAATAGTAGAGACATGCTTGGGATATCCTGGCATCATCTATTGGAAACTGAGCATTTGATGGTGTCCCAAATTAAGGACAGTCTTACTCAGAGGAATTAAATACTTTGATGTTAGCCAGATACCTTAAAAACACACTTACTTCAACACAAATTGAAATTTTAAAAAATATTTCTGAAACAAATTAGAATTTCTGCAGTGGAGAGGTATGTCTTCCCAACACATATAGCCCAGGCAAGCAGTGGGCCAGCTGTAATCTAACAACAGACAGGACTCACGCGCATGCTTTGCTGCAAGAGCCCTGTTGTGTGACCTCGCTTAATTTGGCAGTATTTTATTAAATTGCAATCAGCTTTGTGTGTAACACCTGGGTTTGAAGTATTGGTACACAAATAAATGTTCAATACTCAGTGTTCACCATTCTTTTCTCACCTTACCTTGGTATTTGCCTTCCATTCATTTTCCTTAAGAATTTGTAGCTTCGTGGTTTTTCAGAACAACAGTACTGGTTTGCAGGTTTTTAGCAAGTGTAATATTCTCTCAGGATCTTCATCCGTGTTTGGTTTTTACGCGGAGTCATGCAGAAGTGTCATGCTGAGTTCTAGATATATCAGGATCTCATTTTTGTACAGTTCCCATTTCAAGAGTTTGCAGAAGACCCAGGAAAGGAATTTACCATCTGGAACTGCGGTGGTGCAGCTTGCTCTGGTAGCATCTCCCCCACGCCTTTGTAGCACACTGACCTACTGCATGTGACCCATGCATCACCTGCCACTCGAGCAGGAGACCCAGCACTCTCTGGAACTGCAGCTCCAAAGAATTAGCAAGTCTAGGCTGCCTCATCTGTCACAAACCTCACCCACTCAGCAACACCATTCTGGCAAGTATCTTTCATAAATCCATTCTGCATCCTCGTATGTCCTTACCTTGTGTCTGAGCCAGCTAAATGCCTGCGTACACAGAGTGAGACTGGAGGCAGGCTGGGCCGTGCTCTGGGCTTTTCCAGCAGCAAGTGAAATGGGAAGATCAGTGAGTTCCGATAAGGCACTCTTACCTACTCCCTCCCTGCCAGGAAGAGCTCAGCAGATGCCAACGAATGAGGAGGAAAAAAGAAAGAAACTTCCAGGAGCGTAAAAAAGGAATTTGTTGAACCTCTGGCAGTCACATTGAGAATGCAAAGGTTCCTCATCATCAGGTAGGTAGTGACAAGAGGGGAGGTCTGAGGAGGTTGCTTTGGAAGGTCAAAAAGGCTACTTGATATGCATTCAAAAAGGAGACACCACCAATGACATAAATGTGAGATGTATATTAGGGCGCAAATATCTTTGGTGCAGTGTGAGTCTTATTTTGCCTTTTTTGAAACATTTACTTCATCCTCTACTGAATGTCTCGTTTCCCAGCAGTGAAGCATACAGCAGCTCCTTCTCCTAAATGTCAGTTGAATCTATACTAGTGGTGTTGCTCAAACTGCATTTTTAAAAATAATCTGCAAGCAGTTAATGTGCTTTTTAAATTCCCAGTGTTATGTAAAAAGGCACAATATTTTTAGCCTTACAAAATATCAGTTGTCATCTCCTCACTCTCTCCCTTTGATATATTGGAGATGGGGGCCTAGAAGCTCAGAGACACTGTGGATACTAACTGTTTTAAAAATAAGGTGGGGAGGTTTTTTCTGCAATGTGGTTTTGGAGTTTTACAGGTCTTAATAAAAACATGCAAAAATACCCCAAACCTTAAAAGCAAGTCTGAACAAAGAAAAGTACTTCTTATTTTAAAAGCTACTGATTCTGTCCTCGCTGCCAAATTTTACTGTCTGGAATAATGACAGTATAATGTATCCTGAAGCAAAATATCAACTTAAACTGTTCACTCATGCACTGACAGAATGGCCCTCATATTTTAAAAAATCTCCAGAAATTACTCTCTAGCATAGAGCACACAGCTGTTGTGAGTAGGCTCTGGCAAATCAACATTGACTCAAACTATTTTTGGAAACAAGTCAGGCCTGCTGCTGTTTCTGGAAGATGTGAATACATCTACCTGCTCTGCTCTGCTGTGCTGCAGTCCGTAAGGAATATGGTGGGATCCAGAATGCTTCCCTCTGTGCTTATTTGGAGGTGACCTTTCCATTCCCATCTGTTTACAAGTATTCTGAGGTCTAATGCTTTTACCTGCTGGCAACCACCTTGACAAGCACTTTTGGACCTTGCTGCTTTCTGTGTTCTCTACTGAAATCTGAGGAACAGGGTCTCAGAAGAGGCTGCCTCACTGCTTTTTCTTCTTGCTGTCTTGCAACATTTGACATCCTGATGGCACTTCTGGCTAGGAGGCATCACCTATCAGAAGCAGCTCAGGAAAGAAGAACCTCAGACTTGTTGGGATCATAGCTGATTCTTGAAAGAAATCCACCAATGCAATTCAAGAGATGGCTACCACAAGATCTTGGAATAATAATGTTTATTGTTGCACCACAGGGTCTGTGCAGGTGCTATATATCAATACTGGGCTAAGGCAAAGGCTCTTATCTTTCATCTGCTCTTGCAGAAGGCTGCTCTTCCTTTCTATCTCCCCAAAATTTGTTTTAATCTGCAGTAGGTAAGATAGCATTTATCATATTTTCCTATTTACCACTTCTTCCTTAGTCTACTGTCAGCTGGGAGAAAGAGCTGAAATTATTGTAGATGAGGAGAGTTCTGTTCTCAAGGTCCCTGGAGTCACATAAATAATTGCTATGTTTAGGAGAGTGGAATTCTTCAGGCACCAACTATGTAACTTGAAATTCCATTCCTTGCTTGTTCAAGTGGTGCAGGGATTTGGAGAACAACAATTTCTGAGTCAAAAGCAAACACAAGTGAAGACTCTTGGACTCTGGTATAATCTGCTAAGACAGCAAAGCAGGATGCAGCATACTGTAGGCTTCTCATCAGTGTAGACTGAAAGACAAAATGAATTCTGAGGCTAATGAGGGAGTCATTCCAGCCTCAAAACCAAGCCAGGGGCCTGAGAATATGCAACATTAAAGAGTAAAAAAGTCTACAATTTAGTGTCCCTCTAATCTTGACCGCAAGCTAAGGTCATTAAGTTGAATTTAGGCTTCTGGCACCAAAGGGCTGATATCTGTCTGCAGTGATATCATCTAAGAAGTTAGAGGCAATGAACAGTATCAACCAGACCTTCATCCATATTTTCTTCACAGATGAACTGTACCCTCTACCTTTCCCAGTCCCCTTCTTCAGGAAGACTCACTTGACAGTGTGTAGTCTAGCCCCTGTGGAATGCCTGCTTCTGAAACTTCAGAGGGAGTGGATACAGACAGTATCCCATATGTGTGTTTAAATTTGGACCTCTCTGCAGATTTCCTCTTTCTTGGATCGGGAGAAAATAGGAGCTGTTTTACTGCATTGGAGAAATGCAGGCTGTCCAATGTGTCCAAAGCAAGTGACAAGTGGAACTGAGGCAGCTCCTTCCCTTTTCAGGGTGTTACATCTGAGGTTGCACTGCTTGTCTGTACTTTGGATGTAATATGTGTCTTTTGCACCGTTTCAAATTTGACACACCCTTACACAGATCCACAATATTTTTCTGGTTTGCTTCAAAACCAAATATAGCCCTCCTTTTTTACCAGACCACTTTTTTTTTTTTTTTTAATATTCTTAAGATAGAGGCTTGATGACCACCTTGGGAGGACAGGGTTTTGGAAAGCATGGCCACAAAGGCTAAATAAACAGGAAGCAAAAGGGTTAGTGCTGGTAGGACACAGTAATCCTTCTCATGGCATTGAACACTATGTACCAAGGTGTTGGGAAGAAGGCTGTTGGTGGGAAGCCCAGGAAAAGCAACACTGAAATAGCTTTGTAAACATCCCGTTCATTTCCTTTGGCAGCAGCAAGTCTACCACTGTCTCTGAAAACATCAGTCACTCTGCAGAAAATGGTTTGATAGGGCTTTTCTCATAACCTGAGCCTGTTTTCATTAGCAACTTGATGACATTCTGCCGGCTTAGTTTCCAGGCATCTTTCACTACCTGCTGCTCCCAACTTTTAGCCAGCACTGTCACAGACATTACCTGGGACTGAAGAATCCCAGGGAAAAAGTATATTTGCGTATTAAGCCTAAACGCACATGACCTTCATGTGGATTGCAACTGGCCAAATGCATATCTAAAGTGCTTTGTATGGAAACTGAAGTGTTTTGGGTAAGGTTAAAGGTTCCAAATGACTTCTTTCATGAGCCATGAAAGCAAAGGGTCAGGAGGTTTGCCAAGTACTGTGGTCACCACGTTGACCTTAATCAAGGCAACTGAAGAATGCCTTGGTTGAAGGAAATACATGTCCAGAAATGTGCAGACAGTCATTGACAAGGTGGAACACTTTTTGAGGACCTCTCCTGCGTTTTGAGCGATAGCTGTGGCTACTGATCTCTCAATATCACGTGGACTAGCTACAAAGCTACAAAGCACTGGCAGTGGTGGCCTGTAACCACTCCTACTACCCTGTTCTCCGGTCAGTGGCTTTCATACAGCGCTCAATAACTTTGCTGGATACAAAAGGAACTTGGCACAGATCTTTAGTAAGGCCCATTACACCTTCTATTTTCAACCTACTGAAAATCATACTCTGCTTCAAAACCAGCTCTCTCCCATAAGATGTCACTTGTCACGGACTCCTAGCTGCCTCTGGAAGGACAGTAGCTCCTCTGCAAGGCCCTGCTAATTTTCCTGAAAACCCCATGAAACAGGCAAAGATTTTTGTCTGGTCATTCTTTCATCCATACCATCAGTAAATTAACTAGCAAAGGTAGTAGTAGCCACATGTACTAAACCTGGGAACTGCAGGATACCTCATATAGCCCCACACCTTTTGCTGTTGGATAACTGGAAAGCAAGGGCTTGGGGGGCTGCACCTCTTAAAGCTGTACTCAAATGGTGTTTTACTGTGCAGCTTGTGGATAACATTTGGCCTTTTTTTGTTTTATTTTTTTTTTGGCAAGCAGACTGTTGGACCATATGCCTGTGTTGCCTGGTTGGTTGGTTTGTTGCTTTGCTCCAGGGCCTTGCTTCCGTGATCATCTACACTGTGTACATACTAGGTTTTGCCAGGGCTCCGGTCTGGAGTTAAATAATTACTTGGTTTTATGAGAGGCTGGTTTGCTGCAGGATCCACACCCTGTAGATAATGCAGGCATGGACTACACCAGGCTTCATTCTTCCTGACAAAAGCAATGTGCTTGTGTATTCCTGAAGTGCTCACAAGTCCAGCATGCTCTGGCATATGCACGGCACATCTTTGTAGGCACACTAGAAAACATGGAGTTAGCAGGTTCCAAAGCCTGTCCCTGCCTACTTGGCTACCTCAGTTCATATGCAAGAAAGCAGTAGCACTGGGGCAGACAGGTGCCATGCGGGGACTGGAGTGACCAGGATCCTGTCCCAGGTCAATGCTGCTGAGGCTACAGCTTGGCATCTCTCTCCCTCCAGTACCAAGCAGCTGCACCAGGTGCTTCCCTGGGAAGCCACGGCAGAACTTCTACTGTACGACATAGGAGGAGGCTTAGTATGAGATCAAGGGAGTTGAGAACCTGCTTTTGTCTCTCAGCTTTGTCACAGGCAGGATGGTGGGGGGAGAACCCTTTTCCCAGGAAACAACACCCTCCCCCTGACACATACACACACTGGAATTATTCCTGGGACTTTTTGTCTAAATCGCCCCGGATGCAACATCCAGAAGCACCTATGTCTGATTACCCTCGTTTGTAGGAAGGAGCATGGCTTGTTTGTGCTGTGCTTACAACTCTACGTAAGTGAAGAAAGGAGACTTCTGCCATGGGAGCGTGGTACTTGGGTGGAAAGAGGCTTGCAGCACACACAGGAACTCTCTAATTAGCAGCCTGACAGATGTGTTTCTTTGACACTTCTGACAAGCAGTAATATTTGCCACAGAACAGCCAAATACGTCACCGCTTGTCTTGCTGGTGGCAAGGGGTGGGGCATACAGTTGAGGAAATGGTGAGGATGCCTTGGAATGTGGAAATGGCAGCTTTCCCAGCAGGATGGGCTCTGGCGGCCATCCATACTCAGCCACACACATGGGCATGCCCCAGGAGCCGTCTCACAGTTTTCCAGAGTTGCAGAACAGGTCATACAGCACCTGAGGGAAGAGATATCCTCTGGGACAACCTGCTTGCATCCCTTGTTCTTTGGGCACAGAGCCCAGCAGCAGAGAGCAGGAGGTGTGGGAGGGCTGTGTGAGGGGAAGGAAGCCTGCCAGTGAGCCAGCCCCAGGAGCCATGGAATTGCAGGCCACTGCCTGCTGAGAAGCGGCAGGAAGTCTTGGTGGAAGGAGATAAGGAAACGGCAGGGGTAACTCATCTGGGAGCTGCACCTCCTGCCCCAGAGCCCCTGTCATGGCTCTGTCTAGGAAAGACCTGCCAGCATTGCTGGAAATGGAACTTCTTCCCTGGACACACACCACCCCAGTCCCCTGTTCTCCTGGCTGCTCTGATGGCCAGTCATATCCTGGCATGACCAAGGTCATACCTCAGAGATACTTTGCTCCCTCTTGTTTGTATATGGCTGATTGGCCCCACTAAAAAAAGTGTTTCATGACACAGCAGGGTTTTTTTTCTGTTTACAGCCTTTGGCCTATTCTAGTGTTTTAGTCAGGACAATCTGACTGTATGCGTGTGGGTGGAATGCCTTTTGAAGTACGTACATACGTGCGTGCGTACCATGCAGTACCTTCACAGTGGGATTTGAGCACCCACAGTGGCCCTTTGCAGAGATCACAGCTCTCTGTAGCTGCTGAACAGCTCCCCTTCTTGGGGAGGGACACTTCTGATGTGTGCTCTGCACAGCAGACTCAGTTCTCTTCAAAACACTGTAGCTGTATGTCCTGGGTAGCTGGTCACTCAGGGACGTCTCCAGAACTCATGACCTTAGCAAACAGCGTTCCTGACTGCGTGCCAGTTGCACAGAGGCAGGGAGATGAGGAGGCTTGGAAGGACTGCTGTCCCATGAGGCTCTGGTGTCCCCAGCACAGCTCCGTGTGTGGCACCCAGCTGTCAGCACGCATCCCACAATGGTGCTAAGGCACTCCAACTTGAAACTGCTGTTTGGTCAGGAAAACAGACAGCTCTGCACACATCATGGCCTCCACAAGGGGTGTGAGCAGCAGCCTGGCAGAGGACAATCTGTTCCAGATGTCGCCTTTCACATGGAGAACACCCTGCCCAAGGGAGGGAGCGAGGAGCACACCAGGAGAGGCTGTGCCGTGGGAGCACAACAGATCCTAGGAGACCTCTTAGAAGGGTGAATTACATAGACTCATAGAAGCGTTCAGCTTGGAAAAGGACTCTAAGATCATTGAGTCCAACTGTAACATCTGTTGGCCCATGTGGATGCTGGCAGTTTGCTGCAGGTGGCCCTGCCCTGGACAGTGCAGGCCTAACTACTTGGCCTGGAGACCAAAGCAGACCCATTATCTATTCCCAACCCTTCCAGTCGGCCCAGACATAGCATTTAACACAGCATGGGGAAAGCTGATTAAGTAGCAATTTAACATTAATCAGTAAAGCGTGGTTAGACTAAACAGAAGTTATGTGACTAAAGAAGCATCAGAGATTCAACACAGATACGAGTCAGAACTTTTCATTGCTTAGGAAAAACATGGGCTCCTGCATGGTGTCACTAATTGTTAACTAACTCACGCTGAGATAAAATGGCGCTAATTGATCTGTTGATATGGATGGAAATTATACAGATGCAGACATTTTGCATTATTAACACAAGTAAAATACCCTGTCCAGATTCCAGATTGCTTTCCTCTGACCTTAGACATGTGTTTAACACAAAGATTCCCATCTGCAGCTACCTAAACCATACCTGGCTATCAAAAAAGATTTTCTGCCCAACAAGTTTAATTCCCCAACAGTGTTCTTGCAAATAATTCTTCCTTTTGTATTCAAGGACTTATTTTTTCTTCTTGCATCTATTTTTATTTTCATTTTATAGGCACCTAACCAGTGCTAGCACACACCTCATCCCAGTGCAGTACATGAATTTGCCACACCACTTCTGTGTGGTCTTATTCTTTATTTATTCATTGCATTAGTCAACTGAATTGCCAGCCAAGATTCTCTGTAACTGTCTGTCTCCATTAAAACTTAGTCTTTCCGAGATGGCTGTCTTGAACTCTAAGCATTTCTAAGCTTTGGTTTGATGGCCAGTAGCAGGGCTTGCTTCCTGTCACTTGCCTCAAAAGAAGCACCCAGCTAGAACTGCATATTCTAAATCCCTGCAACACCTGCTTTGTGGTGGGCTGTCACGTCACCCATGGTGACGGTAGCTTTCACACCACAGTATACTCCAAAATACCAGGTCACTTTTATTCATGGCATGGAACAGCCGAAGTGATTTATGCAGAGGACTGCTGCGAATTCCAGAAATAACAAGGTCTGGCACAAGCTAAGTATACCTGCTGATCCATCTCTGTACCCAGATAGCTAAATGCCTCTTCAGGACTAATATTTTGCTTCAGCTAATGAGTGTGACTACAACTGTGTGCATCTCAAGGCTCTAATTTTCATGTGCATCAGAAAAATGCCTACTCTTTCAAGCCAATAATTGCATGAAGGAAGATTGTTAGCATAAGGAGATTGTTATTTTCTTTCTGGAGGAATCAGAACTAACAGGGAAGTTAGTTAATCTCCATTTCCAATTACAAAGGCACAAACTTTAAATTCACTATGTGGCAAGCACAAAATCAGATTAGTTTCCCCCTGTGTATTCTGATGTATTCTGATTTGAGAATTCTACCTTTCACATGTGCAACATGCAAAACATTTGTTTTGTATTTGTTTCCTCATAGTGAGGAGGTAATACAAAATGTCTAAGAGAGCTGCTTTCGTTATTCCCACTTTCCTTCATCTGCTTTCATGAGCTTTTAACATCAACACACTGGTGAGAAAATCAAACATGCAAGCATCTGGATTTATGGGGATGTGACCAGAAAGTATGAAAGCGTAGATTTTTTTTTTCAGCACTTTTTTAATCTTGGTCTGAGACATTCTTTGTTTTCTCTGAAGTCAGAGCTAGCCCAGGGAACAGTGGCAGAGTTCTCTGACGTCAGGCTCATTGTGTGAGGCGCGTTGTGATGTTCCAGAATTTGGTTCGCAATAACGCAGTGAATTCTTTTTAGCTCTGCACTGACATCTTTACCTGAACAAGAGGGAAGATTTTCTGCCCTAGAAAAGTGACAGTGTAAGAAGACCCATCACAGAGACACATTCTTTATCCTATATAATTACTTTGTGCGTTAATTATGGGAGGTAACGGAGCTGATGCCATGCCTACAAAAGCAGCAGTAAACAGGATTATGTAGCACCCACAGAAGAGCTATCTATCTCTAAGAAATTCAGAGCTATAGATCAGTGGTAAAGCAGCTGTGTAAGGAGTGAGATGCTCAGTGCTGTGCGTTGCTATGGGTGGCATTTTTATATGGTATGTAACACTGAAAAACCTCAGACATTTTTCCAGCTGTATCATCTGGTTAAATAAAAGATACAACCCCTTTGTACAAACTTCACGTGTCAAATTAAAGATTTGTTTACACTGGATTTAAACCTCGGATGAATCTCTGCATAGCTCTCTAATGTGAGCGTTTTGCAGTAGTGCAGACTGGGAATGTCACTGGTGTGGTTTGTGGCTTACTCACCCACCCACAAGTAAATTATCAGTACTGAAAAGGTACCTGTGTTGATAGGTAAGTCTTTGGAGCAGACAAGCCCCAAGTCGCCTGAGCATTACCAAATACAGTAATTCTCCAGGGAACTTGCAACAGTAGGGGTATTAACCCCAATATGAAGGCCAACTTCTGAAGTCAAATACAATGATTGCACAAAGCACAGGAAGTGTCTTTACTGGTGCTCTTCCTCCCTGGGAGGCTCTGAAGCAAGGAGAAGCAGCAAAGGCTGGGGTTGAAAATTACGTTCTGTTGGGCTGGGTCAGGCTGTCCCTATTCTACAGCGGGCCGAGCCCCTAGCGAGCACTGGGATAAAAATAACACCGATGTGCGGCACTGGCAACCCAACAAAGCCATTCATGTGGATAGTGTTTGATATAAACCAGCTAATAGTGCTTGCCTTGCAGCCAGTACAAGGAGAACAAGTCGCTTTTCTGCACGGTGGAGTCATCTGATGTTTGCTTTAATTTCTGGCAGATCGGGGCAGCGTGAGTCAGATGCTCTCACAGCTGGCTCGGGCGGGGAGGAGGCCAGCAGGGACCCTGACTCACCCGAGCCGCCGCATTCCTTCCGAAAATCCAGCTCAGCGACTGGAAGTGAAATCACGGGCTGGGGGCAGCTCCAAGGTTAGGGAAGGCGGGAGGAGCAGGGCTCTCCGTGCGGGTGGCAGGCAGCGAGCCCGGCCCAGGGTGGGCGCCGAGGGGGCCGGGAAAGCCCCGACGGACGCGTCTCGTTGGCGACCGCCGGCGGGCAGAGCGCTCGCCCCCTCCCCGGCCGGCAGGGCCCGGGGCCGCTGCCCCGGCAAGCCCCGGCCCCCGTTACCTCATTGCCACATTCCCCAGCGAGTGAGCTCAGCTGTGCCGCGGCCTCGCGCCTTTTATGGTCAAACAACTTTGCCTGGGCGAGGCTTTTTTCGCGAGTTGGGAGGAAGCGCCGGGGCTCGGCAGCTCCTCCGCCTCTCGCTGCTGCTGCTCCCGGCGGGCGGGCGGGCCGGGGCAGCCGAGGAGTCCGGCCCCGACAGCCCCAGCGCCGGGGGTGGCATTTCCCGCTCCCCCAGAGGTGAGTCTCTTCGCTCGGCTTGGCGATAAAGCCTTTGTCCTTTGCCCCGGGGGTGGCGCGGAGGGGTGCGGGTTTCCTGCCGCTCTCTCCCGCGCGGCTTTTCGCCTCGGACACTGCCCTTCGCTCTCGGCGAGGCTGATTACGGTCGTGGCTCGTGGGGGTGCTTGACCGGGCACAAAGAAAAAGGAAAAAAAAAAAAAAGGCAGGTTCGCGCGCGCGCGTGTGTGTGTGTGGTGCGTTTTGTTCCCTCCCGGTGGAATGCAGGCGACTCGGCGCTCCCGCACAGCCCCAGCAGCGGGGGAGAGGGAGGGGGTGCTGCCGGGCTCTGCTCGGGACAAGCTCTCTTTTGTGTGCGCATGGATGAGCGGGACACCTCGCGAGCCTTTTTCCAGATGTGCTTGAGAGAGGAATCTGGGGCCCTTTGTGCATGAAATTTGCGTAATTTATGAGTTTCTGTCTCCCTGGGAGTGCCCTGAGAAAGTGCTTGCAAAGTCGTTGAAGTTTCTAATGTTTTAAATATGTTTGCATAGCTTTTTGGAGTTTTCCTCGGTTTTTTTCCCCTCCCTTGCATAGGGCGGCGGCAAACCCAGGATCTGCGAGAGAAGTTTGTAGGTCCGAGTAACCCCCTCCCCCAGCCCGGTTGCTTCAAGGCTTTTCCTTGCAGCTTGCATAGCTGATAGACTTTGCTGTCTTTGAAGCTTTGTGGCTTTGGGGCAGGCTGGGAGAACTTTCTAGATGGAAAGCAGCATAACTACTGAATCCGTTTAATCTGTTCTTAATATTCTTGTTTGTGTGTGGGGATTTTTTGTTTTGGTGGGTTTTTTGTTGGTTGTTTGGTTTTTTTTTTTTTTTGTTCTCTTCTGACTCCCCTCAGCTGGGAGGAAGTTGGCCGATGGGGGAAGTACAGATATGATGTGTGGAGCTACAGTGTTGGGCTGGCTTTTACAGGGGCTCTCAGTGTGGCTGCTGCCAAAGTGCTTTTACCAACAGAAGTGAAAAATGTCGCTCGGCTCTCTGCTTCTTCAGGTTCCTCCTGCTTTTACTACCCCGGGAAAGGAGCAGAGCTGTGGAAAGTGGTGTCGTGGGATCAAAGAAGTGAAAGCTGTCTGGATGCATAACAGGTGGCAGACCCACCATGGGACCTTCTGGGAGGTGACCCTCTTGCCGAAGGAGGTGTCCCTTGGTTCTGTCCTCCTGCTTGCTCTCAGAAAGAAACAGTGTATGAGGCAACTAGGTATCCCGACTGTGTCCTTTGGGGACATCTTTCTTCATAGCTCCACTTGAGTCATAAATGCTGTTACAGCAGGTAGAAAAATCTCTCCCCTCGGGGAAAATGTGAGGATGAGAAAGATTTCAGATTAGTTCTGTTGGCATGACGCTCCCTCTCCCACAGCTCTCACAAACTGCGCCACAGGAGCTGTGTGAGCTGTGTGTTTCTGGTAAGGCTTAGATGGCATTGGCAGTGCCCCAGGGCTGGGGGGGGTGACTCTCTGCAAGGCCAAGCTTTCTCAGCTGGTTTGGTCTGTGTGTGGGTGGACTGATAACCAGAAGTGAGGATGAGCAGGGGCAGCTGCTGGGTAGAGACAGCCCTGAGCAGAAAGTGTCCAAGTGTGACACAGCGTCCCGGGAAATGGGCTGCTTTGGGTTAAGGGAGATAGCAGCTGCTGGTTGCAAAGCCAGTGGTTTTTTTTGCGAAGCAGCCGATGTCCCCAGACTGTGTGTTGACTAACCCCGTGATTAGAAGTGACATTGTCACTGTCGTGTTATGCTCATAATGCTGTCAAATCTGGTAGAACTACTGCCGAGTGGTTCATTACACCCTAGTGAAATAGTGGAGCATGAGGCAAAAGTCTCTAAAGAAAGGCTGGAGGCCTTCTTAAGAGCTTCTGAAGCTTGGTGGGAACTGCAGAATGGAGGGAGTTGGTCAGTCCCTTCTGACTTGCAAGTCTGTTGACCCCTAAAAGTTTGGGGGAGTGAGGACAGACCTTGCTAATTACTCTTTTGCCTTGGCTCTTTCCCATTCTGAACCCAGGGGGAATGCTCAGCACAGCTTTTTGCCTCCTGCTTATCGTCGTGGCCTCGTTCTCCTTTTGAAAATCCCAGAAGGGTTTGTCCAAGTGTATGCATCTTATCAGCACTGCACAAAGGGAAGGAAAAGTTCAGCAGCATGGACTTTGTTTGTTTCTGTTGCCACACACTTGTGACCTGGGGAAGCTGTGACAGGTTACTGCTCTATCGTGCCACACTGCACTGAGTCATGGGACTCAGTAGAATGGGGCATGCAGGTCTTATCAGCCGCCAGGGGTTAATCGGGAGTGGGCGGATGTTTGTGGCACCAGGGCTGTCTGTGGCAGCAGCTGTTATTGTCCGTGTGAGAGGCCGGCAGTGTGGAGGGGCACTGATTGGGACATGCCAACGTGAAATGCTGGCACGGAGCCCCTGTGCTGACGGCAGCCCTATTGTGCTGGGGTGTTAGGAGGGCTGTGGGCATGCCAGGCTTTACAACAAAGCGTCTGGCTCCATGGAGGCTTCTAGCACGGGTGAGATTGCTGGCCTGGATCGCAGGAGCGGGGGGAGTCCTAGGGATGCGCCTCTCCTCGGGAGCCCTGCCGTTGCCCGGACAGCCGGCCCGGCGGGGTATCCTGCGGCTGCCGGAGCCGAGCGAGCGGGGCCGGTCCGGGGGTCAGCCCGGCGGCCGGGGCTGCCCGCGCCCCTCGCAGCC
>VZTI01002388.1:0-82387 GCA_013397865.1 Struthidea cinerea | reverse complement strand
GGCGGAGCGGAGCGGGCGGCGGAGCCCGGCCAGGGCACGGAGGAGACACCGGCCGGCATCGCCCAGCGCCGGGAGACCCTCTGCCGCCCTGCCGTGCGGGCTCCGGCGGCATGGAGGGTCCTGGAGGTAAAGGGTGGGGGTGCCGGGGGAGAGGGGGCATTGCTGGCGCTGTCACAAGCTGAGCTCGAGAGGAACCGGCTGGCGTTATTGGGTAAAGGGGGAGAGGAAATGCTCACTCCGTTTCTGGGGGCGTCCTTTGGGGTACGGGAGATCACCATCCTTCTGGTCACCACAGGTGCAGGGCTCTGGTGCAGTGGAAATCTGGGTTTTCTCCATGGCGAGAACCCATTTGTGGTTAATGACATCCTTAGTTGAAATGGTGAAGTGCGATGGCTCATTCGAGCTGTCTGCAGTTTCTGTTCCTCCTTTTTCCTATGCTGGTCTTGTAAGTGCACTGCTTAGGCACCTCAGCTTCTGGCCTGACTTAAATTCCTGTATCTCTTTGTTTCACATACTCTTCCCCATTAATTTCCACTCTGGCTCAAGGATGACTTCATATAGGTTTCCTCTCTCTTCTCTCCTGCTAGGTGCTGAGAAGATGGCCTCCCCAGGTGCCCCAGGGACCCGCATGACGTCCACAGTCAGCATCAACATTTCTACCCCTTCCTTCTACAACCCACAGAAGAAGTTTGCACCCGTGGTTGCCCCTAAGCCCAAGGTGAACCCCTTCAAGGCTGGGGGTGCATCAGAGTCGTCGCTGCCCCCACCTCCTGGACCTGGTGCCCAGCGTGCTCAGATAGGGAAGGTGGGGGAGATTCCGTTACCACCCATGGTAGAAGGTAGGTGAAGGCTGCCATGGCAGATGTGAATGTGCGTTTCTGAATTCTTAGCGTGGGAGGTTTGTAACTGGGCTGAATATGAGAACAGGGGCATAACTGCTGGAAGCGATGGATATTCTTGCTGTAGAGACTGGCAGGTTCCATGAGGAGATAAATGGATTGGAAAGGGATCTCAGAGTAGGTAGTATCTCCATTAGGAAAGGAGGGGGGGAGGCCGTCCTGCGCTGCTCTGATGCTGGAGGAACGCAGTGGATTTTCCACAGTATTCCCTGGGTGCACCGTTGTGTAATTGCAGTCGGTTTCTGGCCAGCGTGTCTGAGAGCAAGTATGTTGCAGAGAAGTTGACCCTGATAGTGATGAATCATGCTGTTCTTCTTGTTGATTGGTCCCAGCTCAAGTTGGTTATCTCTCAGTGTCCTTATTGTGCACTCTGCAATTGCCATCGTTGATGCTGGAAAAGAGAAAGGAGAAATAATTGGGTGAAAAAATAGTGGCAGCGGTGATAAACAGGAAGTGAAACTTAGAGTTTAGTTTGTATGGCTTGTACAGTTTTATACTTCTTCTAGTGGTTTGGGTTGGGTTTTCCTGTGTAGAGTGACTTCTTGTTTCACTGTGATTTTCTTATTTCTTTCTTTCTTTTTTTCATGTGGCCTTTTTTTATTTCCTGCAGTGCTAGACTGGTTTTTTTGTTCCATGTTTTCTTGCTTGGTTGGTTTTGTGTCCTTCAAGATGCAGGTTACTGGTTGTGTGTGATTCCGTAGTTTGAACTCATGATCAGCATGGGGCCACCAGAAATTTCTGTAGGGACTCTTTGCTAACGATTGATGCTGCCTATTTCCCCAAGGCTCTGTCAAGTAAAGAGTGTGCCTCAGTTGGGACACACGTGTTCAGAGAATGCCAACTGCTGGTTTAAATTTCTTTTCCTTTCACTGTTTAGCACAGACTGCAACACTGATGTTTTCTAGGTTAGCAGGTTAAGTTGGTGGGCAGCTGACCTGATGGTAGGAGGAGTGGTCCTGGGCTTAGAGAAGAGAAATGATTAAGCCATTTTTCCCATTTCTCAAGTCACAAGGACATACTGGTGCTTCTGCCTCCTCAAATTATACCAGCTAACTCTGGTGACCTATTTCTTGTATGTTGTTGGCTGGAATCTTGTGTCTGTGGAAACCAAGGTCCCATCTTAGGATTTATCATTTTCTGCTGTAGTTGCCTGGATTAGGGATGTGTCTGTCAGAAGGCCTTAGACTGACACAGATATTACCTGAACTAGACAGGTGGATGTTAAAAATTTTTTTTGAATATACAGTGCGAGTGGAGAGTTGGGTGTTGCTTGCTCTGCTTCTCCTATGCTTAAAGTGGGCATTATGGAGTAACTAGACAGAAAAACTAGCAAAAGAACCATTCGTCATAAACTGCTGTGTCATCATTGGGTAAGGGCTGCCAGTGAGACGTCTGAAGTACAGATGAACCACCAAAACTCAGTCATGAGAGAAGTGCATCTGATTTGATCCTTCTCTGGTGCATATCTTCAGTCCTTCTGTGCCTTTCTTATAGACTCCCCAAACAAAACGTATGATACAAAGCTATAGCAGTTGGTCTCTGTCTTGAGTGACAGGATGGCTAAGTTAGTACTGCTCTAGGAATGTTATATTTAGTATTGATTGTTCTGTAAATCTGGTATAACAACTTTGTGGGGAACTTTCTTGTCCTGTGAATAATTCATAAAACAGGCTTTTAGTGCATCTGAAACAATGTGACAACAGATCAGGGTTTTGTTTCTTATGGCTTCAGTAAACCAAAAGGCAGGCATGTACAAGCTTGATCCAAAACTATAATTTCAAAGGAAAAAAATACATAGTATTACTCCCTCCCCCCAGCAGAATTTCTGCAGCACAAGAAGGCTTGGAAGAGGTGTTGCATACCGGGGCAGTTTATGCATTCCACAGGCTAATAAGATTTTGGCTTTAATCTTCTAAAGGGGCAGTATTGTCTCCCTTAGGTTACAGATGAGAAGTCCTTATAAAGCCTGTTGACAACAGCTGGATGTGGAGACAATTCGATTACTGCTGTTAAGAGTTGCACTTGGAGTAGTGGGAGTGAAAAGCTTGGTCTTTCACCCTACTGCTCGTTGGGGCTAGCTGGGAAGAGAGGTGGGTGTCTAGAAGAAGGCACGTGGAAGTTACACCTCCTCGTCTTCGATGTTCTTTGCTGTGTGGTCGATAGGAGGACAGTTTCTCCCCTACATGGTGAAGGGAGGAGGATTCACATTTACTGGCTGTGTTGTAGTAGAAAATGATTGGTTTTGCTTGTTCAGCATCTTTGGCAAATACGAACAGGTGGAAGCAATGGGGTTTTCTGGAAAACTGAGGCACTCTCATGCTTTCTAGCCTGCTTAAAAGGGTTTTGGAAAATTTCTCATGTCCTAATATATATTGGTGTGAAGACATATTAGCCTCTAAAATCAGAGCTGGTTTTATCCCCCAGCAAAACAAAGCCATTTCAAAGATTCTTCATACACATAAGGGGTAATTGGTCCAGCTTGCTTTCCCCCCCCCCCACACTTGTTTCCTGTAGTGCTTACTATCCTGCTGTAGAGATGCCAGCTTATTTCCGTGTAAAAACACAGGCTATCCAGGGTCCTGGGTTGTCCACTGGCGTTCCATCTATGCTACCCTGTGTTCAATAATCTGAGCCAGTTATTGGCAAGAGAAGGGTATGCTGGGGACCAAAGAATGGGACAAGGAGTGGGAAAGAGCGTAGCAAGACCTGTTTCCCAAATATACAACAACTCTGCTCGGGGACTAATAGCAGCAGCTACTGAGAAATGAAAAGGTGTAGACAAGGTGAAAAACAGCCTGTGGAGTTCAGTCGTCCTTGATGGGTGCAGAGGTCCCATGGGCACAGGGGAACCAGTGTGCGCTCACTGCCCAGAAGGTCAGTGGCATCCTGGGCTGCATCAGAAGGGGTGTGACCAGCAGATGGGGGAGGGGATTCTGCCTCTCTGCTCCACTCTTGTGAGACCCCACCTGGAATGCTGCATCTGGTTCTGGGTCCTCAGCACAAGAAAGATATGGACCTGTTGGAGTGAATCCAGAGGAGACCATGAAGATGATCTGAGGGTGGGAGTACCTCTCCTAGGAAAACAGGCTGAGAGACCTGGGGTTCTTCAGCCTGGGGAAGGGAAGGCTCTGGGGAGAACTCATTGTGGCCTTCTTTACCTTAAGAGGTTATAAAAAAGAGGGAGATGGAGATTTTGTGTGCAGATAGTAAAAGGACTACAGAAAGAAGGCAGGTCTAGATTAGATTAGAATTTCAGGAGGAAATTCTCTACTCAGAGGTGTGGTGAGGCACTGGAACAGGTTGCCTAGAGAGGTGAATGCCCCATTTCTGGAAGTGTTCAAGGTCGCACTGCATGGGGCCCTGAGCAACCTGATCTAGTGAGTGGCATCCCTGCCCATGGCAGTGAGGATCGAACTAGATATTCTTTAAAGTCTCTTCCATCCTGAACCACTCTGTGATTCCATGATCCTGCTTCCTGCAATGCCTTCAAGAACCCTTCTGGTTAGGATTAAGAAATGATCCAAAGTCGCTTTTATTCTCATTCTTCCCCACAGACCTGCCGCTGCCACCTCCTCCTCCACCTGGGGAGGACGCAAGCTTCTCCTCAAACTGTGCATTTCCACCACCCCCACCTCCCTTTGAAGAACCTTTTCCACCAGCCCCAGATGAAGCTTTTCCTTCGCCTCCTTCTCCACCTCCTCCTCCTCCACCAATGTTCGATGAAGGACCCGTGAGCAAGGTTCCTGCCCCACAGGTGAGTGAGGTCCAAGGAAGTATGGTTTCTGTGATGCTCTGTGAGTTGGGACAGCTTCTCGCTACTGTCTGAGCTCAGCAGCGGGAAGCCCTGAGAACTGGGAGAGCAGGGAATGCTACCACCCCGTGGACCAGCACAGGTTAGGGTCAGCTGGTTGGGCTGCAGCTCTGCAGGGCAGGACCTGGCTTCCCGGTGGACAGTGAGTTGAATGCGAGCCAGCAATGCGCCCTTGTGGCAATAAAGGCCAACCACACGCTGGGCTGCACTTGGGAGAAGGACAAGGACGGTGATTACTCCTCCCTCCTGTGCTAGCGAGGCTGCTTCTTGGAGGGATTGTATCCAGTCGGGCTCTCCTCTGTAATAATCCCTGCGGAATACTGAATGATATGCAATCCAGTGAAAGGTCGTAGCAGCCTTTGGGGGTTGGAGCAGAAGAGGCTGCCTAGGCAGGGATCTGACTGAGTCTGCAATACCCAAAGGAGGGCTGGAGAGAAGACAGATTCTTCTTACTCGGGCACAACAAGAGACAATAGACAGAAGTTGTGGCAAGGGAAATTCCTCTTGGACAGAAGAAAACTCTGTTCCACTCCAAGGGCGGCTCACTGTTGGCGTGGGTGCCTAGAAAGACTGGGGAATCTGCATCGTTGGGAATGTTGTGAAATCACCTGGATGAGGCCCTGAGCAACCTGGTGTTGCTTGGGAATTAGCCCTGCTGTGAGCAGAGTGTTGGACTACAGGCGTCCAGATGCCTTTTCCCACCTAAATCTGTCTGAGAGCTTCCTTGGGCTGTGCATTTTCCCACTGTTTGTGGACCTTTGAGACTGTGTCCTGTTCATCCTCACCAACTTGTTATCCATTCAAAGCAAGGAGCAGATGTGTACCGCAGTGCAAAGTATCAAAGTCTGCTATTGTAAGGGAATGATCCACCCCTTTCTCTGGCTGTTCCTGTAATGTGCTCTGCTCCCTTTTTCCTCATGGATGGCGGTGTAGGTACGTGGCAAGATGAGCAGCGTTGATCTTGAGATTGACTCACTGTCTGTAATGTTGGATGACATGGAGAAGAATGACCCCTTCAAATCCCGGGTGAGCTGTCCAGAATGTTGCAGGTGGAAGAAGAGATGACTGGTTTGCTGAACAGAGGTAGTGAGAAGGGTGCTAGTGAAGATTAAAATGTCTGGATAAACCATAGCATTGAAGTGTTGGTGAAGGACTGGAAAGCATGGGTCTTGCAGCTTGTCAGTACTGCTAAATTTGTCACAGTGTGGAAACTCCTAGGGTGCTGGCTCTGGAGTAGCTGCTGACTGACTCACAGCTATAGATGGCATATTTTCTCTTCCACCTTGCTGATGACTGCCTGTTTTCTCTTTACAGATTACTGCAGGATCCACAGGTTCTGTGGAGAAACCATTGGCCCCAAAAGCCCCTGTGGAAATACCATCTGCACCCAAAGATACTCCTCATTCCTTTCCTTCCAAGTTCACACCAAAGCCAAGTGGAAGCTCATCTTTCAAACCCCCTGGGGTGGATTTGAACCCCACCCCAACCCCATGGGCAGCCCCACAGCAACGCAAGGAGCCCCAAGCACCAGTCCCTCCACCCCCCTCTGTCCCTTCTGCTCAGCCTACCCCTAAATTCACCCCATCTCCTGTTGCTGGCTCTCCTAAGTCTGCATCCAAATCAGGTGACAGTGTTCCAATGGCTCCCTCAAATTCTACAAGACACCCTACTTCCCTTCAGACTCAGTTCACAGCCCCTTCACTGTCAGGCCCCTCCTCTCGACCACAGCCCCCCAATTTCACCTATGCCCAGCAGAGGGAAAGACCCCAAGTGCAGGAGAAGCCACGTCCAACAGAAAAACCTGCTGCTGCAAAAGACACGGTAAGGGAAAGAGCCATGGGACTGGTGTCTTTGGACAGGCATATCGGGAGTGAAGTTGGGAGGATGAGGGGGGATCTGCCCCAGGCTATGGGAGGCTGTTACCCATCTGAAAGAGAGATGTAACTATAGAGACAGTGGTGGAGAGGGGTAGGACTTCATGTGAAGGTGGAAAGGATCGAGCACAATGGATGGAAGATTGTTGCTAGAGGTGAACAGGGGGGACCTGTAAAGGCAAGAGAACTAGGTTTATTAGGGGCAGGGTGGGGAGGAGTCTGTATGTATCCTTTGGGATTGAATGTTTCCTCTTCCTGCAGCATAGACCCAAAGGCTCCAGTGCAGATCCACCGAGGGGGAATTCCTGTCTGACAATGAAGGAGGTAGAAGAGCTGGAGAAGTTGACCCAGAAACTAATGAAGGATATGGAGAATCCGCCCCCAGCAGAGGCTGCAACTTCTGGTGCGTTCCGTCAATGGACAGCGGTAAGATTAAGACTGTGGTGGGTTTTCATCTCTCTTGATCCCTTTCCTCTTCCATTGACAGAGCTCTGCGGCTTCTGCCGGAAGCCCCTGTCACGAACCCAGCCAGCTGTGAGGGCCCTGGACCGCCTCTTCCACGTGGAGTGCTTCACCTGCTTCAAATGTGAGAAGCAGCTGCAGGGGCAGCAGTTCTACAATGTGGATGAGAAGCCCTTCTGTGAGGACTGCTATGCTGTGAGTCACTGGGGTGAAATCTGCTGGAGAGAGCTGAGCTCACTGTGGTTGTTCTCTCTTGCTTTCTCTTCCTCCTTCCATCTTTGCTTTCTGTGGTGTAGCCTCACAGGGCTGGGAGATTGGATTCACGTGTCTTACTTGTTTTCTTTGGGCTCAGAGCACCTTGGAAAAGTGCAGTGTCTGCAAGCAGACCATCACAGACCGGATGCTGAAGGCCACTGGTAACTCATACCATCCCCAGTGCTTCACCTGTGTGATGTGCCACACCCCCCTGGAGGGGACCTCTTTTATTGTGGACCAGTCCAACCAGCCTCACTGTGTGGATGACTACCACAGGTACGGAGAGAGCCACGTGCATGTGGTGTATGAGAGAAGGCAGAGTCCCTCACACCTGCTGCTTTTTTCTGCAACATAGGATTGGGTTGCCCATGTCCTCTGTCGGACATGAAGTTAAAAATGAGTCAGCAAAGTATTAAGATGCCTTTCCACCTAAACATTTGTTATCCCTCTGCTGCTAATGCCATTGAACAGCACTGAGAAGCCTGCCTTGAATGTCACCACAGTGGTCATGGTCTCCTCCATGGTTTTGTGTTGCAGGAAGTATGCTCCACGCTGCTCAGTCTGTAGTGAACCTATCATGCCAGAGCCTGGGAAGGATGAGACAGTGCGTGTTGTTGCACTGGAGAAAAATTTCCACATGAAATGTTACAAGTGTGAGGTAAGCCTGCTGGCCCCACTCCTCCCATGTCTCCCATGCCCATCACCAGCAACTGGGCACCTCTGTTGTCTATGCTGACCAAACACTGAAGTTGTTCTGAATGAATCTGGAGCATTTCTGAAGCACGTTCAGAAAAGGATCAGACATTCACAGACCATGGGTTCATGAACAGGGACTATGCAGGGTTGTTATATTCTCTAACATCCCTAATACAGCAGATGTATATAAGAGGGGAACTTGCTGGGATTGCTCTCCCCTCAGAACAGCATCTCCCATTAGCACCACCAGGGACAGAGCACTGGGCTGTGAGCGATTATCCTGACCCAGTGGGGCCTTTCTTGCATCCTCAAATGCCTTTACCCTGTTCTTGGCCATCCCTGAGCTACCTGCCTCTTTTTTTCCTGTTTAGGACTGTGGGAAGCCCTTGTCCATTGAAGCAGACGAGAATGGGTGCTTTCCTCTGGATGGGCACGTGCTGTGTATCAAGTGTCACACCGCCCGTGCAAAAACAGCGCGCTGAAGAGCTCCGAGGGGGCGTTCCCTCGAGACCCCCACACTCAGTACTCCTTCCCTCCCTGCCATTGTCCTACCCCTCTGCCTGACAAGGCAGACTGCTACCAATGGAGACTGCCAGCACAGGTCTTTACTCATGTAGGATTCACTGCTCCTAGACTTCACTCTGCACACCCACCAAGAAAGGACCTCTTCTCCTGTCACTGCTTCCTGGCCACAGTGTATTCCAGGCTGGGGGCTGTGATCAAGGTTAGTGCACAAGTGCTGTTCCCTCAAGACTCTGGAGGATAAAGATCAGACCTCCACCACCGCCTGGTGGAAGAAGCAAGAAAGACCTGGTGGCAGGTGCTGGGAAGGGCTGAGAGCATTCTTCAGTTAAATGGAGCCAAGAGCGATGACTGGACTTGAGAAGGTGGAAGCCTGCATCTCGGCACCACTTCAGTCTTTTATTTTATATCTTGTGACACCTCATTATCAGGATGCTTTCCTCTGCCTGTTCCCTCACCTGGGTTAGAGTGGCAGAAAGTAGTGGGAATCTGTTACTGTTGCTGGAAAAAGCTAACCTGCTATAGCTTTTCTGTCTCTAAAGGATTTTACTGATTAACTGTCTTGTCATTTTTTTCCTTAGCCAGATTAAACTGGCAGTGTTTGAAATACTACTCTTGAGTTTGGAAACTCTTTTTTTTTTTTTTTTAATATTTTACCCCTTCCCATAATGAATTGTTTCCCAGTGCGGTTTCTGGACAGCCAGGCTGGGCACCAGAGTAGCAAAGCAGTCCAAAGAATGCATGTTTACAAATAAAGACTGTCGTAAGGACGGGCAGCACATGGTGAGGAGGCGTCTCAGTGCGTGGATGAGGATTCAGCAGACTGAGGAACGTCTCCTGTTCCAGTAGGGTTTCTTTCACTGCTGTCAGTGAAAGCTGCGGTGTAATTGCAATGTACTGTCTGGCTCTGAGTGTTACTGCACCGAGCCCCATTTCCTGGACTAGAAACTGTCTCAAACTGAACAAACCTTTTGAATAACAACACTGTCCAACCACTGTTTGCATTCAATAAAATGTGTGGTTTTTTCCATTAACCTGTGTATGCTGTATTTGTTCAGCCACCCATGAGAGTTGCTGTCTTTGGCAGTAGAACTGCCATTGTAGAGCTTTTTCACACATTGCCAAATGTATGGCTACCCAGCCTCCAGAGATCAGGAGTCTGAACGTGGCCTTTCTCTCTCCACCTCTTGGTCTGCTTTCCAGACTTCTATTTTGCTGTGCCTGAAGAGTAGCTCTCGTTTAAAGCAGTGGAAGACTGCAGTTCAGTACAGCAATACAGTAGTCTGCTTCATGGATCACTCAGAGGTGGGTATTCCAGTGACATGCAAGTGGATTGGAGTAAAAGCAGACACTTTGCTTTGCCTTAATTATTGCTCCTCAGTGTTTGTGCTTGATGTTTACGGTTCTAAGCGTGGTACTGTGATGGTCACTGCAGGTGAAACTCCTCTTTGTGGTGAGCACCAATGTTTCTGCAGTTCAAAGACATGAAACCTACTCTTGATCTCTTGCCAGTTTGGGGGAAATCTTTAATGACTCCTTGCAAATTCATCCAGTAAATGTCTTGAGCTTTTCTATAGGATGGGTAGAGAATAAAGAGTACAATTATTTTTCTTACCCTAGTTGTTGCTAGTTTGTAGGCATTGTTATGAGAGGTGGTTTCTAGGCTATGTTATTAAAAGCTTGTGCCCACAACCACCAGGGAGTGCAGAGGAGAGGAACAATGCTGGGGCAGAGAAGCACTAACTCTGCTCCTCCCAGAGGACCATAGCCTTGGTGTCTGGGTAGGAGACCTATCCCATTAAGTCAATGGGAAGGGATCACCTTGCAGGTTAAAGGGAGGTTAGTCCCTCTGAGAGGCATGGGGTGCATGGAAGAGCATTTGGGGACTGTACAACACTTGTAACAAGATGTGTAGGGGAGAGATCAAAGGCAGGAAAAGGGAGTGATCAAGGATGGGAAGCACCATGGGAAAAACTGACAGGAAAAGGGCACAGGAGGTGGCTGCACGTACACAGTACACTTGTCTGGCCATGCCCTGTGTGTCATCAGTGTGATCTGTCCTGTCTTCATAATAGCTTTTTTTTTTTTCCCTCTGTGCATGGAGTCTGTTCTGTGCAAGTGGCTCTAAATGCCAGCATCTGGACAGACCTGAGTGCATGGATATTGTGTGGGTGTGTATGTCCTTGTGTTATTGCCAGCAAAATCAAGTCAGAGTAGCTGGTGAGTAGGGTAAGAGATTTGAGAGCCAGGCCATGGCATGGCTGCGGGTCTGGCTAAATGCTGTAAAGACGTGTGAGAGTCAGCTGCTCAAGCTCCCAGGAGCTACTCTTGGGTCTGGAGACCAGCTGAGAGAGAAGAGTTTGCATCTGTGTGTGGGGACACAGGGGGACCAGGAGATCCTGGAGCCAGCTGCTGGGTAGAGCCACTGTCTAAGGCTAACTCTTGGAGGGCTCCAGGGTGTGTGGGTGTGTGTCTGCATGCCCACCGTGCAGCAGGGCTGCAGGCCTTGAGGATTTGCCAGCAACTGGGGAGACCAGCTCAGGCTCCAGGGCGTGGAGCCAGCTGCAGGATGGCTGGTCTCGGGCACTAGAGGGATCCATCCTATAGATGTATGCTCCCTCTAACAGGTTCATCCTGATCAGCCAGCGCTGGGAAGAGGATTAGGCTGTTTGTGCTGTGCTTGCATGTCTGCTGTGCTCTCTGCCCCCGGCCAGTCATGTGCAGTGTGTGTGCATTTATATATGTGCACGCATTGTATACTTGGAGATTCTCTGTGCATGAGGGCCTATTGGGAATACATGCTCAGGCTTGCTGCTGGCTGTGCCCTGAGGACATGGAACTGAACAGCCTCTTCTCTATCAGGCCAGCTGATTCAGCAGCTCCTAACACTTGAAGTTGGAAGGGACCTCCCTGCTCAGAGCCGGGTCAACCAGAGCAGGTTGCTTTTTAATACCTTAAAGGATGAGACTTGGATAATCTGTTCCAATGTTAACAACTCTCACAGTAAGTTTTTTCTCACCTTCAAATGGAATTTACTGCATTTTGGTGTGCTCTCACTGCTCCTTCTTTCACTGGATACCACTGAGGAGTGTCCGGCTCCTTTTTCGCTCCTATCAGGTATTTATACAGAATGATAAAAGCCACCTAAACACTCTCCCCTTGAGGCTGAACAGCCCCCAAGCTCTCTAAGCCTCTCCTTGTATATCAGATGCTCTAATTCCTTCAAAACCATAGTGGCCTTTCATTGGACTTTCTCCACTGTCCATGTCCTCCTCTGTACTGGGGACCCCAAAATTGGACGCGACACTTCAGGTGTCTGACCAATGCTTGAAAAAAGAGAAAGAATTGCCTTCTTCCAGTTACTGGTGATGCATTTGCTGAAATGCAGCCCAGGTACTGTTGTGTTTCTTTGTGAGAGGGTTCAGGTGCAACTTGCTGTTCACAACGACCTGCAAGTCCTTTCCTGCAAAGCTGCCTTCCAGTCCCCAGCTTGTACTGGTGCATGAGGCTATTCCTCCCCCGTGGTGAGCCTCTGCATTTCCCTTGGTTCAACTTCCTTCTTCTCATTTCTCTCCCCTATTAAGGTGCATTAAGTTGTGCATGGCAGCACAACTATCTGATGTATCAACCACTCCCACTTCTCCATCACCCGCAGTGATAGGCCAAAGTTAACATGTGCATGACACAAGCCCGTAATCTTGTGTCAGTCTTATCAGGGCTTATCTGCTAGCTTGGGTATCTGCCAGGTAGCAACTTCACTGGTTATCTATACTTCATGTTAAAACAGCTATTACTAAGAAAGATACAGTAAAAACTCACAGTAAGAGCTTTGCTTGTCAGCTCTCCCTCTTGCTACAGCTGCAGTGACTTGAGTAGCCACGGTCTGTGTTGAATAGAAACCAGCCTTCTTGCTTCAGGATGCAGTTCTTTAGATCTCTGCTTCTCAGCCCTCCTGTTATGGTTAAGGAAGACCTTCCCAGGCACAGCAGTGTTAATTTATAGCCTTAAGAATTTAGAGCATTATACAGTTATGGAAACACTGTTACCTCTAGCAAGTCACATTGCTGAATGTGTAGCACTCAATTTCACCAACCCAGACTTGAAAAATAAATCCTGAGGTAGCTACTCTTCCCAGGTGGGAGAAAGGAACGTCAGTGAGAATCTTTCTTTCTCCTGGACAGTCTAGTCTGCAGGAGAAAGAAGTACTACTCACATGTATTTCATCAAACACAGCAGTAGCTGCTAATATTTCTTACGATTTAGGAATAATCACAGGATCTGTAAAAAGATGGACTTGGATGTTGGATAGATATGCCTGTAACTGGGATGAAAGAAAAAAATCTGAAGTGACCAGCTGCAAAGGTATCCTTTAATCCTAATGCAATTAGGATTATTTAATATTTATTTATTAATTATTATTTCTTATTTATTAATTATTAATAGTTATTAATTAATAAGTAATTATTTAATTATTAATTAATAACTTCCGTGCTACATCTGCAGCTAAATGGACAAAGACCATTGGCTGAAACAACTAAAGGTGGATGTAAGGACCCTGCTGGAACTTATGATATGTATGCTAAAGGCCTCAATCACATTTGAAATAAGCCAAAGAATTACATCACAGCCTGCTCTGCCACAGGTTTATTTACAAAATATTATTTACAGACGATAACTGTCTTGAGATCTGATAAATAATAACATTTCCTCCACAGAGAAGGAGTAAGACAGACCACCTACACATTTTTCTGTTACAAATACCCTATTCCAGCCAAACAAGGCTATTATCTCTTTTAAAAAGGGGCAGAGAAAAATGAATACGTAAAGGGTTTTCTGTCCATGGCGTAAGAAAAGGTATTAAGCACTTTGGAGAGATGTAAACCTCCCCTCCGAAGTGTGCATGTGCAAAACAGCAACACGCTGAGGTGATGCGATCACACAAGTTACAGCGGGGTGTGCTTCTACTCCCAGTTTCTCCTCCAAAGAAAGAAGTACACCACAGGTTGGTGTCCAAGGCAAGAATAGCTACATTAAAAATATATATGCCTTACCAGCCTCGTGAAGAACTGAATAGTTTGTTCCTGATGCAAAATAAGACAGACAGAAGGGTGCTGAAGTGAGAAGGAATATATGCCAAGGAGTGAATGAGCCCTGTCTCTACCTGTCTGTACTCTCGTGCCTGCTCCCTGAATGTCCCAGTCTATCCTGAACCCTCATCTCCAATCTTAAAACATTATCCACCACCCTCCACCCACTTTGTATTCCATGTGATATACTGAGGGTCTGAAACTCCAGTTTCACGTGGACTACAGGGCCTACTTAGTGCTGCACAGAGTGGACTGCAGAAGACAGGGCTGAGAACAGTTTCTGAGACCACTGCTCTGAAACGTACTGATGGCTGCTGTAGAGCTAAAGCAGGGGGGAACAGAAATGAGAGCAGGTGGTGTTGCCTCATGAGCTTTTTCAGTTCTGGTTGTTTTGCTTTGCTTGTCCAGTCACTCATTTGGAAGCAATTGCCATAGGAATGATTCCAAGTGATATCTGGTAAGGATGGGCATTTTTCAAGTTTAAGAATGCAACGACTGATCACTCCTTAAAGCCTTGGATGCTGCACAAGATCCTCTTCTGGTGGCCTGGAAGTGACACTCCCATCTGTTTCAAGTCCCTGAAGGAAATGGGAAAAGAAAGGAAAAAATGAATTGCTGTTCTTGTTCCTTAGGGACAAGGGTGTGGGTAAGGGCAGAAACAGTTACCAAGCATTAGTTCAGAAAGCTTCCTTTCCCTCAGTGCCTCCTAATACACCTGCCTTTTCTCTAGAGGGAAGAAACTCCTAGATATTCCTGCCCTTCCTTGGCTACCTCTGCCCGCCCAGTCAACTGACCTCTCCCACCTCGTGACTAGGCCTGTGCTCCCAGTAAATCAGGACTTGTGATCAAATCAGCTTGTGATAGGGGCCATGTCTCAACCCTTCAGCAGGTCTGTGCCTGCTCATTTGTTTCATATAACTGCCCTGGTTGGAGCTGGCTGTACATCCCTGACAAAATAACACAGCTGTGTCCTGAGTCCTTCTGAGGAGCCCAGAAAGATTTGCTCTATGACACAACAGTGCCTGGCTGATGGAGTGGGGTGGATATCACTAATCCATATGGAATTTGTGGCAAGGAAATTATCTTACAAAGTCCTACAAGGGTGGAGAGACAGGTTACAGAACTGTTTGCCATCTATTCTTTCCTGTTGCTGTTTGTGTCTGATGTGAGTTCAGAGCAGCTGAAGACCCCTGAAGAGCCTCAAGTTAGGAAATTAGTCTCACAGTTTGGGTTGCTCCCAATTCTGAGCTGATTCTTCCCTTTTAGGTCAAGAAGCCAGTTCACTTCCATTTAACTGCATGGAGAAGGATGGAGAGAAGCCTTCCAAGTAAATATCAGTGCTTGTTCAGATCACACAGGGACAAGCACAGCTCCTTGTAGCGTAGCCTGAGGTGCCCTCTGGCCTGCACTTACTCAGCAGTGAGCTCCAGAATGGACTCCATGGTGTCCAGGCCTGCAGTGCGGAAGTTGGAGATGT
Source organism: Struthidea cinerea (assembly GCA_013397865.1). Taxonomy (NCBI): domain Eukaryota; kingdom Metazoa; phylum Chordata; class Aves; order Passeriformes; family Corcoracidae; genus Struthidea; species Struthidea cinerea. Next base: position 67,304 of record VZTI01002388.1, on the reverse strand, counting down.
AGCGCTTCATGCGAATGGATTCCAGCCACTCAGGGATGGATCGGTAGGGGATCCCATCGGATCCACTGCAGCTGGGGAGACGCAGTGTTACCCTAGAGACACATAAACCCTTCATTAGCCAGGCAACCACCTGAAATGGACAGCACTAGGAGACAGTAGCCAAAGGGCAAGCAAGCACTCTCTGCCAGGGCTGGGCCGGCTAATCTGCTCTCTGCAAAGCGAGGTCAGAGCAGGTCGGTGGCTCTGCCCTCTGTCACCAGGAGACAGAGATGACCACTATCTTCTGCACACAGAGCACTCAAGGTGCATCTTTCCAGTCTGCATTGCTCACACTGCCTCTCCTCCTGCTGGGGACTGGGAGGTGAAGCGTCCCAGTCAACCCCTCCTCCTCTGGTGACAGCCTGCTTACCTGGGATCAAAGTCTGCAACAGGCCGGAGGAGTTGGGGACTTGAGATGAAATGTTGCAGCTGTGCCCGGATCTCCTGAAAATGAGGCCTCCTCATCCGATCGTGTGACCAGCAATTCTTCATGAGTTCGTAGAGGATCGATGGGCAATCCACAGGCGGGGGGAGCCGGTACCCATCCTCTAAGCTTTTCATCACCTGCACAGAGGACAGAGAGAAATCTGGCCAAGAGCAGAGTGCAGAAGAGGAGCCAGAGACCTCTGGGAGCAGCCATTCACCACTTCACAGTGTGCAGCCAGGGAGGCGTTGATGCAGATTACACGTGTATAACACAGGGTTTGGGCAGCACAGCACAGGATCAAGACACCTAAGGGATGCCAAAAACTGAAGTGGCATATGTATGTATTTTCAGTCCTTTACTAGTTTAGCTCCCATTTGCCACTCAGGACATGTTCATGAGAAGCGAGGACAAGTGAGGACCAAATGGTCCTGGCACAGGCACAGTGAGAGAAGGGGAACCAGACTCTGAGGAATAATTTCAACAGCACGTTCTGAGCCTAGAATGAGACCAGACATAATGCACCAGAGCCAGAGGAAGGAGAAAACAAAACCAATGGAAAATATCTCCAGATCCAAATGCCATGGCTGATTTAACCACTCTTAATTTGGCTTATTGCTGTTGACACCTCAATACTTATGGCCCTTGACTTGGTTGCACTGATTTTTAGCAGGGAGGGAAACGTAGTAGTTATCTGTTCAAAAGAAAGTCAAGACTGCAGGCTGAGGGGGAGCTACAAAAGTTGGGCCCACATGCCTCGTTTATTTTTTAAATCAGCCCTTGAACTCAGTGTCTGTTACCTCTTGATTGGTCATGTGTCCATATGGCTTGTCACCAAATGACAGCACCTCCCACATGACGATTCCAAAGCTCCAGACATCACTGGCTGAGGTGAAAATCCGATGAGCAATGGCCTCTGGGGCTGTCCATCGGATAGGAATCTTACCACCCTGTAAAAGAGCAGAAACACAGTGTATCCAGCATGTATCATTGAGTTGTATTTCTCCAGTGTTTTCATGCAAGGACCTTACAAAGTGGTTCAGAGATTGGGCCCACTTCATTTCAAGTGACATGTAACCACCCCAGAGAAATTTCTCAAAAGGAGAGAAATATTCTTGGAAAGTAAATGAGTTTAAGACCTCTGTTCAGCTGAATGCTACAGAAAATCTCTGCTGTGGGAGTGAAGAGCCTGACACACCAGTCACAGCCCTGCTTTGAAGGACACCATGCATTAGAATTACTGGAACTTTCATTGAAAGAGACATGGAGATGACTCTAGTCTAAAACTCTGATCACAGCAAGGCTATCTTCTAAGCTAGATTTAGTAACTGAGTCCAAGAGATCAGACCTCTTATTTTCCTTCTCATTTTAACACCACAGTCCCTCTGAATTTCTTAGCAAACTAAATCAACCTGGACTCCAGAGACAAAAGTACCACCTTCTGAACCATCCACACCGCGACTTGTAATTTTACTACAGGTTTTCCTCAGAGACCACAGTTAATTTACAAGGCTGAAAGACTGGGTTTGCGTTACCTTGGTTTCATAGGTTCCCTCTGCGTCATTCTCCAAAATTCGTGAGAGACCGAAGTCAGACACCTTGCACTGGAGACTGCGTGTTACCAGGATGTTACGAGCAGCCAGATCCCGGTGCACATAATTGTGTTCTGAAAGGTAGGTCATGCCAGAGGCTATTCCCTGCAGCATGCTCACCAGCTGCACAGGGCTAAATTTTTCCTCATTCTCCTGCATGGAAGAAGAAGTGAGAGAATTGATCCGCTTGGCTTCTAGTCACCGACCTTATCAACTTACAAAAACGGGCAGTGGGGAACAAGCAAAAAGGCAATGCTGCAGCCCAAAGGCCCCAACAGGTTCTCACTAAGGGACTGGTGGTGGCCTCCACAGTCATCATTAGGAAGCTGCATTTCAACTACCAAGGACAGCACTCTGGTCCACTGAACAAACTGGATGGCATCAAGCTTCCACTGCTGACACTGGAAATGTCAGTAAGCAGAAAGTAAGTGGATGTCTGGATCTTATTTCTAGTTTTATTTTAGGGCCCTAAATCCAGGTCAAGTGCAAGTTCTGGCAGTATACAAGTCTATTACAGATTGGAGTTTCTCACCCGGAGGAAGGTATCCAGTGCTCCATTTTCCATATACTCAGTGATGATCATCATTGGCCTCCCTTGAGGAAGACAAGAGGGTTTCAGCCTTTTTCAAATTCTCCTACTCATGCCTTTCAATGCTCTCCATATTCCCCAACACAGAGAACCATGTCCAACCCCAGCAAACACCCCCACTCCACTGGCACAGCTGGCTGCCCCTTCTCCCTAGACATCTCCCAATGATCTTGTACTCCTCCTGGTGTCGCACATATAACCCTGCAGCACCCCTTACACTATCCCGACTCCTCATCTACTCACCAGCCCTAGAAGATCTGTCCTAACACTGCCTCAGGACTCTGTTGGAAATCCATACCTCTCCTCCCTTCCTCATTCTCTGACATGACAATGCCCGTCTTCTCCCAGAACAGCCTCTCTGACAGCAAATTCACTAAGAAAGGCCTGAGAAATGTGCCAGTTTCTGGTCTCATTCCAGGACTCTCTCACACACACTCTTACTTACTTTTGGTGACAACTCCCTCCAGACGCACAATGTTGGGGTGATTGAACTGCCCCATAATTGTTGCTTCACGCAGAAAGTTCCACCACTGTGAGTCTGAGTATGTTGATTTCAGAGTCTTGATGGCAACCACAATACGTTCTTTCCCTGGGAGTCGCAGGGACCCACGATAGACCTCCCCAAACTCCCCTGAAGACAACCAGAGGCAAAATGTCATAGACGAGCTCAAGGATGGGTAGCAAAACAACAGTGTGGGGAAACTGAAAGATGGGGAGAGCAGTAAGTAACTCACCCTCTCCAATCACGTTCTCCGTAGTGACACAAGAGACGTCCAGTTCCTTAGTGAATTCCAGGACTCCTCTGCTGGGGTCATCATACGGTTGCAGGTCTACATAGGGTTTCAACCAGACCTTCTCTATGGTAAAGGGAAACAAAAGAGCATATTAACCTGTCAGCTCTTTGGACAACCTTTTTAAAGAAAACTACAAAGCAGAAGTGAATCTGTGGGCTTCTGACAATGGCAGTAAAAAAATCTACCAAACCTACACTGAAGAGTAGAATTTGTGGGAAGAGGCAAATTACATCAGAAAAGCCATGCCAGTGTCTGGTTTGAAACTAATATTTCTTTTCATCCCTTCCAACACATTCCAGGCTTCCCCCTGGTTTTATCACCCCTTTGAAGCTCACCTCGCTCAAAGCCCGAAGTATTGTAATCTGGCCGTGAGCGTCTCCGACGAGCCCTCCTGGAACATCAGAGAGAGTCGTGAAAATAAAATGGTCAGCAGATAGCAAAGGGAAAAGCAAGACTTCCAGGGTGTCTTCCCTGGTTGGTCAGGGACACAGTTCAGGGTAGCACAGAGCAAAGTGGAACCAGACGCTGCACCTGCTTGGAAAAGTACGGCTGGCAATAAAATGTGACGGTTCATTAACATTTAGAAATGGAGCTTTGTTTTCATACAGGGAGTTTTGTGCTGAGTTACAGATGAATTTCTGTTTATTTTATGTTTTCTGTATGCTTTCAGTAGAATATCTGATCTTCTTAAAACCAAGCAATAGCAGCCTTATTGACATTGAGAAGGAAAGTAGAATTTTGTACATGGGCAGAGGACCCCAGCAGTAATGGTATATGGAAAATGGTTTGAAATGACTGCATACATGTATTACCACTCAACTGGTCAGCAGCGAGTGGTCCCCTAACAATGTTTTTATTCCTCTGTCATGGTAACAATATGATGCTGCTGGATTATAACAAAACTGAGAAATCACCACATTTTCCTCTGTTTCCAACAGCAAATATTATCTTACAATATCAATCCCTCCAATCCTGCTAATCAAAATTACTTACTGAGACCCCTTCCATCTTGCTGCAGCACACTGGTGTTTTTCTTCTCTAACTAACCTCTACCTATACAATATCCTGTGAGAAAACAGGGCCTCCCTTTCTCAAGCTCCCATAGCTCAGCTATTCCTACATCTATACTTTTAATACCAAAAATCAATACTTACTTTCGACGAAACATTAGAAATCCCAGAAATAGCCCAATAAATAGGAGAACTCCAAAGAGAATAGAGACTATGACTCCACCAGACAGAGCTCCCGTGTCTGCAGAAACAAAGAGAGAGGTCATATCACTTAAAAGACCAGCGTCTATTTGTCTGGAACATACCAACCAGCTTCTGTCAGTTAATGGCATTAGGTAAGTTACAGCCATTTGTCTTCCAGGCAGCAGAGCCACCAGATGGGAGTCCTATCATATTGTTATTCATGTGCGTGGAGCACCTTCTGGTGGTTATCTGATTGACTCTTATCTACAGTCTTGGTCTTCCAGTTGAGTAATTTATCCCTATGTCTGATTTCCTATTTAAATTCCACGACACTTTCAAAAATTAAAAACAGATGTTCCTTCCCTCCCGCTCCTCTCCAACAATCCTTTCAGATCAGGCCCTTCTTCCTGTTCAGTACCTGATTTAAACTATGGAAAAGCAAAGACGTGATTTTCCCCAACAGTCTAAAGTGACTCTCTTCTTGTTTACGAAATTAATTACATGCTTCCCTCCCATCAATATCTGGGGCTGGTCCTTTGCCTAACTACCCTGACAAAAGGCCCTGTCTGCATAGGACTCCTGAAACAAGTACTGACTTACAAACTTGCAGTCTAACATCATATTCCTGTTTTCTCAAAACTCAGCATCAGGTGGTTTCATTTTGAGGTTGGATAGCTTTCAGATAGTGTTCACATAACACAGGCTGTCTCCTTCCATTTAGGTTCTCAAGCTAAAGCTAGGCATTTCCACAAAGTGTATTTGAATTCATCAGAGAAAATGCTAACTTACCTCTGTTGGTGTTTTTAAGACTTATTTCCCGTAATTTAAAAAATATTTTAAAAATTTAAAATGCATTAACGAAAAAGTAATGAGAATCTACATCTTTTTAATATTTTCCCAAAAGAGATTTAGGAAAACATCCAGAAGAAAGAAAATCCCCAAATTTTTTTTTTTTTTTTTAATAAATGAGCAAATTTTAAAGCAAGGAACAGATGATACAGAGAACTGTGTGGGGAAGTGTTTCCTAACATCTAGTCCAATGGTCAGCATCCATAAAGCCTAATTAACATTAGTTATTCTTCCTCTGATGCTGACTCATCCCACTAAAATTACTAAAAATCACCATCTTAGTTAAGCAGAAATCAAGAGGCAGAGTTACTGTCCTTGTTTTGTTAAAATCAAAAAGCTAAGATTTGGAGGGTGAAATAGTATATTTTATTAATAAAATGGACAAGCTTTTAGATACATAGGACTTCTGCAGGAATTTAAGGGATCTAAATTATCAAATTCAGATTTAAATAAAAAATTGCCACTCCTTGCAGATCCTGCTACACTAATATTCCTAGACTACAACAGCTAAACAATGCTTCTAGTATTATCAAAAAAGAACACTCATTAAATGAAACCTTGCTGGTACTTCTTTTTAATCCCTTTCATATTCAAAATACCTTTGTCTTGGCATGATGAGGTGATCAACTTTTATTTGAAATAAAGCATAATCTTGATGAAAGTATTTTCTAATTTACTCTTTCCTAATCAAAACAATTGTGCATGCTAATTTACATCTTTTTCACGGGGCCTTTGTAGTACATTATTTAATTGGTTAAACACCACTTTTGTTATCATCATTTGTCACTGTGACTTCATGAAGATTTTACCAAAAGCTCCAGGTGCCAAAAAGGGCCCAACCTTTATATTCCAGTAACGGTATCCCAATGCCTTATCAGCTTTTACACTGTTAATTTAACTATTTAGTTACATTAAGGTATGCCTTAGCTTTCTTCCATGTCCTTATTTCACTACAATAAAACTTTTAAATGCAGCACTTCCATGCATGTATTTGTAAAGTTATCCATAGGGACAATAGGAGTGTCTGGAATAAAGAGAGAGCAAACTCCATTACAGAAAACTTTAGATTAAGGGGAAGTTTCTGGGTGACTCAGGGAAAGAGGAGGTTGGATGTCAGGACTATATAAGATGTTCTTTGACACACAAGAAAGGTCTTCTTGTGGCCCTGACAGCTTGGCCTTCTACACACTGTGTTTTGGTGAAGAACTTTTTTCAGTGGCGCAAACCATCTCTTTGGGCAGAGCTACATTCAGGAGCTGGACTACATACAGTGGAACTGATAAAGCTGGAAAAAACAGTGCTGAGGTCCTCTGAGTTCTCCTTTTTAACTGGCACATAAAAGGAGGCATATGGTAATCATTTGACCAGCATTCAAACTTAGAAACATTAGCCAAAATCAAAATGTCTTTCAAGAACTAAATGAAGGCCTGGTTAACTATTGTGCCAGTACAACACAGTCAACTGAGACTGATCAGGTCTGAATAGGAAAGTACAAGTGAATTTTATAAGACAGCAAGGAAACAGGAAAAATGCCTTTTGTCTTTACAAAGCAACAGGCTTGGCTCTGGTGACAAGGAACTCAGGAGTGTGCCTTACAGCCAGCAGAACACGAAAAGAGATCCATGTACCATGTGAACATACAATCTGCTGGGGAAGTGGGTTTCTCCCAGATGAGATACCAGTGCTTGTCCTTTACCTGGTGGAAGGGTGCGAAATTCCTGCTCCGCAGAGTAGGGCCCAGGCCCAAGGGGTGTGATGGATCTCACACGGAGCAGGTAGGCTGTGTCTGGCTGCAGGTCTCTCAGAGTGACATTTGGCTCAAGAAGGTGCTTCACTGTGTAACGTGCCTCCTCTCCCTGCAGGAACCAAACAGATCAAGTAACAAATGCATGCTGAACAAGAGGACACTTCCACCCCTTTGGGTGAAAGGGTGTAGATGCTGAAAAGCTTTGGTAGAGAAATTTTGCAGCTTTCTGCAGTATTCTGTGAGAGCTCTGTGGTTCTCATGGAAGCTATGACAAACACTGCTACGGGTTCTTTGTAAACTGGGTCTTTATCTGCTCACCTGAGATCTATTTTTCAGAGTTGTTATGGTACACAGTGAAATAATATTTTGAAGTAGGTGTTGTGAGCTTTAGCCAATGGGACAGGGGGTGGCTGGTCCAAGATCCAATGACCTCCTGTCATCTTTGGGAACTAAGTTATATAAACCAAATTATAATTAATTAAATAACTACTTTCTTCCTGAACTTGGATCGTGTCATTACTCGCCGTTCTCGGTACTTAACAGCGACAAAAGGAGAAAGAGCAAATCAGGCAGGCCTTACCTTCTCAAAGAACATGACCTCATACTCCACCGAGGTCCGGCTGCGTTGCCGTGGGGCAAGCCAAGAAACAGAAAGACTACTGTCATCTCTCTGCGTCAGGATAAACTGGGATACTGTCACTGGAGCTGCAGGGGAGAGAACACAGAACATGAGGGAGAAATACAAACATAATGAAAATCAGGTCCTCTCTCCACCAGAAGCTCTGGTCATACCATGCAACTGCAACTGAGTCTCATTGTCACTGCCACTCCCTCATCTTTCTCCTGTGTGGTGGAAGGGAAATGAGGTCCCCAGCTGTAATTAATTGCTTTCCATGAACAGTGTGCTTCTGCCCCCCAACAGTGGAAGCATAACTTTTTCTGGCCCTCAAAACAAAATCAGTGTTCCAAGAAATTACATTTATTCCAGGACTGCGCTGAAAGTGTCCAATTTGAAATAAAAATGTTAGGATTTTATGCTCCGACAGCAGCAGTAGCACAGCTACCCTATGTAATGATTTATGAATGCAGCTGCATTGCGTAAGGGTACAGTGAAACTCAATGCTCAAAATCTCTCAGCTGACTGCAAATGCATGCTGTTCATGAATAAAAAGATAATTCTCAAGAGTCTGCAAGGACTGAGAAGTTAAGCCTGGTTCTCTCCTTGTCCTTCATCATCATCAGGAAATGATGAGGCAAGCCAAAAGTAGCTCTGCTTTTCTAGCTCAGGGTTGTGCTGCCCCCGCATAGCATCAGGAAGAAAAGTCATATTTTGTTACTAAATTAGAACCCGGGGAACGCACCAAGGGCTGTTGAGCACTGTGATGTCACTTTTCTATAATCACATTTCACGGTGCTCTGGAAAGTCTTTACAGGACAGCCAAACTAGCCAGATTGAAGCTAACCTACAGAAATGTGTCAAGATATAATATCTTCATCTCTCCATGCTTCCAAAACCTTTTCTTTTCCAGTTACACCAGGGTTTCTGTTGTGTTTGGTGTTTTGCAATATCTGAGTCACGGGAAATATTTCATGACACAGCCCGCGTTCTTCCTGTCACACAGGTAACAATACTTAGGCTGTGTGACAGGGAGGGCTTCATCCTCCTCACCTCTGTTAAGTTCTTGGCGGATTCATAGCTCTTGGTGGACAATGATTACTGCTACTTTGATTCGCAAGGAATATGACTAATGGGCTTTACATGCCAGAGGCAGAGGTACTTTAGAATCCTTATCATACCATACCAACACATGTGTCAGGCAGAAGGAGAAGATGGAGAAAGCTTAAATATTCACAGAGATTCCTCTTCCTTTTCATGATGAGCAGGAAGAAATTTTCTCTGCTTCTGCTAACCTGCATGTCCAACTGAGACCCAGACAGCTGGAGCAGTTCTCTGTGGAGCAGGTCCCATTCCTGAGACACCATTATGGGCTTCCACAGTGAATGTGTAGTTGGTGTAAGCTTCTAGGCCATCCACGTCCACTGCAGGTTTCGTGAGACCAGAGGCACTGGGGGAGAACACCACGCCAGCCTCACAGGGCTCACAGGACAGGAAATGGCAGCGCTGACAGAAGACTGTGTAAGTCAGGTCCTTCCTCCCACCGTGGTCACTGGGCGGCTGCCACCACAGACTCAGCTGGGTGCCAGTGAGGGAGAAGCTGACATTGCGGGGAGCTGAGGGTGGGCCTAAAAAGAGCATGAAAGAAAGTGTTAGATTCAGCTGTTAATTCCCAAAGTTCTGTGGCAGCTTCCCATCTGCTGATGCATTTCAAATGGAGCCCTCTGTCCACCCCAGCCTTTCCTTCTCTCATCCCCATTTCCCAAACTTTTGTTTCCTCACCCATATCCTTGTTTGTGGAATCATAGAATGTTTGGGTTGGAAGAGACCTTAAAGATCTTCTAGTTCCAACCCCCCCTGCCACAGGCAGGGACACCTTCCACTAGATCAGGTTCCATCCAACCTGACCTTGAACATTTCCAGGGATAGGGCACCCACAATTTCTCTGGGCAACCTGTTTCCATGTCTCATCACTCTCATCATAAAAAATTTCTTCCCATCTAAATCCACGTCCCATCTAAATCTACCCTCTTTCAGTTTAAAACCACTGTCCCTTGTGCTGTCACTACAGGCCTTGGTATAAAAACCCTTTCTTCATCTTTCTTGCAGGCCCCACTAAGTATTGAAAGGCCACAAGATGATCTCCCCAAAGCTTTCTCTTCTCAGGCTGAACAACCCCAACTCCCTCAGCCTTTCCTCATAAGAGAGGTGTTCCATCCCTACAATCATTTTTAGGGCTCTCCTCTGCACCTGATCCAACGGGTCGATGTCCCTCTTGTCCGAGGGGCCCCAGACTTGGATGCAGCCCGCCAGATGAGTTCTCACAAGAGCAGAGTGGAGGAAGAGAATCCCCTCCCTCGCCCTGCTGGCCACATGCTTTTGCTGCAGTCCAGGATACACTTGGCTTTCCGGGCTGCAAGCTCACACTGCCAGCTCGCACCCAATTTTTCACCCACCCGTACCCCCAAGTTCCTCTCTGTGGTGTGCTCTCAATAAGCTCATCCCCCAGCCTGTGTGGATATTGTTCTTTCTTTCTATGTGCAACTCACGGGTGCAGGCAATGTTCTGGCCCTCCGAAGGTGCTCGGTAGAAGCCTGCATTGCAGGAACAAGACGTAGCCCCTGCCTCATTGGACAAGCTGTTGGGGGGGCACTTCAGGCAGCGCTTAGCATCTAGAGAGTGGCGGTAGAACCCTCGCTGGCAGGCTGTGGAAGGGCAAACAAGCCTACATAAGATAATCAATAAACCCAGATAAACAAAAAATCACCTGGCAGTTTTGTTCAGCTTCTTGAACACTCCTTTATCTGCCTCCATTTTCTTAGTTCACAGAAATATTTAGGTTGGAAGGAACACCTGGCAGTCACCTAGATCAATCACCTCAGAGCAGATAGAGAGAAGATGCAAACTCAAGGTAGCATCAGTATTATGACAGAACTTGTAGACTGAAGAAGGGGATCTCATTCCTCACAGATGCTGTATGAATACGGAATCCAGTCAACCTCAGAAACTTCTTCCAATGTAAACACAGTCTGGTCCCCACCTTGCCCTTCAAGCTTTCCACACCATAAATAAGAGCTATAAACAGTAGGTACAAGTCCTCGCACTCCTCTGAGTCTTCTGCTTGCTGACTCCATAAGGGGTAGCCAGTAGGCTTTTTAGTAGAAGCATCTTTGCTGCTTTCTACCAGAGCATCACCTAGCAGGGCCCTGGGGAGCACCTAGGAAATGTCAGTTCACCTAACAGCATTGATGTAACTGGCTATGGAGCCAACACAGACTGCAAGAGAACAGGTGTCACGTGTTTCCTACTTCCAGTCCTACAAAAATGAGCAGCCACATTCTCCAAGTACAACATCTGACAACCTGTTTTTGCTGTGTTACTATGAGCTCAATCTACAGAAGCTCTGGTCAGCTTACCAGTTATCTCAAGGCCAATGCTTCACCCCTACAGTTGTGTAGCAGGGAGGAGAAAATGAGTGAGGGAGCTTAAGGCAACCTGTGAATTTAATGGTTTGCCAGCCTGTGCTAAATGAATCAAATGTTCTTTAGCTAAAGAAACAACCAACCTATTGCTAATCAGATGGTTGAGAAATGCATAAACTAATTTTCTGCCAGAGCTACCACTTTGCATTTAACTTGTGCATTGAGGGAATGACCCTTTTCATATTGCACTATAAAAGCAACAATATCCTGTGCAATCCCTCAGGAGATCCCAATGGAGAAAACCATCTGTTCAGGAGCCTCACACAAATGGCTTACTGTGGTGGAGGATAGCATAGGAAATTATTCTTTATCCGAAAGACAAAAAAACAACCCAGCCATTCCTACTGTGTGACACAGAGGAACACCTGAGGGACCTTGAAAACTTCCCACTAACACAGGCCAAACAAGACTACTCATCATCAGTCTGCAAGAAGGATGCTTAAAGAGCCCAGAAAAGAGAAATAATCACAAGTAGGAGCAACCAGCACCTTCTGATTCCGGGAAATGACAGAACCACTCCAGAAAGTCTATCATTCTGAGATACAATCATGCAACTATGTGATTAATGATAGCAAAGGCCACTGAAAATAATTGAAAGGCTCAAGTACTGATTTTCACATTTTTCAAAGAGAGTCCATTTACATTCCAGATTAAATCACCTCTTTGAGAAACAGGCAGTAAAAGTTACTTTGGTCTTCAGGCTGCTCACAACTGAGAGCACTTCTAGTCATGCAGGACTGAAGATGAAAGTTTTGAGGCCTCCTGCCACTTTGCTCCAGCATAAGATTTAAGAGTACCTGATATTGGATCCGTTTGGGTCAGAACTTTGACATGAAAAACAAGGAAAGTACATGGCCACATTCTTGTATAACACAGAGGTTCTGATGTTGCCTGTATAATACTACCTGCCACAAATATGAGACAATATACACACACTCCTATCAGGCTGAGACCATCTGCAAGCAAATTATGGAAATTTGGGGTTGAGTACCTTTGTAGGAATCAGAGACTCAATTAGATTGAAAAAGATCTCTGAGATCATTGAGTCCAACCTGTGACCAAACACCACCATGGCAACTAGACCATGGCTCTGAGTGCATGTTCAGTCTTTCCTTACACAACTCCAGGGATGGTGACTCCACCACCTCCACAGACAGCCCATTCCAATGTCTAATCACCCTTTCTGTGAAGAAATTCTTCCTAATGTCCAACCTAAACTCGCTAAAGACTATGTCCTCTTGTCCTGTCACTAGCTGCCTGGGAGAAGAGACTGATCCCCACCTGGCTACACCCTACTTTCAGGTGTTTGTAGAGAGCAATAAGGTCTCCCCTGAGCCTCCTCTTCTCCAGGCTGAACACCCCCAGCTCCTCCAGCTGCTCCTCACAAGACTTATGCTCCAGAACAGGTAACTCCTACCCCAGGAGTGCCTCTCTTCCTCCGGTTCTGAGCTCCAGTGCCACTCTAGCCCACCGCCCACATCTGCTGTGCCCACCGACCGGCGGTGCCCAGCCCCTCGGGGCAGGAGATGCCTTGCAGGGAGACACGACCCCGGCAGAGAGACCGCAGGGCGGGAGCTGCGCGGGGCGCTCCGGCCGAAGGCTGCCCGCGGCTGCCCCGGGGGCGGGGGAGGCGGGCGCACAGCCAGCAGCCTCGGCCCCCGCCCAGCCCCGCTGGCCCCCCGTTTCCCCGGGCCTTGGGCACCCGCTCCGGGCGGCGCGATGGGAAGAACAAGCCTGGGAAAGGGCCTGCTCACCAAGCACCAGAGGGCAGAGAGGATGGCTGGGGCCCTTCCTTCATTCTTTATTCCTACAGGTGCTCCTCGTGAGTCTGGCTGCCGGGCAGGCTGCAGGCAGCAGAGCGGGGCTGACGGGGAGCTCGGCTCCCCCGCCGCCCTGCAGAGCCCAGCAAGGAGCCAGAGCACAGGCCGGGGCACAGCCAGCCTCCCTGGGCACAGCAAATTACATGCCGGAGGAAGTTAATCACGAGCTCTGGGTTTATGGGCAGCAAAGTCTGAATGCTCTGGGACAGGCACAGCTTTTCTGGGGCTGTGGGGTTGCTGAGCCATTCTGCACTCAGCAGAGCTTTGTACAGCTGGGAATTCACTGAGAGGTTGAGGGAACTAGTTAAGAACCTGAACCTCTGGCTTTCTCTTGTTTCCTGTCCTGTAACAGAGGTCAGGTTCTTTTCCCTATTAAAAGGCGAAGGTGCAGCTTCTGCTTTTTTTTGCTCCCTACTTTAGGCAAAACTCAGATGACACTGCCAGGTCTTCCATCCTGTTCCACTTTACATGTCTGAAGAAGTCCTCCCATGTTCTGAGGACAAAGTAAAAGCTGTGATTTCAGTCTTTATCCTGACCTGAATTGCTCCCAGTCCATTGCACAGTCAGGTCTTTTCTGCTGAGGGAGAGGATCCTAAGGTATCACCCTGTATTCACCTTCTCCCATGATGCTCCAATAAGACGTTGTTCTGGTCATGAAGTACCTCTCCCTACTCCTGCTAGGTTCTCCCCTCTTCCCTTCCTTTCCTGGGAGACCTCCCCAGTCCCTACTAATCCTACAAAAGATACTTCTGGCTGCAGCTGTACTTGGGCGGAGTGGGATGAAAGCACAGATGTAGAATGAACCTGTGCTGTGATAGCAGTCCTGGCTTGTCCAGACATGACAGCTTCCCTGCCCCTTCCCAGAGGAGTGCTCTCAGGAGGGCGGGGAGAGCTCTGTAGCACCTAAGTGGAAAAACTGGCTGGGCTGTGCAAGGAGAGGGGATTGCTGGAGGAGGGCAAGGATTTTGTGCTTCAACCTTCTCCAGATCCCCAAGCAAAACGAGCAGCAGGAAGTAAGCATTCATAGAGACACCAGATCCCTGTAGCAGAGCAAAGCAGAGACATGGGGCACCTGCTGAATCTGACAGCACTGCATGGATACCTATGGCCTTAGTCTTGTGCCATATAGCTCTGGCAACAAGAGCAGAGATGTGCTGTCTTCTGCCTCCCTCCCTGCAGTAACACGTATCCCCCAAAACACCCCACATGTCCTCTCCCAGGACAAACTAAGTTGCCTTAAAGAGCTGAATATTGTCCTCTGCAGCCAAGGGAGAGCCCTGCACTTCTTATTCCAACAACCCTTGCTCGCTCTGACTGCAGCGCCCTGGTGACTCTTGCTTGCTAATTGCGCTCTTCAGAAGCGCAGGCACCACGGCATTGTGCAATATGCTTTATATGGTTTCCCGTGGCAGGAGAGCCATCCCAGTCCAAGAAAGGGGGACAGAGGAGAAACCTGTCCCCTCTGCCTCTCCACTTTCTAGTCACGAGACAAATACCCTGCTCTGTGTGTCTGACCCATCTGCCCTGGGAGAACAAGGCTGCTGTTTCAAGGTTGAGAACCAGTTGTTGAGTGAGTCAGTGTCAATCACATAGTTACAGCTCGCAGAAACTAGCTCCAGAGCTGAAAGCTCCTGGATGAAGCACAAGAGGGAGTGGAAAGGTGTGTGCAGGTCTTACACCTGACACATGAGGAGAAAAATCACAACTGAAAAAGAGAAGCTAAGGAGAAGGAAAGATACAAGATACAGAGGGTAGGCAAGAGAGAGGTAGACCACACTAACTCTCTTACTCCCACTTTCTGCTTACAGATACTCTGATCTCCAGCTCTCTGGAACCTCTCCCATGGCCTACAGCTAGTGTCTGCATACTCACCTACGCAGCTCCCATCGAGTTCCTCAAACCCCACAGCACAAAGGCATCGGCCCACTGGTACCAGCCACTCCCCGTCAGTGCTGCAGTGCATCCTGGGGGGAGAGCCCACTTCTTCAGCCGCATACTCCACGCAGACCCCAGGCACTTCTGTCAGCCCCTCTGACCCTGCCAGCGTCTCTGGAAAGCGGGCTAGGCCCCGCACCGCCTCCGGGCAAGTCTTGTAATACACTCGGACAGACACCATGGCCACGCAAGCCCCAGAGTTCTGGAAAGCCAGGTAGAAGCCCCGGCGAGAGAGTTTCCCAATGGGGCACACTTCTGTGTTCAGCTGCATGGCCCCCGACTCGATGTCTCTGCTTGTGAAACTTCGATCTGCTGCCACCGTGTTGAGCTACATGAAAAAGAGAAAGACAACAGTTTTATCATCTGAGCAGGCCACAGCAGCTGAGATACCCATGCCTCTCAAGCCTCTTTTACATTAAGGCCTTTTAGGGGCTGTCTGGTCAAGTGCTTCCAATGCCACTGCACTGCATGCTTTCTTTGCACTTGGAAGAGGTGTTAAAAATGGGGTGGGCATCTTTTCCTGCCTCTGTACCTTCCATCATCTCCTTCAACTGCTTTGTAGTGATTCACTGGTCTTCTACAGTACCCTATGTTCTGAGTCTCTGATTTTAGAGGTCTTTAGGAACTGCCCCTTACAGGAGCAAATCTCTTTTCTGTGCTAATTTTCTTTGCTTGCAAATTGCATGCAGTGAATTCACAACACCACTGGAGAGCTGTGCTTTGAAACCAACCAGGGAATTACAGCCACCTGTTTTTAGGCTGTAAGGTGCTCAGTCGCTTGTGCAGCACTCAACATAATTCAGCACTGTAGGTACTTGGGTGAAAAATGCTCCCATGCTTTTGCATCCCCACTGCCTCTGCAAACAAAGGATGAGAGTGAGTGAGTGACTGAGGATACTTTCCATGCTTGAGCAAATGGGAAAGGCCTCTGTGACACCCTGTGACATGGAAGAGCTGGACTGCAGGTGGGGTGGCCTTTCTTCTTGGTGGGAGAGCCTGATAACTGATCCTCTCCTCTGCAGGCCCCTTCCCATTGTATGACACCACCCACTCCTTGTAGTTGGATGGAAGATGAAAGGCTCTTTACAGCAGCTGCATTTGGCAGTGGGATCATAAGGCATGTTTGGGAGTTGTGGAGGTATCGCACAAATTCATGCTGTAGGCTGCAGAGGAGGTGGAGGAGCACTGGGGAGGGAGGGGAATCAGTTACCACAGTTCTGCTCTGCCTGTGGTGGCCTTTACAACTCTGTTTTCATCACATCCCATTTAAACTGCAAAGGAACGGGCAGTCAAATAATTTAGGTCTGTGGCTTCTATTAAGACAGAACTGGCTTATAGAATTTCCTCTGAAAACAAAAGCAGAGGTTCTTTATTCTGTGATTCCAATATTTCCATGGCAAGAGGGCACAACATTGAGGAAAGCAGCAGGTAAAATATAGCAGTGCTAAATACCTTCACACCAGGGAGCAAGCCATCACCTCCAGGTTTATAAAATAAGACCCTATATCTCATGGCAATCAGAGTAAATGATCAGGACCACTGAGACCAGAATTGGATTCTGTTCTTTGCTTGGTCTAATCTTGTTTTATTACCTAAGGCAAGTAAAATTCTTTTGGTCTCCGCTTTACTATTTCTAAAAATTGGTGTAACCATTCAGCCCTGTCACAACCCTTTAGAATCCTTACCTACGTGGTGTCTGGTTAAATAAGAGGTTACGCAGCACACAGGTCTGATCTCATTTGAAACCTCCTGTGCCTCCTGTGGCAAAGACTGCTCTGAGCATCACAGAGGGCACTGGGGGTGAAGTTTACTCTAAGGACAACATTTATTATCCATGCCCTTCCCCAGATGCTGGTTCTCCTGGCCTGTCCAAGCCAGCAGGACACACCTAGCTTAAGCTGAAGATATGACAAGTTTAAGCTGAAAGATATGACTCAGTCTTCACCCCCAGCAATACAGACCTTGGTGAACAGCGGGCGGCGGAACTGGATCCCAACATCTTGTTCAGACTCCATGTAATAGAGGTTGAAGGTCTCTTTGCAGGTCACCACTTCACCTTTGAAGCTCTTGCAGTCCCTCACAGTAAACTTTAGCTCCACATAAACGCGGGAGGCTGCCTCACCCCGATAAATCCAGTTGGTGCGAAGCCAGTGATCGGTGTCACCCTCAGAAAACACACTGCAGTCCTGGTACATATAGATCGGGGTACCATTTATCATCTGCTGCACTTCACTCCACTGCTCCCAGGGGAGAAGAAAACATGTATTGTTAGACAGATGTGAGAAACAAGTTTCACTTCAATTATGACAAAATCTTGCCTAAAAATAAATTCTTGCATAGGATTCAGGGCTCCAAGCCTGGCCAGCTAAAAGGTCTCTTACACTCAGCAAAAGCTGCATCTGGTCTAGAGCCCCATGACTGCCTAAACTCGGTACATAGGGAGCAAAGAGGATCCTGCAATTAGGAGCTGACTTACATAGACCTTTGTACATCCCCTTCATCCTACCTTGGTTCCAATTTACTTTTTTCATGCACTGCCTTATTAGGAGATTGAGAAAAACACCCACTACTCCCATGCGTTGGCCACTTCTTTCTGCCACAGTTTACATTCAGAGTGTACAGTAGGACCTACCAGACCAGGACTATTATCTGCCCCTGGAAATAATGCACAGCATTTGGGAGTAAGAGAAAAGATGTCCTGGCATAATAGGAAGGTAAATTGCAGAAGGACTGTTCTAGAGCAAGCACTCATTAACTTGGAGTTCATGGCTTCTTTAAGTAGGACATTTTGCAAAACCTAATTTAACTGTTAAAACTCAGTAGATTTTCCTGACTTCATATTGCATTTAGGTTCTGCATCTTCCCCAGGCAAGTAATGGCTGCGAGGAGAATATGGGCCCAGCTGGTTATATGACCTCACTAATACTATTTGCATTAATCCAGTAAAGTTTGATACTGATTTTAACGTATACTTTTGTGAAATTTTAGGTGGTTCTAGATTTTTTTTCCTTACCACATGAAGATACAAAATGCAAAGAACATTCTCTTTTGAGTAACTCACATATGAGAACTGAAAATTTGGAAAGCGAGGTTTTGTCCACAGGGAAAATAACTTAGATCCTTTTTCCCCCAATGCTGACTGCCTTTCTCATTATGCTTTAAATGTTTAATCAAATTAAATTGAAACAAGTGCCCACATAGGTATTGGCACAAGTTTAAGCATCTTGGTTTTAAATCACACCCCAGGTTAAGATGCAATTTAAACAAGGTCTCAGTCTCTGTGTTACTCCAGACTTGTCAAATCTCATGGGCTGAGCATGAGATTCACACATTTCTTCAGCACGACCACCTCCTGTGCTCACAGCACAACAGCTTGCCTCCCCGCAGAGCAGGTCACTCTGCTAGTGGAATACGAGAGATGGACCCACAGAGTGCCAAAGAGGCTCTGCTTTTATGCCATGACTTAGAGCATACCTCCTACATGGCCCCACTCTGAAAAGTGTTGGAGAGCTTTCTCCAAGCCAGCAAGCCCTGCTGATAGCACAAGCTCCTCTCTGGATGATTTCAGCCTTCTACCTAAGTGCATACTAGCAGTCTCCTCCCAGGAAGTTCTGTGGATGGTATCTATGTGTCCCTTCTTGTTCCCTCTTTTCTCCACATAATTAATCTCCAGTGTTACCCCACCCTCTTAATCTGATCCAGCTGGCATAGACCTGCAGCACACAGGATTTACACTTATTTCACTAACTGGAGGTCAAAGGATTTATGATAGCAAAACAAAGAAAGACTGATGGATCAATCCCAGTTGATCAACCAGAAGGGACAACCACTTAATGACTTCTTGCAGTCTTTAACTGAAAACCTTCTGGAAAATGTTACAGAACTGAATTTACAGCACATCCTGAAGTGTACTGAGGTAGAAGAAAAGAAGTTAGAAAGGAGAATAAGAGCAAAGTAGCTTTCATACACTGCCAATGTTAGGACCGGCTTTTAGAAGCATTTTTCAATGTGCGTCTGCCTCCACAGAGCTGATGGGAAAAGCATAATTGCATTTGGAGGCTGAGAGTTAGACAACTTTCCATTAGCAGTTTATCCCAAGGCAGTACCACAGACAAGTGTCACCAGAAAGTGTTTTTTGCATGTCTCACCGAAAGACATGAGCTGTTGTGGTGCATGTCCTGAAAATACATTTTCAAAACTTACATGATACAGGACCAAAGTTTCATTTTCAGTGGTGACAACTCTAGCAAAAAAAAAAAAAATTCCTTTAAACTCTACAGCTGGAAAAAAATCCAGCTACTAACCCCTGTATTTCTTAGCTCATCTCAGCCCAGCTTCTTCCAGACTCAGTTCTTCAGGGCAAAGATGCTTGGCACTGACTATTGCACAGTTTCATATGCAGTGTGGTGCAAAGAAATAACAAGGGAGTCAGACATGTTTTTTCTAGACTCTACTGCTGATGGGTAAAGGAAGTAAAATGAGGATATTATTTATGCTAACGATACAGAACTATTGTTAAATATGCTTCTGAGTTCTTTTCATTATTCAGTGAAGCTTTTAAATTCAAAGTAGTAGAGGAAAACTGTTACATACAACATTTAATGAAAGGGTGATGAGACCAGAAGTTGCCAGGCAGCTGTCTCCCATCCTCAAAGAATCTGCTGCAAAATCAAAACGTATGCCTCTGATTTTTAATGTAATGTTCTTAATAAACATGTGTGGTAAAGTCTGGCTCAATCAATATTAATTACTTGGCTCTCCAGTTTGTCTGCCAATGACATTGAATCAACCTCCTTTGATAATATAACTTTTTATCCACTTCATTCCAGACACTGTTGCCTTACTCCAGTCATTAGTTTGGCCATAGGATGGGCAACATTCTTCTAGGAGAAGTGGGGAACAGTGTTAGTCAGACTTCCTCATTTTAGCAGTGAGCAAACTTGCGCTTTTTTGATGTGAGAGAAAACTTTCTATGAGATTCAGAATAAGCAAAAGGTTTAGATTGGAAAGGACCCTTGGAGATCAGCTAGTCCGATTCCCTACTCCAAGCAAGCTAAAGAGTTCTTAAACTCTTTGCATGTTATTCCTTGAATTGCCTTTTGAACTCTTTTCTTTTTTAAGTTAAAGTCTAAACTAGTCTTCAAACTCTTAAAATCTTGTAGGATTCTTTAAAAATTGCTAAGAAAACAAATGCCAATGCATCCAGGAGAGCTCCATAACTTAGTCGCTTGGCTTCCTAAAACTTCTAAGGATGTAGCCATTGGATTTGAGAACAAATGAGTGCTCTGTACTTCTCAGAAACCCATATACTAACACAGGCACCTAGTTCCAGAGGTTTGTTCTTGAAAACCTTGGTGTGGTGGTGTAATACGGAGCAAAATAATTCCAGCACAGCAATTAGAGTCAAGTGAATAACAACCTCAAAGCAAAGGTACTGTGTCTATAACCTCAAAACACTGCAAGTTCAAGAAAAAGGAAAAAAGGAAAGCAACTTTCCTCACGTTGGTTTGATTCCATATAAAGAAAGCTGTCTTTGTAAAAGCCATTCAGAATTATTTCAGTGACAACCTGGAAGGGCACCAATAGATATTTGTAGTAAACATATTGGTTTGGTCTGCCACGTGAGTAAAAATCCAAAGATAAGATAAGGTATATGCCTTTTAATAACTGCCTTTACAGACTCTGAAGTTATACAGTTTGAAGCTCTGAAGCGTACAGAAGGCTTACTCTGCTTTTTCTGTATAATGAGCCTTCTCTAGATTACGTCTGTGTCAAGGATCCTATCTAGGACAAGCTGTGATTCCGTCATCCATCTGTGGGCTACTCTTCCTAGGATCTACCATCAGGGATAAGATGGAAACAAACTGAGACAGTTTGCACGTCTTGGAGCCACTGTGTCAGGCTTTGCAGGCATCAATGAAGTGGTCTCTTTTGGTTTTAGCCTTTTTTAGGTGGGGATAAAAAAAGAAGCAAACAAGCTTTTTATGTTGACAAATACAAATTTCATCCCTGCTAATGAAGAGGCAGGCTACCAGTGACAGAGGCAGCAGACTGTGACAGTATTGCAAATTGTAGGCTCAGACTGGAGTCAGAAGAACTTGTGACTCGCAGTAAGAATACTGTCTCCATCTCCAGCTTCCCAGGGACTTGCCCTGTCTCCTTTCAGATAAGAGCCTGCCTGCTGTGACCTCTATCTCATTTGCTTTCACATTACCTTAGCACAGTGACTTCCAATTTGTGGTCTACAGAAAGGCACAGCAGTACTTTTAAGAGACTTACAGAAGCAAAAGCAAGGCAAGCGTCTTGCCAGTAGGCTTAAAGTTACTAAACTAAGATGCATGTCTCCACTGGAAAAGTTAATAAGAGTTCCTACTGGAAGAGTTAGAGTTCATATGCTGAAATCCAATAACTTGTTTAACTTTGGGTTAGAAAATTTCACTAAGATGAAAAGACCAGCTAAGTTAGTAAAGCCAGCTACGGTGTACCTGTGCATAGCAAGTGTATCTCAATCTCATTTAATTTTCAACAGAATTGAGAAGCTCTCTTTAAATCTCTTCCTGAAGAAAAATTGCAAGGCCCCAAAACAGCAACCTTTTTCAGCAACAATACATCAGTTGTGTGCCAAGCCTGAAACACCTAGGAGAACATGTGCCGCTGAACAGTTTTTATCCCCTTTCCCTGGCTGCAGTCTTCCCTGTGAAGTGTCTTGACTTTTGCATAGTAGCATTTGCGTGCCACCATGACCAAAAAACCTACCTGGAACAGATTCAGCATTGAAGCTAATTACAGCTGTGCTACAATCATAGTGTAGTTTCCTCAGAGGAAAGCCGGTGACAAGGGAGGCACCTTGCTGGCACCTGTCTTGATACAGTGAAGAGCTTCTCTTCAGTTAAAATACCTCTGACAAAAATTTGTCAGGAGGTAAGCTGGACCAGCCAACCAAAAATAGCATCACCACAGTGGTGTAGTCCAGAATTGAAGTTTCTGTGACCCTTTACTGGAAGTTTCTCAATACTCTTTGAAGTTCTTTTGCTGCTGTGGAAGACAATTTAGATGATGATGATGATGAAAGAAGTGTGGTGACATCTGGACACTCCATGAGTCCTATAACTTTAAATCTGAGAACAGCTGAGGCTGTTCTTCTTTCTTTGATCATTTGGCTATGGTCAGGCAATTTTAATTTCATCACATCATCATGGAGCCTTTGACACAACTGAACACAGAAGAGATGTTTACTTATCTACAGTATCTTTATGGGTGGCATGATACATTTTTTCCCCACAGTGATCCATTGGTTATTTTCAGGGAGGAGCAACTCCATTATGTAATTACTCGTTCTTTAGGGCACTAGCACATAGGTCTCCATCCCACCCATGTCCTTTCAATTTAACTGGTACTCATGCTCTCATGGGAAGATAAGGTGTTAGTGTGAGACACCGAGCACCAGTGCATTGATTACAGAACCTGTTTATCAAACCCAGGTTCTGCTGTCTGCTCATTCTCTGAACTGTCTGACCACATTAAGGTCTAGCATGAAAACAGTCCTGGTCACAACAGATGCTGCTAGATGAGGGATAATGATACTCTAGTCCAACATTTCACCTAGCTGATTTGGAACACTTGTTTTGTATATACCTGCTTTGCTAACACTCACTAACAATACCAATAACTACAAAAAGGACAGGAGTGGAAGATCAGATTGTGCATCCTAAGAGTTCAGAATTCATGCCTAAAGCCATATTACCAATAAAGCAAATGTTAGTTCTCATGTTATTTTTGCATTACATTGCATAAGATCAATTGTAAATGGAAGTGATTTTTTTTTTTCATTTTTTCAAGGTAAAGGGCTTTATATTGTGAGCCGTGGTTTTGTATGATGTGTCAAGTGTACTTCTAGTGTTTACAGAGAACCTGGAAATTAGTCTGATGGTGGTGGGCAATACTTGTTCTGTTTGTATAAGTTCCTTTTAAAGATGGATCAGGTGGAATCCCACACAGCAATGGGGTAATTGTGCCTTGATGATGATCAAACCTGCCTGGAGAAAAGAAGCTGCAGGAGATGGCAGCCTGAAATCATGTGAGGAGCTGGCAATATTCAGGTCAAGCAAATAGAAGCCAGAAACTAGGCCTTAAAAACAATGGAAATAACCTTCCAAGAAATAAATCATGGGAATATTTTTCTGCAGATCTGCCTCTGAGATTATGAGAATCACAGTTCAAAGCATAGGTTGATCCTTCAAGGACATAGCAGGCAACAAAAGATGTAAAGCCTTTTCTTTCTAATTGCTTGCCTGCAAACTCACCAGTTTTTAGTTGGTATTATAATAGAAGTTGTTTTGTTTGGGTTTTCTGTTTGTTTGTTTGGTTGGTTGGTTTTTACGAGTATTATTATTTTAAATAGCCTGTTAGTCTTCTTGGAGGACCATGCTGTAGGCAGGCTAATCTCCAAGCTCCAGCTGACTTGTGCTGCTTTTGTGTTGACATGAGGAAGTTCAGTGAACCTTGTCCACTCACTCATTCAACAGCTATAAAAGAGTGAAGCAGCTTTCTGAAGCTGCTAGGCAACAGTCCTGTCACCACCACAGTGCCTGAGCAGCCGTGGTGATGAATGTCATGGCTGTACAGCATGACACTTTGGCTGTACAATGTGCTCTTTTCTGCCCTTCAGGTCACAACACTGAGTGCACTGGCCAGGATTGTTACTTGGGTCTATGGCAGTGACTCCATCCTAGGCTACCTAGTTGGTGGCTCATGCAATCTGGCCTTCCCTACAGCTATTAATTTACACTTCAGTTGCTCTCATCTCACTGGTTTGTATTCCCCTTTCTCACAATACTGAGTAAAGAATATCTGGATATGCATAACAGTTTTTTTCCTTCTCTCCCAAATTGACTCAAAATAACTAATTTTCAATTAACAGGATATCATCAACATATATCTCTCCACCAGTCCACAGATCAACAGCAGCAGGTCCATGTCAGGACACAACCCTGAAGCCAGAGCTGTTCCCATTTCCAGGTAGCTATTGGCTTTACTAAGCATTTGTCCCTTATTTCTAGGCAGATCCTGTTCACTCGGAGGAGCTAATCCCCTGTGCCTGATACTTAAACTGAGAGCAGTGAGGTGTACACTGCTACTCTACTTCAGCTTCAGAGGTGATGGCATTCCTCTGAGTTAGCTCCTAAAGGACATGCACGGCCAACAGTTGTGGGAGGTGGTGCACAGAACAGCTTTTCTGATGGCTGTTTTTCACACCACCTTCCGATGCTACAAAAAGCTGACCAGCTGAGACTCTTCCAGGTGAGACTGAGTAAGAGATCAACGAGTCTGACTAAGTGAACTGCCCAGGTTTAACGAGATAGGAGTGCTGTGCTGGAATTACTTGCAGGTTGAAGGCTGTGTGCCCCACAGCACTATTTCCTTCATGACCAGGCCTATCTGTCTGACCAGAAGTGGTGGAAACAGAAACCAGCCATCAGCTGATACCAAAATCTGGGACCGCTGAGTCTGGTGGAACACAACCTCACCTCGCTGGAGCCTGAAGGCATGTAAATGCTATGGTGTGGTCAGTGATATAGAAGTTGCTGACAGGGTCACAGGTACTTGATCTAGTCTATTACATAACAATTTATCAGTGTAGAGTTTGAACTGTGCCTGGGCTTTAATAGGACAACACAGCATAAAATATAAATCTGCTTTTTGGCTTAATCAAATTGCGTTCACATAGCTTTGGCAGTTGCTATGGTCATAATTAAACCTTCCATGGAACATGAGGTGCAGAACTGAACAAAAATCACATAATTTCCAAAGTTTTCAAGTGTTTTGGAGCTACAGTTGTTGTAGTTAGTGGTTACTCATTGATAGCCTTTGGGATACTTTAGGCCACTGACATTAAATGCCCATCCTTAGTCCTGTTTGAAAGTAGACTTTGGAAAAGATGAGCAGATCAAGTGCCATGCACACTGGGAAACCTGGTAGAAAGCTTGAAACTGATAGCAATGCTTTGAAGTATGTGTGGAAGCAAGAAAGAGTATGGAATAGGCAGGAAAATAATTATGTCCTCCTCCTCACCATGAATAAAAGGCTGAGAACAATGGCAGCCTGGAAAGGAGACTAAGAAAGTCATTTGGAAGCTTTAATAATGCGATGATCCATGCAGGAATATAAATGGGAAAAATAAGCTCCATAAACCAGCTACCAGTTGAGAACTGAGCCTTGCCAAACTTTTAATATGTAATAAATGTGGCACAATTTGGCAGCAGTAGAGTTCATGTGATTCCTGAAATAATATACGTCCAATTCAAAAACAAAGTCACCATGAAAAAGGACCCTTTTACAAGCAAAGACAGCTGTGGAACTGGTAAAAGCACATCTCCCAAGAAAACATAGCAGCTAAAAAAGAATAAAGTGTGTTTAATTTACAGTTCATTCAACAATATAGAGAGAGAAAGTCATATTGAGAAGCCGAGTGTGCAGGATTCTCCAGCACAAATGGCTTGGAACTTAAGTAGTCACATGTACTCATGGAAGTATGACTGGATTATGCAAATACTCTTCACATACACAAAAACTGGAAAGTGTGGATAAAAGGAAAATTTCAATATAGGCCCACAAGCTGGGAGTGAGATAATCACAGCATTAAAAACAAATACTGGATTGCTCAGTATGTTGTATCGTAGGCCTACATAAACTGATACAGAAAATCCGTAGGAATAGATAAAATCATGAAAAAAATTCAAAACATAAAATCAGGAGGACCTTTTGTGCCTGGGCTAAAAATTCAAGCTCAGAATTCTAATGAACAAACAATTCTAAACTATCACACAAATGCAAAGATTTAGGCAGGAAAGGGACCTTTGGTTCTCTACTCCAATCCCCTGCTCAGAACAAGGCTGACTTCAAAGCCAGGCTGGGTGGCTTAGGGCCTTGTCTATTAAAAGCCAAATGCAAGAGGAAAACATGACTCCTTGTCACAGTCTGTTCACAGCTGATGCAATTATATTTGAAAGCAAATAAGTGATTGATAACTTTATGCTGTTATTTTACAAGCTGCCAAGAAGCAATGCTACTATGCCTGACAGCTGAATTTGTTCATGATTGGATTTGAGAGGTCCTTTTTGAACAGTTTCAGTGATTGCCGAAACCAGTTCAGGTAGCTAGGCTGTTTGTGCAGCATGAGGAGTCTTAAAGAAATGTGAGAGCAAGTAAATTCTATACTCCTGACACCTTCAAAGTGGCCATCACTGGCTCTCTAATATATGTGAAAATGTGGAAATCTACTACTAGCAGTGTGATGCACCTCTCTGTGCCCACCTGGTGTTGCTGGGGCAAAACTTCAAAGCCAAAGAAGAATTATCAAGGGTTATGTTAGGTGATGTAGGGGGGGAGGGGGTGGTGGGTGGTAAGGTAGATAAAAAAAGGATTATAGGAACTACAGTCTGCCTTTTTAAAAGCCTAGTCGCCAACAGTAGCCTAAAATGAATGAAACCGTTTCTAAATAGCCACTACAAAGCAGGCTAGCACGAACCTTTTAACAAACAAAACTCTGCAGACACTTTACCTAAAGCACAGAGACTTTCACTCAAAGACTACCTTTAGGCTTAGGCAAGATGCTGGCTAATGTGATGCAGAAGCTCTCAACTACCGAAGTGCTGTCCAAAACTGAGTGGTGTTCTCAGGCTGAGCCTGTGTGTTAAGGGGAGCATTGTCTACACTGGATACAGCCATGGTCTGACCATGAAACAACCACACCGGCAAGCTACTTCATCCTCTGCCATTGGCTAGAAGTGAGGAGAAAACAAAGGTGTAGTTCTGCCTCCACAGACTTAGCCAGCCTCTTCTGGGCTATGCCTTGGGGGCCTTGTCCATATAAAGCATGAAAACTCCCCACGGCAAATTCCTCCTCTGTGCGATAAGTGTATTGACACAAATCCAGCTCACTGATGGGAGATCTCTGGCATCTGAGGTTAGCTACAAGTAGCAGCGTTACACGAAGTACACCCTTCAGCTCTGGGTGCAGTACAGCTCACATGTTCCCAGCCTGTTACTAATCAACCTAGTCAGATTACTCAGTACTAATCTTGGCTTTTTTTTTGTCAAAAAGTGTTCTGAATTAATTTCCGTTCTTTTTTGAACACATTTAATTCTTCATTTTGAGGGAATGGTTTCAGAAACACCTGTTCAAAGTTCTGATTACAAGAGAATCAGCCATTGTTCCCTTTTTGCTTGTGGCAATTTGTCGGACTTTCACCTAACAGTTACTGGGAAATGATGTAATTAGACAAATTTCCTCAAAAGTGTTGCTCATGAGAAGTCAACGAATCTATTCTTCATCCTCTGTTGTTTTATCAGTCATCCGTATCCTGATCTGTTAGTTTTGATTTCTCTCAGGCCATGTTCCCCATAATTTTCAACAATTCTCAGTTACAATTATATTTTGAATATACATATTTTAAAAAGCAAACGTAGCACAAGCAGAAGGATTTGCCAGCTCTTCACACTGCTGTGAACCTACTGTGCAACACTCAGATCTTCTGTAATAAAGGTTTTGTTTTCTTTCCATCAGACTTTTTTTTTTTAGAATGCACTTTTCAGTAATTTTTTCCAATCTTTTCAAGAGGCAAACTTCATCCTGAGCATGCCTGGAGCCTAGAATTGGGGTAAAATTACCACACAGACAGTTGATGAGACAACAAAGGGAACAATGGGCAAAACATGATCTACATGTATGTCTCACTAGGGCACCTGTTTCGAGCAGGGTATAGTAATACTACTAATAATAACCAAAACAGCTTTACTAATGAAACAAATGCAGTTATGCCAGTACAGTAGAACCTCACTGTCTGGCTCTACTTCACCCAGCAAGGCTACCGGGAGGAGGAGGTGGCTGGGGTGGCTTTAAACCAGCCACAGCGCATTACAGAGGAAAGTTATGAAAATGAGTTAGGAACAGGCTGAACCCAGGTCTGCTTTAGAACTGGAAGGGTGAAGACTCTCCATTGGAAAGCTTGGGACTTGCTACAAAGACTAGAGCATGGATGAGGAACTGAAACTATGTATTAACATATGTCCTAACTACCGCAGCCCCTAATTCCCTTTTCTTTGTGCCTTCCTTCCACCACTCCCACAGTACTGCTGCTACAAAGGAAACCACCTTCACTAATGTAGGTTGTGACACCAGAGGGACTGCCCAACTACACTTCCTACAAAATAGCTGTACTTGTACTAAAATAGCTGAGGGTTCAGCTGTCTTTCGGGGTCCAATTTTGCGGTGGTTTCAGGAATACATTTTGAAGCACTTCCATCAACTCAATTTTACAGTCACAAAACAAAGGGAAATTCCTCTCCCATTGTCAGCTGTGTGGAACAAACACCACAGCTTGGTGTAAAGTCCTAGAACCTTGCAGCCCACCCACAAGGGCAGATTGCCGCCCCATGAGTTAACAGTTATTTCTTCAGTCAGCTGCTGAATTAAAAAACCTATAATGTGTTTCTAATTTCTTGAGAGATTCTGAGACAGAAATGCTTTTGCTCTGCCTATTTTCCTGGGAAAAAAATACATGAGATTTATGTGCAGCATGACAGAATGAAAAACTGGGTGATGATTTGATTTTTTCCTTTTTCTTCATTGCTTTATTTCTTCATGGAAACAGTATATTTCATGGATATGTTTAATCATACTGGAAGTCAATAGGCATCAGTCCTTAAAAAGCTGGCTAGGGGTGAGTCTGCACAGGTGAAGGGAGAGAGACTTTTAAAGCATAAAATGTCCCGGAGGAGGTGGAGCTTCCAGAAGCTCAGTTTCCAGAGGGAGAGTGCAATTTCAACATGGATTATATTTTTCCATCATTTAGTACTGCCAGTGGCTCTCTTTCCTTGAATTTGTGTACTCACCCCTACTTCTGGAGGGTCTGGAAGCCAACCCAGTTCACCCTGTGCAGTGCTTGTGTCAAGTAGATCCACTGAAAACCAGAAGAGAGGGGAAAAATAAATCAGTGAAACAACTCATATGGCCCACAGAATGGTTTCATCCTTGTTTTGTCAAAGAATGTAAAGCCTGAACTTCGTCTCTCATACCCTATCCTTTGAAACCTTTCACCTTCAAAAAGCATGACTAGAGGAAGGACGGAAAGCTACAAGACAGGGCATCTAGTCAGGAGTTAAAAGTTTTTACTAATATATGAGACCCCTTCCTACACACATCCAAAAAAATGCAACCCTGACAAATTTTATCACTTCCTAAAAGTTCCCCCAAAAAGGAAGAAGGAGGTGGAAGCCTATTCAAATGGGAACCCGGCATTAGCAGCTGAACACATCTCTCCTTGGAACAGGAAGGCAGCAGACTAAATGGCTGAAGAGGAAGGCAATCAAATAAATTACCAACACAAAAGATCAATCAGTGTCGCCTGGAGGGACTATTCAGTACTTGAAACAGCGGGAAAGCACAGAGGCAGTGTGAAGTTGTAGAAGGGACTTTCCATTGTCACAGTACCCAAAAGCCATGAGACCGCATCAGCTGTGCAAACTGATGAGCCCCCTACTTCTGGTTCAGACCGTCCACCAGCTGACGGTGGCCTAGAAATCGTTTAACCCTCTCCCCACCTTCCGACTTTTTTGGCCGGGACATCAAGAGAATCATGGCTCCGGCCGTAGCACGGCCACCTCCTGCGGAATTGCACGGCTGCGTTAAGCCTTGCTGCTGGAGTCGTGTGACAAAGGAGAAAATCATTGGTATGTTCATTTTTAGCCCTCAAAGGAATTTGAAAATGAGATCACAGTTTGGCCTAAAGTCTTGATCTGAAGACACGTTAAAAGTGTGCCACTTTGTCGGCAAACATTGAGAAAGCAGAGGAGTTGGAATAAGACATACTGTGGGATGTGCAGCTTCGTGCCTGCCTTTGGGTCTGCCGGTGCTGCCAGAACAGACGACTGGTTTCTGTGCACCTACTGAAGTCCCAGCTTGGGAACACAGGAAACAGGAAAAATTCTTTGGATTCCCTTTTAGATTCCTGTGGGTGTATTCAGAGGGGTCGTTTCTAAACATCTTAGAAAAGAATTTGGGGGTGAAAGGTAGGAGTGGGGAGATTTTTAAATGGCATTTAAATAACCAGGTTTCCTCCCCCTCATCTGACTGTTTTACAAATACTCCCTGCCAACTATAAGTAATAGTGTAAAGTGCAGATCAGCAAGAGTCCTGTGGAATGAGGAAGCA
Source organism: Struthidea cinerea (assembly GCA_013397865.1). Lineage (NCBI taxonomy): Eukaryota > Metazoa > Chordata > Aves > Passeriformes > Corcoracidae > Struthidea > Struthidea cinerea. The sequence continues at coordinate 37,013 of VZTI01002388.1, read as the reverse complement.
GGCTGTGGGCCCAGAATCAGAGATAAGAGGGATTGCGCTGCTGTTCTCACCTCTGAAACACCCTTTCAGGATTGGGAGAAGGGAAAAGCAGGAATCCAGGTTTTGCAAGTTCGCAGTGCTCACAGTATGGTCATATGGCAAAACCTTCCTAGCCACAAACTCCCTGTCCAGACAGGGCTCCTCATTCACTTCCCCTCTACTCTCAATCTCTTTATTTGAGATAGTATTCCTCTGTGGTTAGCTCCAAAAACTCCGAGGGTGAGGTAGCCTGTCCTGCCAGAACCATCACCCAGATAACATCTATGCCATCCCATCCTATTCAGGACTGAAGCAGCAATGTGGAAGCGATAGGGGCTGCATGGCAAGCTCTAGCAGAGCAAGGGAAAAGGAACTTGGAAGTGGCCAGGACAGGAACCTGGCAGAGCCCATGTGCCATGCTCTGCACTGTCAGCAATGGCAGCTCCTTCAGCTGCTGAGTGCCCACTGGAGGGACGATGTCCATTGCCAAGAAGTACTGCTCCAAGTGAATCCCACAACAGGGATTCCCCGTGGAAAGGAAGACTGAGCCAGTAAGACTGCAAAAGCAGAGGAATACAAGTACTCAGGGACTACAAGCTCCCTGGTCCACAGCCTTATTGCTAGGAATCTCACGTGGCTGTCCAGCCACAGGGGCGGAGGTGTCCCCAAAAAGAAGAAAGGCTTCAGATAAGCGAGGACGCCGGGAAAATGAGCTGTTTCCCTGATAGACAAGTTAAGGAAGAGTGGATCACAGACACAGCCCAAATGAGATGGCTGAGATAGGGGAGAAGCTGGCAGACAGGTCCCTGACTGTTACTGCCAGCTACTGGTTACACGCTTCTGGAAACCAAAGCCTGCGTGGTGTCACCCGATATTACTTCTCACTCAGGCTGGCCTTCTACACAATGTCTGCCGGCGGCATCCACGCAGCTGTATCGTTAACAGAAACGTGCTTGTCAAGGACGCTTTAAAAGATCACTCAGCACTCGCAGAATCTGAGGTGAGCCCATGGCCAAACTGCCAGTTATGACAAAGTCCCCTCAATCGAGAGCCTGAAGAAGCGAAGGAGGACTGTCCTTGGGATGGAAAAGCCCCAACACCTCTTGCTGTACAAAACAGAAGTCCCTGGCGGGAATTGACTGCAGGAGGAGGTAGGGAACAGAGCAGAGATTTACACTTCCCTCGCCTCTCTATTAAAAGTTACCATTCTCCCATGTTTCATAACCACTATGCAACTACCAAGATGGAAGGAAAAAAGAAATCACAACATCTAATAAAAGGGAGTAAGTGGTACAGAGAACGGAAACGTGGAAGCCTGAAGAGGTGGAAAAGGAAATTTTAAAGCCCAGCTCCGTCTTCCAGGACTAGGGTAGGTAAAAGAGTCTCTGATAAAATGACTGTCCGCTTGCTCACAAGGGTTAACTCCTAAGAGGGCTTCCTGAGGAAACTGCGGGGGTGTTGCCAGAGGAGGGGAGAAACTTTCTGAATTTGTGTTTAAACTTGTTATCTGCAAGGCCCCTGTTTGAAGGAAACAGGGCAGAATTCTCTTGGATCCCTGGATATGCCGAGGCATTTGTGCTTCAGCTAGGAGGAGGTGAAGGAGGGGAGAACATACCTGGGCTCGTTCACTGAGCCACCGAGATTCGGATGGGATTTGCCAGGCCGTGGTCCCCCCACACCCGGCTGCCCTTCCCTGACACCCCAGTCGCTCTGAGGTGTCCCTGGAGCCGCAGGCGCGTGGGCCAGGTCCCGTTCCCTGCCCCTCAGCGAGGTCGCTCTCCGTGCGCGCCCCAGCCCAGCCCTCCAGGCAGAGGGACCGGCGGCGGGTCCCACGCTTACCTTCTTTCCCGTGCGCCTCGGGAGGAAGGAGAGCCCAGAGGAGAAGGAGCCCGAGGGAGAGCTCCATCCCGCCGCTGCAGGTGCTCAGCCCCGGGCTGGCCGGAGAGGGGGCCCGGCTCGCTGCCCCCGCCGGCTCAGGCCTCCGTGCCCGGGCTGCTGCGGGCAGCGCATGGGCCTCTCCCGCAGCCTCCCGAGCGCGGCGCGCACGTTGCACAAGCGCCCGCCTGGCCCACGGTGGTGATGAAAGATCAAGGCGAGTGGGTGGAGAAGCCTTACTGCCTTTACCTGTTCTAAGGGGCTGGTCACAGACTTCCCATCTGGCAGGCAAATAAACCCACCTTAAAGGCAGCCACCTCTTTCCTGGGAGCCTCCCTCCACCTTTGCTCCACTCCCGTAGGAGGCTCCCGATTGCCACCTCCTGGGCGGCCCTCGCCATCCTTCCCGGTCCCGCCGGCCGCGGCAATGGCTTTAAACTGAGATTTTAGAAAGAAATTCTTCGGGGTGGTGAAGCGCTGGAACAGATTGCCCAGGGCGATTGTGGCTATTCCATAGAAGTGTTCAAGGCCAGGTTGGATGGGGCCCTGGAGCAATCTGGTCTAGTGGAAGGTCTCATTCCAATCCCCATGGCAGGGCAGTTGGAAATGATGAACTTCAAGGTCTTCTTCAACCCAAACCATTCTGTCATTCTGTGATTCTGTGATCTGTGATAACGGGGCTAATACCACTGAGCCATCCTCACTGCGTATGTTTAGGAAATCCATCTGTACACAGGGACAGCGGCCCATTTCATTCCCAAGTATGTCACAGAGCAGCAGCGATATCACTTTGTCTGGCAGAATTGCTGTTTTCCATTTAGCAAGCTCCTCAGCATTGATGGATAGTGCCTGCTTTTCAGCAAGAAAGAAATTGTGGGAGAGGAAGCAAAGTAGAAGGATTCTTTCTCTGTGTAGGAAGACCTCCTGGGACTCTTAGTTTTCTTCCTGAGGGACCTAAATATGAAAGAACTTGCCTTTGTTCTGTCTCTTCTGCCATTCATCAAGGATGTTACTCCCACCTATACAAAGCTATTACACACCTCCCCACAAAATACAGATGGTATTATTACACTTACACTTGCTGTATGGCTGCATTCCTCCTGCTCTCTTCCTCCTCCTCCCCATGGAAGGCTAAAGAAAGGACCTTGTCAGGTTAGAGAAGCTGGGGGATCTCCACCCTTGGAGATATTCCAGATTTGCCAGGACACAGCCATGAACAACATATCCACCTCTGGAATCAGCCCTGCTCTGAGCAGCATTTGGGACTATGGACTTTCTGAGGGCCCTTGCATCTAATCTTTCAGTGAATTCTGTGGTTCTCAAACCATACATCTTGAGAAAGCAAGATCTATCCCAAGATGTCTGAACACAGGCAAGAGAAATCTCAGAATAAATGGTTGCAATACTAAGCTTTAAATTTTACATAGCATATGAAGCAAAATATAGGTGCAAATAATTCAAGTGTTAATGGCATTCACAGTAGTTATATCTTAAATTTGTTCCAGCTTAATCTCGTCTGAAGTTCTCTTTACCAGTCCACAGTCTAAGTCTCAAACTTTTATGCCCATGTTTCCCTCACATTTGAATGACTCATATAAGATTTTCTGGTCTACAACCCATGCCTTGAGTCTGCACTGGGGGAATGTGTCCATTTCAGTCTTCATTTGTTCAATTCTGTGCCTTCTTCAGTCTGTGACGTAGCAGTGGGGCAGAGAGACCCACAGCTAACTTGTGTGTGATGGGACAACATAGGCAAGGCCTGCATAGACATGAAATGGGGAAGAACCATTTGCAGCTGGAGGATAAGGCTCTAGGGCAGGCCAGGAGCTCATGTCCTTCCTCAGGCGAAAAAAAAAAAAAAAAAAAGAAATCAGTGTTGAGGCCTGACATTTGGTTCCTCAGGGCTAACAGAGTTTGCATCTGTGAAAGCTCAGAAGTGACAAGTTCTGGAGTGAAGAGCCTTAGGATGCCCTTATCTCCCTTTTGTTGGTGTGCAGATACTCAGAACATTTGATCTAAGGAGTAGGCAGGAAGCAATTTACTAGGGCTTACTGGAGAAGATGGCCTAAAAAAAATTTACTTTCTTTTTCTCCCCCTTGTAATGTTGGCAGATGGGGATCAGAAATTGGAGTTTTCCAGATAATGGTGGTCAGAAATCATATGTATTGCTTTGTGGTTTTTCAGATTGGAGATCACCTAGTGCAGCTCAGTCAGAATGTGTACAATGATAGTGAACCAAATCTGTGAAGAATAGTGAAGAAAATCTATCAACAAGTGGGAGCACACAGAAGTAAAAACACCAAATGCTTATAACTTTGCTGGTATCTGTAAAAGCTCTGCTAGATTGCTTTTCCATATGTCCTCTGCACCAAAATGGAGATCCAAAGGGAAAAAGAGGGAATATACACAGAGGCTGTAGCCAGTAGAGTGAGTACCACATGTGCGTTTTCATACAGCTCTGCTGAGTATTTCATTGACAGTGTTATTCTGTTTGTGCATCATAAGTTTGGATTTTGTCTTTGGAAATTGTTGGGCAAAACTGATTCCCTGAGTGTCTAGTAAAAAACACAAACAAACAAAAACACGAATAACAAGCAACTAAAACAAACAAATCCCTAACAAACAACAAATAAACAAAACTGAAAGAACTTAATTAAAAAATCTTTTTATGTTTTGTTTGCAATCATATTCTATGATTCTGTGATTTACATCTCCACAGCCTCTCACTGTCATGGCTTCCCAGTAAGCATGCTGTCTCTGGCGTGCATTTTGGTGGTAAGAAGATAACTGCAGCTTTTCAGCTCACTCTCAGCGTGTCTTTGGGCTGAATCTCATCCTGTCTTTCTTGTCCCTCTGAGTATTTCTGAATTGCAGGGCATATTTTTTCCTTCCATTTCCCAGTATCCTGTTTTGAGTATCACTGTGATTAGGTATCCAGCTGGAAAATACCACCACACAACACACCTGGGCTTTCCTCGTACAGCTACGTGGGCTTGTGGTGAGGGAAGTGAGGAGGAAGGCTGTGCACCAGGTCTTGTTTTGATGTGCTGTTGGGAAAGTCAAAGGGCACTCCCAAGGCTGAGTTGGGACGTGCTTCTTTTGAACTGCAGTTCAGACAGGACTGTCTCATATGATTCTTACAAATTGTTTACTGTGTTTGCCGCTCCTCATATTTCAGAAAGAGTTTCAGCATTGTGCTGTTAAATGTCCTTATAGATGATGAATGAAACAGAACCTAGAAATAATCTCTGGCGTTTCTTACTTGATGTTACTTCCCAAATTATCAAAGCATCCCTTTGGTACTGATAACTTGAATCTGTGCATCCTGAACTGGCTTTCAGTAAGGTATCATAGTGACATAGATGTATCGGTCTTCCAGGGGCCTCAAATGCATTTTGCAACAAGCCCCATTTCAGTTTAAAGAAGGAACTTGCTCTTGTTCTGTGGTCTCTGATTCACTCCTTTTATCCACTGTCTCTACAACTCGAAGAATAATCTATGACAGCTCTGTAGAGCGTAAGACATGCTCTGTTTCAATGTTTTATTCCCTGTAGACAATTCGTGCTTTCTGTCCCTTATTCTCACCTGCATGACCACAGTTAAATATTCTAGTGTTTTCATTTTTTATCTTAGAAGGTTTTCTGGCTCTACTCCACCAGCAATTATCTTAGAATATTTTAAACAGCTGACTTCAGACTGTTTTTCTGCAGAAAATAGACTCCTACCATTTAGTGGTTTAAGCTGTTAAATTAGTTTTGTATATGGACATTTTTCATTCAGAAACTCAGATTTTATTTTAAACAGATATTTCAAACCCCAATGAAGAGTTATAAGTGGCTCCTCTGGATCAAAAAGCAGCCACCCCCATCTTAGAGACCTGAGGACCTGACTGCACAAAGTAGTCAAGCTGGTTATCTTTCTCCCTTGAGAAGAATAACGAGGGCAAGGGAATGAATGAAGCTGATGGAGACAAGGCGTAGATCTCAGTTTTCATACACAGAAGAAGCAGGGGACACTCCCTTATTCTTCCGCACATATGCAGAGATAAACACCCTTGGAGATGTACAAGCTCTGCCTGAAAGGCCCTGAGCAGCCTGACACAGTTTTGGTGTTAACCCTGCAGCGAGCAGGTATTTGGGCTAAAGACCTCCAGTCATCCCTCCCCACCTTAATCTTTTGCTCATTCAGTTCATCCTTGGTAGATGAGCAATCACATCTTCTTCCACCAGGAATGTAGACAGTTCTTTACTTGGGCTCCAGTCAAAATGGGAGGGTAGCTCCCCGAATATATTCTCCACCTAACAGAGATGTCATACAGTACATGGACTAGAAGAACTCCAGTATTCCTGAATAAAACTCCACTTACTTGATCATCAGCAACATACTAATAGGTGTTTCTCTGCCTACTGATGCCGTGGCTGGACACCTGATCAGACAGAGGAGCGTGTGTGCACTGCTGCCTGAACTGCAGGCTTGCTGGCTTTTGTCTCTGGATAAGCTTATCCTGCACATGGTCTGCCATGCTCTTATTTGGCTTGCAAAACAGGGCTGAGTTAAATTATTGCACCGTCCTGCAACTGAGAGGGAGAACCTTGCTTTTTCACAGAAATTACCTGCGATAATTCTCTTGCCATGTTATCTCAGCTCTGCTCCCCCTCGTGGTCCAGTGGCTGCGGAGCCCCAGAGGTCCCGGCTGCCTCCAGGAGAGCAGCCAAACAGGGCTTCGCTTATGCTGAGCTGTGACATTTTGTACAGACAAGAGGAAAGCAATGAAAACCAAGTCATAACAGAATCTGATTCATGCTCCTGTTCATAAAACTTACCTAAGTGGTACAAATCTGGGTCACAAGATTTAGTTACTTTCTATTATACTGTTACAGCACATTACATACTTGCAAATCCAAAAACTGCAGTTCTACACTTAACACTCCTGTTTGAGAGCACATTCTTCCTGGGCACCTTTGACGATACTTATTTATCTCGGTGGCATTAAGATTTCACAAGAGGATTCAATTTCTCCTTGAGCATTTACTAACACAACAGTGTATGTATGATAAACATAAAATTTGACCCAGATAAATTTGATTTCTGGTAGAGATGCTGATGACTTACTCAACTACATTGTAGAAAAGTAAGATTATAATACTTTAAGTAGTTGCATCAAAGCTCAAAATATAGCAATAGTGACCTCTGCATGGCAAATACATACCTCTCTGTAATTTGTAATTTGTTCATATTTCCTAGCTGTTTTTCCCTACTCTTGGATTAATTATGTTCAAGCATGGAAATATCTCACTGACACTGAAAAGGCTTTACTAAGATACAATAAGAAGCCATATCCCTAGTCACTTTGATAGTGTGATTTTAAATTTTTTTTTTGTACTCTTACAGCTGAATGTGTGAGTTAATCCATCTTTCATTTTCTGGGCATTTGTAATAGATATTTTAAAGCTTTTATGTCTGTTTCTAATCTGTTTTTTCAAGGTATTTTTGTGGTCCTCTTCTTAACAAATTACAGTTGCCGCCACAATCTGAACACAATAAGCTTGCCCATATTTGTTGCTGTTGTAGCTTGATCCTGGTGTTGAAGAGTTCCTGTGCTGTGCAGAAATTGAATAGTTTCCACTTGTCACTGTGTTAGCAAGTGGCGTTCTTCCAGAGAGGTTTCAAGGTGGATGCCAGAAGAAGGCATTTGAAACAGACACCTTGCAGGTGGAGAGAGGGCATTGAATGTGTTAACATCTTCCCGACTCATCGCCAACTCTATTCCCAGTTCAGCCTCCCACTTGATTTTTTGAAACTTGAACTCTTTAATTAAATCAAAACATGAAAACTAAAATGAATGCTGAGAGCAACTGTACACCAAAACCACAATGAAACACAACACGGATTTTAGGAGACCTGATTTTCAGCAGCGACTAGGCTAGAGGCCATATGCTGCTGAGCCATCAGGTCTTCCTCCAACTTTACATGCCAATTTGTAGAACCAGACGGTCTTACATCTTTACATACCAATTTGTAAAACCAGACTGTCTCATATTCTTGCACTTATGCAGGTGAAGCCAAGGGTACACCTGGGTGGGTATCGACCTTCCCATTCTCACGTTTTCATGGACCTGCTTGGAAGACAACTGAGCGCAATAGGATCTTTAGAGCCAAGAGCTTTAGGTTAGGGATACAGCGCTGGAATTATTAATAACACCTTCAGTCATCTTTTTGATGTGGAGGTGCTTGTAGGGCAAGGTGAAACTAATTCTGAAACCAACCAGCTGGCAGGAGCTTCACCTCATTCTTCAGCTCCGCTTTGGTCTCCTGATTAGTTTTTGTCCTGTGTTCCTGGTTGCTTCCTGAAACAATCCATTAACGGAAACTTAAGGCCTGTGCAACAACCCAGTTGATAAATAAAAAGCTTGTAGAAATGTTTAATTCTGGGGAGAAATGGCAGATTATTTCAGTATCTTTATTTCCCATTAGCTGGTTTATGGGGGTGTGCACTGTATTTGTTTGATATCATATAGGAACCAATGAGATTTTATATGCTGGGTACATAATTTCATATAATAGTAAAAAACAATCTCAGGAAGGACTCATCTCTCTTCTTTTGTAAGTCTTCTATCTATAAATATCTGCAAGAGAAACTCCCGTAGCATTCTGGCCTTTATCATAGTAAAGTACGTAAATAGTAAAGCACAGTAAATATTACTCCTTTGACATGTTCATAATAAACATGTAAGCAGAGGCCTTTTCTCAGTAAAGCAAATCTTTGACAACTTTTCACCCTCGTGATACTAACGTCTATTTTCTAGGTTTACTGCTAAGCCCACATCCATTTCATTTTACAACTCCGTTGTTGTAAATAGCTGTATTGATTTCACATTTCTGCTTCAGATCAAAGGACAAAAAAAATATATTTGGGTAAATATAGGATTATTTGCAGGTTTTCTAAGCTTTTAAGGAATGTGAAAGAAAGGAAGTCTGGTGGACTTACTTTCCATGTAAGCCAAAATGGATAGGAAGTGATGACTTTGTCAAGGGGAGATAAATACATTGAAATTTCTTCCAAGCTGTTAAAACTGGACTTTTGCCAGTTTTTCAACTTTCCTTACCCATAATAGAAACAAAACCCCTAAATAAACTTTTTTATTTATACTCCTAGGAAAATAAGGAATTTTTTTTAATGCAAGTGCATTTAATTCTTTAGGAGATTGATTATTTTATAGGAACAACTTTTAGAAAATGTCTTACCCGGATTGCCAGCAAAACATAATAGTGGGAAAAAACCGAAAAAAACCCCAAAACATTTTTTCACTGGTTTCTCTCTATGCTGAAAGGGAGGTTTCACTTGTATCCTCCCAGTATCACTGGTACTGGTAGTAGCTCTCAAGGAACCACCTTGAAGTATCTCCTTGAGTGGAGGAACCTCTTTCAGTGGCATGTACCATTCAAGGTGCTGGACCTTGAGTACCCTGAATGCTGCTCAAAGTCTGTGCCATCACCCTCCAAACTCTCTTTGTGAGAACGTGGACAGCACTGGTGTGATCTTACAGGTTGAGATCTTACAGGCTGGGCTCTGGTGCTCCACCATTGATAAGATCTGTGTTCTCACACAGTGCTTGCTCAGGGCCGCCTTTACGAAATTAATTGCAGGGGTGAATGCTCTGTTTTTATGGCCGTGTAAACCATGAAGTGGTTCTTAGTGATGTCCTAATTGGTTTCACTGGAAAACTTCATGACATCGGTGTTTGCCAGATCTCAGGTCTCTGCAAATTTGGGAATGCAAGCATTCTTCTTCCAAGAAAGGACAAGACCATTTGTGAAATGCAGGTACCCAGCTGTACTCATTCACTGGGGAGTCTTGAATCCCTACCCAACCCCAAAAAACAACACCCATGGAAAGGTCTTTTCCATACCCATCTTTGGTTCGAGGTAGAATGTGTACTTGTCAAAATCTGCCCTGCCTGATTGGGTCCTTCTGTTCCCTGTGAAGTTCTGAAAAGAACTTAGAAATTACCTTTTTTTAATTATTATTCTGTGCTCATGCCCTCTGTCAGGGATGGTGCTGCCTTACTTCACTTGAGCACTCTCCAGCTCTCAGCACACAGTGTACTGAGTCAACAGGACTGAAACAGCCACTTGTTGAGTGGAAAAGGGACCTCAGGCAGGTCCAGTCAGTTAAAAGATAACATTTTAGAGAGGAAGTGGTTCTGATATCTCTTATACATTGCTGCTGCTCTTACCTCATAAGCTACCCCTCTTCCCACTCTTATCCCTGAGTCCTCTCTACAGATCTGTACAGCGCTCAACACCGCTGGCATAGAAGAGGGGGAAAGGGTGCTGTGAATGGGTGTGGGAATACTGATGGGGCTAGTCTTGGACTAATGGGTGTGGGAATACTGATAAGGATGGTCTTGGGCTCTGGGATATCTCCTCGCCCCACTCATCTGCAAGGACATCGGGTGGAGAAAGTGTCTTCGCAGAAAGCCTCCACTGCTTGCTATAGTTCCCACACGTATCTCAGAACAAAAGAGCTGCGAGTCTAACCCGGCTGCTGTTTCAGTCACGTCAGCCCTTCCAAAGGCATCACCTGTGTCCCTGTAGTGAGGAGAGGTCTGCCAGGTGCCTCCGTTCCGCAGTGGTTCACGAGGAACATACTAGTTCAGGACACAGCCCTGCTATCTTCCCATAGCTGGCAGCAGATAACAGTTATCTCTTTGCTATCCCATGCCCACAGCTGCCAGAAATATGTGAGGGTCTCTACCAAGGCTTTGATCAGTGTCTTTCTGTACTTCAGTTTTATTGCCAGGCATTTGGACATATCAATACCTCCTAAAAGGCAGGTTAGAAACCTCTGCTGTAAAATCCTACTAATCTCAGGAAGGATCCCTCGCTGTCTCAAGTCCAGCCAACTACTTGCAGCAGGATTAACTTCAAAGCTTGATTTGACTTGACAGGATTTAGAATTGATGCTTCATATTTTTCCTGTGCTCATTACAGTTACTTAATAGTATTTGGTAAGTACTTCTCTAATGTAAGTCTGAAGTACTTCTCTATTAGTAAGTAGTGTTCTTTCATTGAGACCCTCCCCTTCTCACTTTTGGAAGAGCTGGCAGGTGATTAAAATGTTCACTGCAGCTTTGATAATTTTAAATAATGCAGCTAAGTGTTTGCCCACAGAGTAATTAGGTTTCATTGACATGAGAGCCAATATTCTGTGTTAATGTTTTAGGCAGGCTAGACTGTCAACTTGAAGAAGCTTTTAATGTCAGCTTTAAATTCCACATTTCTCTTTTTTCAGAAGGCTCCAAGTTAACTTCCTTAGTTACAGTGCCAATTGCTTACATTTGTCAAATCCACTTATGATCATTTTTAATGACTGTAGCCCAGAGAAAGCAAATGCCACTGTGCTCTCTCAATCTGCCCAGAGAGAGCGCTGAGGGCAGCTGGGGTGCTGAAATTCCTTCGGATTAGACAGAGGAACAGAAGAAAACATTTTAATTTTTTCTCAATTATATGCTGTGTAAAGGTGGGTTCTGAATCATAGGGTCTGTATGGCCTTTAAAGAGACATGGGGGAGGGAAGTATTAAATAAAATAATGAAGTTGGTTCTTTCTCCCCCTCTTCCTGGTCAAAATTGATCTTCCCTAATTTGTCTGAATCACCCTGTTCCTCCTACACATAGGAAACTCATAAAATAACACTGCTTTGCACCTTCAGACTCTGATGCCTGCTGCAATCCAGTCTGTGCTGTAACACTCACTGGTTTTGCTAAAGAAACTGCAATAACTGTGGCAGCAGCATTATTACTCTTACAGTTCCAGATCTCAGCACTCCCCAGGCATTCTTACCTGTATGAGGCAGTCTTTCCTGATAAAAGTCACATGATAAGGCAAGTATCTTAGCCTTTGTGTTGCCATAGGAGCAACCCAAACCTAAAGCATCTCCCTATAAAAGGAAAGCTTGCTTCCTGCAAAACAGGCATAGGAAAGTCATACTCTTCTCAGACCGATGCATTTTAACTTTCAATATCTAGAATAATTTGAGGTTAGATGAGTTTACACTAACAATTTGTCATGGGATGCTGGAGTGCAGCCTTCTGCTAAATTTGGAGGAAACCACAGCCATTTTACCCTTCTTTCTAGCCATGGACTTTCTTCTTCTAACCTTCCTTTAAGCCCCTACAGATTTATTGTGCTACTAAACTTACCAGTCTAAAATTTGTATTGACTACCCACTTTCTACTGTCATCTTGATAGAAAAATAATGAAACTAATACTTTAATATTGGTTTATTAACTTTAAAAATTTTTGTGTCGATCTTCTGATTGTGCTGGGATGACTATGAATGTAAGCATGAATCTGTATGTGATCAGAGAAGCGAGACCACTGATTGATCAAAGCTCTTCATCCTCACAAGTCACTGAAGCATTTTCCTTTAGTGTTATGCTTGGGATTTTTTTTTGAGCAGAGATATCTCTTTCTCATAAATGTAGTGATGCATGTAGAATTCTGCCTGAATATTTGCTTCAGTGAAGTCTGTTGTGATCTGGTTATGGGGCTGTTTTCCAACAAGCACGTGCTTGTTTTACTAAATTTTACCACACACACATCACAACTCTGATAGCATCCCAGTTCACCTGAGCTGTTTTCTTCCTCCTCAGCATTTTCCTGAGGATCCCTCTGATTTCCTTGTTCCTCAGGCTATAAATGAGGGGGTACATTAATGGAGTAAGATTGGTGTAGACCAGAGACACCACCTTGTCTCGAGCTGGTGAGTAACTGGACTTAGGACGAATGTAAATGAAAGTGGCACATCCGTAGTGCAGTAAGGTGATGGCCAGCTGTGAAACGCAGGTGGAAAAGGCCTTGCCCCTTCCCACAGAGGAGGTGATGTCTAACAAAGCCACAGCAATGCAAACATACGAGGCCAGGATTAGGAGGAAGGGGAGCAGCAGGAGGAGCACGCAGGCAGCCAGCAGAGGCAGCTCGGGGGTGTAGCTCTGTGTACAGGCCAGGTGCAGCACAGCAGGGACATCGCAGAAGAAGTGGTTGATGCGGTGTGACTGACAGAAAGGCAGGCGGAAAACAGCTGCCGTCAAGCCCAGGGCAACCACGAAGGCTCCCAGGCCACACACGAGAGCCAGCCTGAGGCACAGCCCCTCACTCATCACCGCTGCGTAGTGCAGGGGCTGGCAGATGGCCACGTAGCGGTCGTAGGACATGGCCGCCAGCAGGAAGCACTCGGCCCCCCCGAGGGCCACAAAGAGGTGCATCTGTGCAGCACAGCCCAGGAAGGAGATGGTGCTGCCATCCACCACTGCCAGGCTGAGGAGCGCCTTGGGGACAATGACTAAAGTGTAGCAGAGCTCGATGGCAGAGAGTTGGCAGAGGAAGAAAAGCATGGGAGGACGTGAGGGCTCCATGACCACTGCCATGAAGATCATCATATTCCCTGCCAGTGTGACCAAATGAACAATGAGAAAGATAAGGAAGAGCAGGACTCGCAGACGGAGCAGCTCAGAGAAGCCGAGCAAGAGGAACTCCATGGTTGCACTGGTGCTCACATTGTCCCTCTCCATGCAGCCTTCACATGGCATCTACAGGAGAGAAACAGCAGAGAAGTAGCTGAATTCGACCTGACGCCTGGCAATCAATTCCATATAGGAAATAATGTTGCAGTACTGTAGAACCAGTGTAGTAAAGCTTATTGGGTCGGGAGGAAGGCAATTTCATTGAAAAAAAACCCGCAAACTTCAAACCTGATTTCACTCAGCCACGTTCAGCACACTCTCAGACCCATATTCTCCCAACCACCAAGGTTCTTGTGCCCAAATGATCTCCCTAGGATTCTTTGCCATGACATTGGTGACAAAGACTGTCAACTGTTGGGTCTTCATCACTTCTGAGTTGTTCTTAGGTTTGTGACCATGTGCAGGTTTTGAACATGCACTAGATACCCTTTAGGAGTTGACACTGATTAGTGTCTCTGTCCTGTCCTGCTTTTAAGAGTCTTCATTGGACTGTCCCTCTTGATCTGAGTGTCCTAAGAAGGTGTTTGGATACTGATGACCACCAACACCTAGGTCCTGCAGACATTCTGCCGCTGCTGCTTCTTGTGCGTCCCCTCCCAGGCAGACCTGTTCATTATTCTCTATTCAGACCACTAGTGCAATCCTCCACATCTGTGTCAGAGATGTACAGGCACAACCAGACAGTGAGCTGGAGCTTCTGTGCTACAGCCTGACTCCAGTTAAGTGGGAATTTGAGGTGTTCTCTGACTGGCTTTTCCCTTCTCCACAGTGGATCTGCCTTAAGGTTCATACAGGGTTTCAGTGATTAGACATGAGGGTTCCAAAATTAGGGCTGACATTTTGGCTGGTTACATCTTTATGCCTGGCTCAGCCCTATGGCACCAGAGTTGAAGTAAACAAACTTCCATTCCCAAAACCAAAGATGTCCATGGCAACATACATACTCTATGACAATTTTTTAAGGAAAACACAATACTAATATCTTGGACTTGGAGACTGAGATCTTGCTTTTCACAGGAAGAACAGAAATTTCCTAGGATGTGGAGTGATACAAAGCTATTTAAGCTGAAAAATCTAGGAAAGATAAGGATGTAGAGAGACATACAAAAATAAATTACATATACTGGTCATGGTTGAACAGTGTTCATTGCTCGCATGTTCATCAATGAATACAACGTTTACTACAAGGAATAATTCCAACTCTTTCTACACTTTGCTGTAAAACAGGAATAAAATAAGAGATTCCTTGAAGACTTCTGCTTATAGAAAAATCCCAGCAATATTTAAGTGTGAAACAAACTGGAAAATTTCATGAAATGTCATCAAAGAATAATAAAAGGAATGTGAAATTGGTAGAAAAGCTATTAGTGGAGATGGGGATTTTCCTGGAAAAAGATGTTTCAAAAAAACTCCAGAAAAAATAATCAATACAATTGAGGAGGTGAATCTGCTTAAGCCTACAGATCTTTGCCTTTATTTTTGCCCCAAGGTTTCCTTGTGATTTAGTATCTCAGCAGGATTCAAAACATCTGGGGACTCAGGTGAATATGAAAATATCCACAATGATATTACCTCAGGTGCAAAACTAGGAATTTAATCTCTCCGCCTCAGAGCATAAGTCAGCAAAATTAACAAGCTAGGAAGAAAATACCAGGAGCTCCAAGACCAAAAAATAATGGACAGTCAGTGAAGACCAAGACGGAGCTCTTTAGAGAACACAGAGGGAGCAGTAATCCTGCAAAAGCAGGTAAAAAATACTACTGCTAGACACAGTGTCCAGCAGTTAGACATGGTTAGACATGGTTAACTCCTACATCCACATTTTGCTGCTGCAGACCTCCCGAACAGCAGTTCCAAGCAGTCTGGCTGTAAATCTTTCTTAACACTCTATGCAAGCAGGTCTTCACTGAAAACAGGAGTAATGGGTTGGTACATGACTGTGGACTCAGTCTCTGAGTACTGCTGGGGCTCCCCTCACTCCAAGTACTGAGGCTTTAAGAGGATTCTACTAAACACAGCAGGGCTAAAAAGTGGGAAAGAAACAGGGGTTTCCATTACTTTCGTTTGGGGCTGTTTGCTTCAGTGACAACATACCTTCTCTGGGTTAAAAGGTAAGAAAATAGAGACTTCTTCCTCTTGATGATGTGTGCTGTTCAGTTTGGGCTGAGATTCTGTTTCTTGCCCAGTCTGGGGTCCCTCTGGCTGTGGGTGTCCCTAGAGCCAACCTTTTCTTTCAGTGTCTCATAGCCATCCTCTCTGCTCTTCTGCAGGACCCAGCTCCTTATATACCACATGAGACAGAAGTCTGTCCTGTTCCCTGCTGCCTCTGCCCTCCCTGCACCAAGGACAGGCAGTTCCATTCCTCCCAAGAAAGGGGGAGTCGCAGATTTTCTGTAAATCAAGCAATAGGATGTAATTGCATCTGCAGAGGACAGCAGGGCTGCAGCACCCTCCTCTCTTGTTCTTCTCACTGAAGCAATTGAAAGTAGCTGGTTATTGGTAGGACTGCTTTGTACCTGGCATGGCAACCTTTTAAGTAACAAAATGCATTGCTGCTCTCCTTAAATAAAAATAAATCTGTGGGTCTTTAAGTAAGTTTAAACCAAACTCACACTTAAAGGCAAAGCAAAACAGATATAAAAAATTTAAATGCATCTGTGTATGGAGTTTTCACGAGTTCAGGTGACCCATTATTTCTCACTGACTCAAATGACATCACCATTCAGCAGTTGATAGGACTGAGATTATTTGAGCCCAATTTATTTTTGTTGCCATTGTTACATTCATTCCTGGCCACTTACACTGAAATAATTGAAGAGATCTGTAGCCTTATGTGAGTAGAAAAGACACGCAAAGTCAAGATTTTTGACTGCTAAAATGGATCTGCTTGGCAGAAACATGTAAATATGGTACCTCAAGATTTTTCACAGGGCTTGGTTTAGAAAGAATCCTTTCAAAATATTCTTATATAATATTTTATATACGTGGCATAGTCATTTTGGAACAAAACTGCCTCATGCATCGATCCAGTCTGGGACTAATTGTGTTGGGAAAAGGACCTGGGCTTCCAGTGGACAGCAAGAAACAGGAGCCAGGAAGAGTCAGCAAAGACCAACCACTTACTGGGCTGCAATAGTACGAATGTGTCCAACAGGTGAAGGAAAATGATTATTCCCCTTTATCTGTCATACATGTAGCCTCATCTGGAACACCGCCAAAGTCGTATTTAAGTATTTTACTCTATTTTAAACCTGTCATTTAACTTTTTGGAATTAAAGCTGTGACAGTGGAGTCTATCCTCTTTAGTTTCTCAACTCACTTCCTTATATTTCAGATTTTTTTTTTTTTTAATTTCAACTTTCTTCCTTACACTTCTTATTGTTTGAGGTTCTGCAAAAAACTCAGGGCACAGAATGTCATTTACAAAACCGAATTCTGAATCTGAATTGAATTCTAGATACTGTTGCATAATACTGAACAAAAGAGCAACCCTGAAGCCTCTCTCGGTGACACGTTGTCTCTGCAGCTGTGACAGGAGCAAAATTGAGGTGCTGGTTATTTTCTAATTACACCTATCAAATTGGGCAGATTATAAATGGAAGCAAATCTTTACAGTGAAGTCTATTTTAGTCAAATGCTTTGCAGAGTTAGACTGCTCCCTCTAGTAAACGCTGTGAGAATTTCAGAACACCAGCTGATTAATTAAACTCATGTAGGGTTTATCTTTGTGTTACAAAAGAAAATTTGGGAGTTCTGGTGCCGTTTCTTACTTTATCCTCTTCTCTGACCCTAACTGCAGGAGACAATCTGCTGCCTCAGTAACAATGCAAAAATAATTATCAGGAACTACTTTGACAAGTCTGTTCCAACTTTCTCATCTTCGGATGGTCCTTTCCTCCTGCCGGACTGGAGGTGAACCGAGGTGAGTCAGCACGTACCCAGTAACCAATACCACACAGTCAGCAGTTATACGCACTAATTTTTTTTTACCGTAGTGCCCAGCCTTCCACTGAAATAAGTCAGGCAAATTGCTGTTTCAGTCTGTGTGTGTGCAGATAAGCCGTCATTTATTAACATGCAACTTACACCTCCCCGCAACGTTTCAACACACTCCCACACATTACCTCCAAAACACAGCTCCCCGAAGAGGGGAGTGCTAGCTGGAGTGAGCTGTGCAGCCCGGTGCCAGAACACACAGCAACCAGACAAACAACAAGCAGCAGAGGATGAGAATGTGCATGTCAAAGCGACTCAGTACTTCCTCCTCTAGCCCACACCTTTCAGGTTCCCAGCATTTCCATTGCATCAGCTTACAGCCAAATTCGTAATAGATTATTAAAAGCTGCACGCTGACATTAGTGTTTGCATGTCTTGAGTCTGCAGCATGTTATAGAGCTGTACATTCTGCCTTGCTGCAGAGTTCAGCCCTGCTCTCCTCCCCCGCACTCTTAACTGTGTGATTTTTTTTCAGTACGTGCCTGCAAGGCTTTGGGACTGGCCCGCCTTAGCCCGAATTTGTATAAAGAGTTTCTTGGAATCCAGCTACGGTTAATGAATCACATCATATCAGCTTCTATCAGCAATTGCAACATGCTTCAGAGGATATTCCCCTTGGTCTTCAGAAAAAGGGCCAGTGCTGGGCTTGCCTATCCACACCCGTGGATCGCCAGCCTGCTCCAAAGAAGGCAAAAGAAACTGGGAAGCTCAGCGTAGTCTGGAGCAATCTGGGTGAAATGGAAATAACTGAGAGAGGTACCAGGAAACCTGGAGGAGAGGGACAGCCGGTCCCAGCAATGGCCAGGGAGATGGCACTCTCAGCCCAGACAGCCCTGTGGCTCTGGCATGACAGAGACACAAAGCTCTTCAGCAGGCTGAAAACAATGTTCAAGCAACATGAAGTAACTAGCCAGTGGTAAAAGAGAATAAAGAGGATAAGAAAGACTTCAGATCTTCTTAGCATGCAAAAGCACGCTGATACTGATCCTCTGGGGGTATCATACCACTGTAGAAAACAAAGATTTTGGCTTTCGCAGCTGCACTGATGTTCTGCTGCAGGTATGTCCAGTAGCAGAAGCTACTGTGTTATTCCGAAACATCATGGTGACTTATCTGATTAGAGAACTTAAGGCAGTTTTAAGGTAGATTGCTTGAATTGGTTTTGGTGGTTGATGAAATGTAGGATTCGCTCTAATGAAAATGGTAAGAGCGGCAATGTAAAAATAAATGCTAATATCTTTTGAGAAAGTGCATTTGTGACTCCAGCAAGGCTGATTATGATCATAACATGGCAGGGCTGAGGGCTGAAAATTATAGCATCTTGACGGAGACTGTTTAACAGGTATAGAATCCCTATTCTGTAGTAAACAGGAGTCAAGAAATGTTGTCTCCCACAGAGGCAAGATACTGAAACAGTTGGGCATAGCCTTTAGGAGGAGCAGTGAATCCTTATTCCCACAATGTTCAGAGTTTTCTGGAAACTGGGAAATGAAAGTGGCTGAGGTGGTAACAGCAGGGTGGCTGGCCTCAATTTGCCGTGGTGAGAAAAATCATCACGCTGCTCTCCTCAAGTTTCTGTTGTTTGGCTTGATAAACCATGCCTGGGAACTCAGTCTGGGAAAGATGCTGAACCATACACCAACCAAAACAGTTTTGCAAAAAAAGGGCGGGCAGCCTGGCAGCTGACTACTCCTCATGATTTGTTAAAGGTGGGGCATTTCTTTCACCTCGTTGTACTTACTCATAGTCTAACCTAGCCAAAGGCATTGTCCTGCGTCTCTGCTAAAAAAATGTTTGTACAGATCAGTTAATAGTATCATAAACATGCAAGCTTTTCCCATTTAGAAAAAAATGGAGTTGCTAGAAGAAAACTAGTTTAGAACTAGAGAGAGAAAGGACAAATTTAAAATTGGAATTTATGAATGAAAGGATGAAAATATTTAACCTGAGAACAGCAAATGAAAATGAAAAAGACAGACAAACTGAAAATTACTCTACAGGCCCTGGAAAAGATTAACTCGAACTCCAGTACTTAAGACAAGAAAGAAGGTGAGGGTAGTAAGAAAGAATGATATTCTGAAGACAGATTTAAGTTTTTTTCTTGTATCTGAAGTTATTTTCAGATTCATTTGGACAACTTTGTGGATGTCTCTGTGGATCCAATTAAAAGTTTGGGTTTTAAGTACCTGCAGCCATAAGGTCTCATCTGGAAGGAAACAGAGTAGCTGCAACTCTCATGGTCTTTGAAGGAGCTGAGCAGTGCTCAGTCCCTCTTGGGGCAGGGATGACAGCACTCTGGGGCCTTGCTGAGAATCGCTGGTGTTGACTTCCAAAAATCATGTATTTATTGTTCCCTGTGCGATGGTAAATGAGGCATTGTCTCACCTGAGCTCTTCCTTGGGGTGGCAGTGACTGAGACACTCCACCTGGGGACATAATTTGTTTTTGCCTAATTTGTTCTGATGCAACTGCAGCCCTTGGGAGAAAAGCCAGTAAAACTCATTCCCTTATGAAGTTCTCCACAGGAGACACCATCCCAAGCCGATGCTGCGCACGCTTCATCCCCAATGTACCCTGCTACCACTTATTTCAGCCTCCTCCTCCCATCTCATGTTTGGTCATCTAGATAAACATTTTTCATCTGTGTCACTTAGAAGCCCAAAGCTCATTTTCAGAATAGTGAGGTAAATAACTATTAAACCAACATGCTTTTCTGAAGAAGCTTATTGCAGAAAATAAACTCTGGAAACCAGCATCCCAGACTGAATGTACAAACTCCAGATGAACTGGAGCTTGTTCAGACAGAAGAGCTGTGGTAGACAGTCAATATGTGTGGTCAGAGACGGCAGATGGGCTGTAGGATCCATTCTGGCACTGAACTCTCAAGGTTGTTTCAAGCTGTGTTTCAAGAAAGTCAGTTGGAGGTGAAAGAAAAGAGCAATCTGTCCCTAATTGTGGAAAGATTTAAAAAACATATATAAATCTTTTAAAAAAAGATTTTAAAAAACATATATACAGCAGCTTGCTGGACTGTATAGTAGGGGAGCAGGTGCATCCAGCTGTTGCCTTCAGCATTCTTTGACATCATTTCCACTTATTGTCTCACACAATGATGTTCGTATTATCTACTTCTATTTTGTTTCTTGTGTTCACAACATCTCTATATTCTTACGTAATGTTAGAGCAGAAGCTAAAACAACTCAGTGAGAATTCAGCAAACTATTCTTAGTACAAAGCCAAGCATTGCAGCACCACTGCAGAATACAGGATGAGATGCAGTAAAACATTACTGGTCCAGGTGTCCATGAACACAGAATTTCAGGAAATGGTTTCAAGATAAGTGGATGCAAGAGAGAAAGACTTTTAATAGCTTTTCTGCATGAGGACCTGGTAGAGATAGGGAGAGACTTATCAGCCTGCAGGGATCCCTGTCTATAGATATGTCATATATTTAATTTCATCCTTGTGCTTCATGGGCGACCAAAGCCCTTATCTGAAAGGAGACATCACATAGCACAACAGAATCACGAGCTGCTTGGAGGAACAGGGGAAAGAAGAGGACAGTAGGACACAAAGGGTAAAAAGATTTGGCCCTTACCACAATCTGTGAGTCTCAGTGAAGACATGGCAGTAACAGAGGACTCATGCTTGGCTGAGCTCTCTGGAAATCCCAGGAGTTGCACTTGATCCTTGTGGGGTCCCTTCCAACTCAGGATATTCTATTCCATTCTATTCTATTCTATTCTATTCTATTCTATTCTATTCTATTCTATTCTATTCTATTCTGTTCTAACCTTGTGTGGCACCTTGCATTATAGTGCTGACAAACGCCCTTCAGCTGTCAGAGTCCTGAACCCTGTCCTGGGCAGGGGAACTGTGGGCACACCTATGGTTATCAAGTGCTGGTTCACCAGTACAGCAGACCTGGGCCTTGGATGGGTGACATAAAGCCTGATACCTCTGGTGCCCCTAATGATTTCCAATCTGTATTTTCATGGATCTATTTGGTGCACAGGCTTTTATTCAGAAATAAGCTGCTTGTTAGAGCACATGCTAGCTGATCTGCATATTTATGCCTTTTTCCTTTATATTCAAACACTGAGAAGAGCTTCCTCCGTATTCCGTTTTAGCAACTTTCTTTTATTAGCAAAACTTAATTTTCCCTGATTAGGGAACACAGGCTGTAGACCCTGTGACAGCCTGAGCAACAAACCAAGCTAAGTACTCAGCTGTTCTTTCAGGCTGATGAATGGGAAGTGTAATGAAACTGTGATACCATAACGTTCTCCAGTGCTACAAAAGGTCTTCACTGAATCACAGAAACATGGAACACCCAGCCTCCTGCTCAGAGCTGGGGTATCACTAACGCTGCATCCCATCATGATGGACTTTTCTAACAGAATCCTGGGAGCCTCCAAGGCTGGAGACTCCTTCACCACTCTGGATGTCAGTTCCAGTGCTGTGCTGCCTGTTGGTGAAAAATTTTCTTAATTTCCAACCAGAATCCCCTGAGATGTGATTTAGAGCTAGTGACCATTACTGTTGGTTTAATGGAGCTGTAACAAACCTCTGGTATTTGGGACTGGAAGTAGGGGGGCAAAGGGGAACAGGGCAGAAAGGAGATAAAATAAGCTCAAGACAGTGTCGGAAAACAGCCTGTTAGCACAGCATAGACATGGAGTAGCCTTCTTTACTCTTTTTTTGCAGAAAGTCACAAGGTGATAGAGTTGAAGGAACATAGGCGCTGAAGACCTTCTTTGCAGTAAGCACCACGTAAATGCAGTGCCTTCCTTTGAGCTGCCGTGCTCATTAGCCAGCAGTCTTTCTGTGCTAAGCAACTGCGTTTGAGCTGGTACTGAAATGAAAAGCGTGAAATCCAGTGTCTTCTGTGGTACGAGGCAAGAGCTCAGCAGGCAGAGCCTTTGGCTATTGCATTGCTGATGCCTTGAGCTGAGCTGGTGGTAGGTAGCTGAGCAGTGAAATGGAGTTCAGCCTCCAGTATATCCTCACTTCCATCTTGGTTTCCGTACAGATGGATGGAGGACCCACGGCAACTGAGTCTGTGCATGACAAATGTCTTGTACTCCTAGCAGACATATAGCAAAACTTTGTTTATACTTTTTCTTTTTTGTTTGCTCCCCCTCCCCACTCCGTGACTTCATCAATCATCCTATCTCTCTCATTCGCCACTTTTACCTCACAGAGGTTACATCTTCAGAGTGCCAGAGCAGTCAGTTCAAATGGGCTGCAGATATGAAAATTTGTCAATATATTAAACAGCTGGAAATATTCAATGAAACTTTTCCATATTTGCATGTCCTTAAAAACTGATTTTATTTGTTCGAGGCTTTGATGAGAAAAGGAGCCTTTTGCTGCCTAAAATTTGGAACAGTATTAATGTTGAATAAGTTAGGTCACTGAGATAGGAATCTTGATATGTGTTTCTCAGCACTACTACTGGACACTAATATCAGAAGAACAACTTAACTGGAATTAAGTAATGCACATAGTTGTATCTACGAATTAACCTTTTTTTTCCAAACCAAGGCTTTACCCAACTTTTACCCAAGATGGAGAAAAAATATCCATATTTTCTCGAATCACTACTATAGCCTTGAGAAACCACAAGTCTCGTTTTGGAAGCTCCATGACTATTCCCAGAAGCACAATTGCTTTCCCAGACAACAACCTTCCTACAAATTTTTTATTTTCAGGGGTTCATATTAGATTTAATAGTACCCATTTTGTGCACAAAAACTGAAGACTGTGGAGCAATGGAAATGCCTGCATGGCAGGTGGCAGGCAAGAAGGAAAATATAGCTCTGCTTGCCAATTAGTTACACATGCCAGGAAAGTAAAAAGGGCACAAGGCCACCCTGAAAAGCGTGAAGTCACTGGAAATAGAGATTTTTCATTGTCCCACAACATTAGGCCCTAGTCATAAGTGAGAGCAGACCAAGCCTGCTACTTGTCTCATGGAGTATTTCTTTAGAGGAGAAAACCTGTGGAAAAACACGAATTTTGACAACCCTGTTGCGATGGAAGGTCAATAGTCGGGAAGATGTGCTGACATCCAGGCAGATAAATGGGCTAAAAACACTTTCCACTACACTGAGGAAGGAAAAAGAAAAAGTCTGAAAATTCAGCTAATAAGACAAAAGCAGAAATCTTTCCCTGTGGTCAACTGTGTGTGTGATGTTTGATGTACTGACAACATTAGGCCAGCATTTACATCTCTGCCGAGAAACAGTCTCCTCCATTGCATTGATTTTTTTTGAGATTCACTTCATTCCAGGAATAGCTTTGAAAGAGTATGTTACTTAAATCTGTAAACACAAGCTTTTTCTCCCCAGTAAAACTTAAAGCCAAACTGAGGATGGCCATAGGACTGGTAAGTATCTCAGCCGCCACTGCAAAATACACGTACATTGTTCTTGATGTCACCACTCTGCAGCGCTGTGATTACATTGCATTCAGATGGAGGACTTGGCTGGCTGTACTTGTTTTATGTGAGTGCTGGCAGTGCCAGCTGTGGGTGGCCGAGGGCAGCCCCTGGTGTGTGGCAGCCGGTGCCCTCGGCCGTGGCCGTGTCCTTCCCGTGCACACGTGCGTGCCTGTCTGCGGCTCACACAGCCAGCCTCAGCACGGGCTGCCCCTGCAGCCTGGGCAGCGGCCCCGGGAAAAGCAGCCCTGGACAGAGACCCTGCAGCCTGGGCTCCAGCAGCCGAGCAGGAGGAGCTCCTGGGGCTGAACCCCGCTCCTCCTGAGCCATCCCTTCACACGGCACTCAAAGAGTGGCTTGGCCAAAACAGAACTCTGGAACTGGTGTTTTCCCACAGAAAAAAGAGCTTGTGTAACTTTATTGTTCTTTCCTCTTACTTTCTGTCCTTCTTTTTCTGTCCTTCTTCTATGATATATTTTTACCCTGTACTTCCTTGCTGCTGATCAGCTGCTTGTAGGAACTACCATGGGCTTTCTTGGAAGAGCATCTTGTGGGTTAAAATCCTACAAATCCTACAGATCAGCAGATGTTATCTCAGTTCTCTTTTTCTTGCAGTTTTTGCAGGACCTTCTTCTATTTTGCCATGTAAAAAGCAATGAAAAAGATTCTGAAAAAATTCCTTTCACAAAGGAGAAAAAATGAGAGATTTATAGAAAAACATAAAAAGAGCAACCACTGAAGGCCTCTAGCCCAATCTCCTGCTGACAACAGGGCTAACTCTTGTTAGGTGAAGTTCCTTAAGGTCTTGTTCAGGTGAGTTCTGAGCATTGAATCATAGAATCAGAGGATGGTTTGGGGTGGAAGGGAGGTTTAAAGATCATCTAGTTCCAATCCCCTGCCATAGGCAGGGACACCTTCCACTAGAGCAGGTTGCTCAAAGCCCCATACAACATGGGCTTGAACACTTCCAGGGATGGGGCATCCACAACTTCTCTGGACAACATGGTCCTGCGCTTCACCACCCCCGTTGTGAAACATATCTTCTGTGTATCACATCTAGATGTACTCTCTTTCTGTATAAAACCACTGCTCCTTGTCCTGACACTACAGATCATGGTAAAAATGTCTCTATCTTTCTTGGAAACCCTTTTTATATATTGAAAGGTCTCAATACGATCTCTCCAGAGCCTTCCCTTCTTCAGGTGGAACAACCATAAGTCCCTCAGATTTTCTTCATAGCAGAAGTGTTCCAGACCTCTGACCATTTTTGTGGCCCTCCTCTGGACTCGTTGCAATGAGTCCATATTTTTCCTGTGCTGGACTCCAGAGCTCAACACAGCACTCCATGGGGAGTCTCTCGAGAGCCGAGTAGAGGGGCAGAATAATCTCCATGACCTGCTGGCCACATTGCTTTGGATGCAGCCCAGGGTACAGTTGGCCTTCTGGGCTGCAAGTGCTCCTTGCCAACTCATGACCAGGTTTTCATCCACCAGTATTCCCAATTTCTTCTCAGCCATGCCACTCTCAGGTTCCTCAGTTGGTCTTTACCCTGATCTTTTCTAATGATGGGAGGGACTTCATTCCTCCAGTACCTGTCTTGAATTTCAGAGGCTTCGGAGAGGTGGGATGAGAGAACTGAGGAAAAAAATTTTTTGAGTACCTCAGCCTTCTCCATATCAGTTGTCACCATTCCTCCTGTCTTATTTATTGGAGGGGTGGGATATGACATTTTGTTTAATCTTCCTTTTCTGGTCGAAGCACTTATAAAAGCCCTTCTTATTATTCTTTCTAAATTCAGTTTCAGCTGTGCCTTGGTTTTCCTGATCCCATCCCTTTGTGTTTAGAGCACAGTTACATCAGTTAGGAACATGAAAAAACTCAGGGGACTCCTGTCTCCCTGAGCTGCTGAAGGAGATATCTTTTCTACACTTTGTACCTCTCTTTGGAGGAGTCAAAAAGCTGCATCTACTTAGCAGCCTTGTAGTGTAGGGAAGCCTTTAACTGAAGTAATGCATTACTGTGCTGTGGGCAACCCCACACAAAATCAGTGTTTACACACAGGCTTCCACCAACTGTGCTCACTATAATCTCAGTAAATACGTGTCCCTCAACAATCTCACCCTTCAGGTGTTTGCACAAGGCTTCATCCATCTTCATAACTGTCCTGACACAAGCTATGGTTTGGGAGGTTTGGACACGGCATTGAGGGGAACTTTTTCACTAGGAGTCAGTGCAGCACCAGAGCAGGTGTGAGACAGTGGCTTCCTCATCAATATTTTCAGCACTTGGCCAGATAAAGTCACGGCGACCTGATGCGGTGTTGAGGACAGTCCCACTTGAAGCAGAATTTCTGAAGAGTGCACCACTGATTCGATGACACGGGTATCCATGAACAACTGATAAATAACAAATGAACGCTCACTTGTGCTTACAGCTCTGGCTTCTGACACAGAGGGTATCTTAATGTGCTTCCCTTCCCAGCTTGACTGGGAGCTATTTCCATAACCAATCCTTTTATATTCCTGTCATATTCATTCACTGTCAGGTGAGAGCCTTATCCAATGGTAGATTGAAGTTCAGACCATGTCATCTTTGCTTAGTGTCAGTCCTTGACATCTTGTTAATTGTAATGACAGTGCAATACAGAGTTCTGATGAAATTCCAGGCAAGTATAGCAGTTTTGTTCAAATACTGCAAGGATGGATTTGAAAAAAAATCCAGCTGATAAAGACCTTACCATGCCCTCTCCTTCCCATTCTTTTTAGGCTATCCAGGAGCACAGTAAAAAAAAAAAAAAAAAAAAAAAAAAAAAAAAAAAAAACACAACAACAACAACAACAAAAAAAACCACACCAAAAACATGACGTTAGTGATTGCTATCCTTTATTTTTCTAGGAATCAGATATTCAGGCTATAGTGACCACAATCATCTGATAACGGCCACTGTAGTCTGCAAGTAATAGTCCAGGTAAGGATTAATTATGTCAGACTTGCATATAACTATATTCTTGAAGTGTTTGGTTTGCGTTCTAACTTCTCTTGCAAGGACTATGAGTAAAAGAAGTTTCTTGTTTTAAGTCTCTCCCCTTTGTCTAAAACCCTCTTGCTGCTGGCACTGCTGCCCCAGGGCCAAGGGCAAAAGGCTGTTGCACATGATGGCAACCAGCTCCTCAAGGCACACTGGTCCCAGCTTCATTGCCCACATCTTTCCAGTCAGGGCAACCATAGCAGAGTGTCCCGTTCCCTCCCCATGGCCCAAATTAAGGCCAAGTTTTGTTACTAGCAGCAAACCCATCCAGCCATACAGAGGAAGCCCATTCAGGGTCAGCTCACTACAGCTGCATCCTGTCCCTGTCCAGAGGATGGCAGCAGAGCTCAAGGAACCCTGAAGGACCTTTTTCCCCACCCTGGCTCATAGAATCACAGAATGGTTTGGGCTGGAAGGGACCTTAAAGAACAGCTTATTCCAAAGCCCAAAGTTCAGACTCTGCTGAGCTCCCTGCTATTTCCAGGCTTGACCTAAGCAAGTTTTCCAAGGGATCCAGACATGACAGGATAAAATAGTACTGACGAGTACAAAAAATCTGGATGGCAGTCCCAGGTAACATCAGGAGAAATTAAAGTAAGCAGTGCAAGAGGAGCAGAACCACCTCCAGCCACACGGCTGTCCCAGTGGATGCCCAGGGTAGGGGGGCGCCTTAACTGTGTCCCATCTCATGTCCCCAGCCCTGCAACTCCCCAGGCTGTGCAAGGAGAGCTGCTTTCCCACTTTTCTCAGGAAAAAAAATGGGTTTTTAAGGGTTTGTAAAGGCTGACCTGCCACACCACAGGACTGCCTGATGAAAATAAAAAGTATTTATTTCAGCAAGCAATGGAAAGTGTGCTATGGATGATTAGACCATTAGCATAAAACAGGGGCTGGGCAAATTTGTGAGATAAGGAACTTTCAGTGTTAAGTAAAGGTGAACATGCCTTGTACTACTTGTAGATTGTTTTCCTGAAGTTATCCCTTTTATGGTAAGCTATTTCCAGAGTGTTCTAGTTTGAAAACAAACCAGTGGGAGGCACCAAGTCAGAATAACAATTTAATAGGGAAATAATAATAATGATTAAAAAAAGTAAAGGCAGAAAAAAAACCAGTGGGTTAAACTGACAGAGTCAGGATACAACCTGACACCCTGCTGATCAGGGTGGCAATAGCAGTCCAGTAAGATGGTGACTGCAGTCCTCCTGAAGTGGTGGATGTGGCTCTGTCGAAGCGGTGGTCTGGTCGAAGGGTCTGCTCCTCCTCGGAAGGTCCAGTGGTGGCTATGTAGCTCCTGTCCTCTGGGAAATCCAGTGGAAAGGGTATCTGTGATGTCCAGAGTCTCAGATTATATGCAGGATGGACCGCCTGGCTCCTCCCCCTGGGCGGAGCATCCCCACAATGGGATGATGAGTCATGAGGCCAGGTGTTGATGGGCTCATTAACAGAAGATAATCCGGGGGGGTAGTTATCTCTGAGTAATGTGGCAAGGCATTGATGGGCCATTAGCACAAAGATAGACTGGGGGGAGGAGGCCTGGAAACACTACCCCACCTGGTTTTAACAACTCATGAGACTGGTAATAGAATATACTGCAACCCAGGACACAGAGTTAAATGAAAATGCTATGTTTATAAATAATTATGCCTATGTCAACAAAAAATATGCCTACAACGGGGTTGCAGGATTGGTGAATAGGGGAAGAGTGTTTGACATTATCTACTTTTCTTGTGCAAAGCATTTGAAGCTGTACAGCATGCCATCCTTATCTCTAAACTGGAGAGACATGAATTTGGTGGATTTCATCCTTGTCCGTGGATAAGGATCTGGCTGCATGGTCACACTCGAAGAGTTGTGGTCAGTGACTCAATGTCCAAAGAGAGACCAGCGATGAGCAGCGTTCTTCAGGGGCTGGTATTGGGACTGGACTGTTCAACGCATTTGTTGGCAGCATGGACTGTGGGATTGGGTGTACCTCAGTCAGTTTGCTGACAACACCAAGATCTGCGGTGCTGTCAAGATGCTGGAGGGAAGGGATGCCATCCAGAGGGGTCTTGCCAGACTGGAGTGGTGAGCCTGTGTGAACCTCATGAAGTTCAACAAAGTTAAGTGCTACATCCAGCATGTGAGTTGGGGCAATCCCAAGCACAAACACGGGCTCAGCAGAAAATGGACTGAGAGCAGCCGTGCAGGGAAGGACTTGGGGGCATTGGCTGACAAGAAGCTCAATGTGAGCTGGCAGTGAGCCTTCACAGCCCAGAAAGCCAAACGTGTCCTGGGCTGCATCAAAAGCAGCGTGGCCAGCAGGGCGAGGGAGGAGATTCTGCACCTCTATTCCACTCTGGTGAAACTCCAGCTGGAGTGGAGTGCTGCATCCAGCTCTGGGACCCCCAGCATAAGAAGAACATGGACCTGTTGGGGAGGGTCCAGAAGAGGCCATGAAGATGGTCAGAGAGTTGGAGCACCTCCACCATGAAAACAAGACAAGACAGTTGGGCCTGTTCAGCCTGGAGAAGAGGCAGCTTTAGGGAGACCTTACAGCACCTTCCAGTACCTAAAGGGGCTACAAGAGAGCTGGAGAGTGACTTTTAAAAGGACATGCAATGATAGCACAAGGTGTAATGGCTTTAAACTGAAAGAGGGCAGGTTTAGATTAGATATTAGGTAGATATTCTTTACTAGGTAAAGAGGTGGTGCTCACTGGAATATGCTGCCCAGAGTTCTGGATGCCCTTTCCTTGGAAGTATTCAAGACAATGTTGGATGGGGCACTGAGCAATATGATTTGGTGGAAGGTGTTCCTGCCCATGGACTAGAGGTTCCTTAAAGGCACCTTCCAGCCTGAACCATTCTGTGAGTCTATGATTCTACTGGTTACATGCTTATTTAGCCAAGGTACCCTTGCCTTTGTCTTCCCCAGTCATCTTGACCTCCTAAGGCAGCAGTTTTACTTCCCATACTTCAATAATCAGCACTTCTCCACAGGCAACAGTGATTTTCCAGTGTATTCCCGTCACTCACACCTCCTGAAAGATGGTGTTGGAGATGTTTGCAAGGCTGTGAGTCCATCTGATGGGCATTTCCAAGAGAAGATGTGCTAAGTACAGGATTCCCAGCAACAGTTCATCACCTGTGTTCTCCTCTGTACACTTGGTGGTCACTAACTCTGCTAGTATCTCCTGCCCTTGGTTCCTGAGTGACCACAGAAAGAGGAGGAGCGTAAAGCGACAAGTAAACACCTGCCTTGCTGTCACTGGTCATCTCTTAAACATGCTAGAGATTTTCCTCTGGTATGCATTTGCTGTGATTTCCTGTGGGGAAGAGCCTGGCTGGTAGGCTGCGGCTTCACTGATACCAACAGAGAGTTTGTTCCCAGCCTTTTCAGAGATATTTGACTGTGTTTTGCTGCCTTGTTTATCACTTTGTCAGATTTATGAGGTCTGGTAGTGCACACGAACAACAGCTCATTCCATCTCGTGCTGCTGTTAAGGACACCTCAAGCTGTATTCTTCTTGGGCCCGGGTGTCACTGCACTGGGAACTGCTCTAGATCAATAACCTGCTGTATTCCCCTGTGTTGGTTTTGCACGGCCTGGTTTTTGGTAGTGGGGGGGGACACAGAGGTGGCTTTTGTGAGAAGCTGCTAGAAGCTTCCGCCATGTCCAGCAGAGCCAATCCCTGGTGGCTCTGAAGATGGACATGCTGCCTGCGAAAACTGGGGCAACTAGAGATGTTGGTAATGCCTCTGTGATAACATATTTAGGAAGAAACCAAAACAAAGGTGGGGGAGCAGTTTTAATTCCATCCAGAAAAGAGGAGGAGGTGAGAACGTGTGAGGGAAACAACATGGCAACACCCAGGTCAGTGGAGAAGGAGGGGGAGGAGGTGCTACAGGCACCGCAGCTGAGNGCACCGGAGCTGAGATTCCTCTGCAGGCTGTGGTGCAGACCATGGTGAAGCAGCTGTCCCCCTGCAGCCCATGGGGATCCTCGGGGGATGCAGAGATCCACCTGCATCCCGTGGGGAGGTGCTCACACTGGAGCGGGTGGATGCCTGGAGGAGGCTCTGATCCAGTGGGAGACCCAGGGGAGAGAGACGGCCCTTGCTTCCAGGCTGGAGCAGCCTGTCCTTGGAGGACTGCACCCCGTGGAAAGGGTGACCCATGCCGCAGCCATTTTGGGAGGACTGTTTGCCCGTGGGGGGAATTCACGTTGCAGCAGTTTTGGGAGGGCTGCTGCTTGTGAGACTGGACCCACGTCTGAGAGGTTCTCGGAGAACTGTCTCCTGTGGGAGGGACCCCACAGTGCAGCAGGGGAAGGACTCCTCTCCCAGAGCAGCGGAAGAAAACCTCGAGTGACGAACTGACCAAAACCCCCATGCCCTGTCTCCCTGCGCTGTCAGTGGGAAGGAGGGAGGGGTTGGGGGGAGAAAAGGTGTTTTTAAGGGCTAATTTTTCTTCTCATTGTCCTGCTCTGATGTTGTTAGTAATAAACTCACTTTGTACCTCTAAGCTGAGCCAGTTTTGCCCTTCGAGTGCTTTTTCAGGGTTCTTAACTCATGAACCCTTTGTTAAATTTTCCTCTTCTCTGTCTAACTGTAGCAGGGGACGTTACGTGATCGGCTTTCGTGGGTGCCTGATGTTTGGCCAGTGTCAAACCACGACATCCCCACAGCTCACATTGCACTGGGAGGGTGTCTCACAGCACCAGGTCTAGTTTGAGTGCACTTGCCTCTGGGGCATAGAGATCATAAACAGGCCAAGCACCTGGGGGATCCACGACAAGTCTGCGCTGAGCTCTGGGGGTGATGATGTTTACCTAAGTGAACTGCACTCTGCCAATCCGTGGGACTGTGTGAACAGGGATAAGGCTTTGGGACCACACAAATGACAAAGGCAAGTTTGCTCCAAGGAGGGGAATTCCTTATAGGAATAATCTGCTGGAGCTGCGTACATTTGACTGCGTCACTTTTATTTTCCTGATGACGTCTATGGATCCCTGAAAGAAGGTCTCTCATTACTGCTTTTGTTAGCAATATGCTTGGCATTTTTTGAGATTTGATTTTCCAGGATAGGGAATCTTATTGAAGTTTTGCCATAGTATTGCTCTGTTGAATCCATAGGTCAAATAAGGAACTTCCAAGAAAATACAGCAGCAGAAGGGGGAGGAATACTCCGAAAAATAAAACCAAGAAGAAATTAAAGGAAGCATCTATAACTGAATTGAAAGTGAGGCAGCTGTTTAAAAAAATCGGACATGTTTTACCATTGGGATCAAGCACTCAGCCAATTCAAATTTATGAAAAGAGTCTGTTTGATTATGTAATTTGGGCAATAGAAGACTGTATCATCGGTATGATCAGTGTCTTGAGACACAGTCAAACGTGTGATATTTAGGTACAGTCTGCAGGTACTGCGGAGTTTGGCCAGGATCACAGCAATAATCAACATGCTCACCAAGACTTTAGCACTGGTTGAGTCAAGCCTGAACCCACTGTTAATGAACAGTGAAACTGGAAGAAAAATCCTTTCAGGAGACCTCCTTTGAAAACGTCTAAGAGTGACTGCACGAAACATTCTCTGGATACACAGAGGCATCTCATCATGAAAGGGCAATATTTATCTACACGAAACAGTACATAAAACAGATCCATGGTTGTTTGCAAGAGCTTCTTTAATGGCACCAACACAAAATCGATTACAGGCAATGGCAGAAGCCGTGGTATCATGAGGGCATTTTAAAACAAATCACAAAGAAAGCGACAAAAGCAGAGGCAGAGATCAAGATCTCAAATTTCTTGCCAGGGCTGCATCTTTGCTCAGCTTTGGAGGATTTGCATTCTAATAAGAACGGCCAGGACGAAGGGGACGCAGAAAGGAAAGCTTATCATTGAAGTTGATTGCCTTGTAATTTGGAAGGTTTTCATGATCTCGAGCAAGGTATTGAATTCCACTTCCGTCACTGTGCTCACACAGCAGCCAGGCACCTCTCTGGACTTTGTGGGAAGACATGATGTCGTTGTCATGTCCTGCAGCCAGGTTGGTTGCTTCTGTTACAACTCTGCTCTTCCCTTGATAGTTGGTATGTTCATAGAGAGTGATCTGGGGATTGCTCAGATCTTCAGTGATCATCTGCAGAGAACTGACCCTATTATTCATCTTTGAGCCAAAAAAGCTATGGTCTCCCTCCTCAAGTATCAGAAATTGGCCTCCATAGTTTGAATGCTCGTAAGCCACCCAAGGCTGGCCAATTACTTTTGCTGAGGAGGCAAGATCATTCCAATCTGCATCCCTTAGATTGGCAATGTCAGAGGTGAATTCTTTGGACAAACCCTGGAAGTTGGCACGCTCATAAAGGATGATTTTTCCCATCTCAGTAGGACTTCTAGAGTTTTAATTTCTTCCTTTAGGAGCTGGATGACAGCCTGCACAAAAGGAAGACAGAAAACAAGCAATGCTTGTAAGAAGCCTTTTGGACCTCGAAACAAAATCATGGACACCCAGGACGGAGAAAGGAAAAAAGGAAAAATAAAACATTTTGAACAAAGAATAAACATAGAAGGAGCTGGAAAAGAGTGAGATCATGACATGTGTGTGTTGCTTTAGGCGTATGCCCAAGAGTAAGTTGTAAAATAGTCTCATGGTTACTCCCCACAGTTGTGCATCACTGGCCCCCTCCACCCTCTCCCTCGGTAAGGTTTGTGTGTCCTGCAGCAGCCATCTCCTCATCCCCTGAAAGATGGGTTCAGTCTCTGCACATGCAGACAGCAGACCCTCACGCATGTGCTGCAGCTCTCACCCAACCCTGAAGCCTCCTTCCCTTCCCCTGCATTTCACGGCTGCTGCCCAAGAAACCCTTCCAGTTCTCCTGCACAAAGTGTGCCTCTCACCTTGATGTCGGCTGCAGGGCTGGGGAGGGCTGAGGGCAATTCCTCCAGTGCAGGGCTGCTCTTTGTGAAGGGCATCTCATCTGCCTCCATTTATATCTTGCACAGAAGTCTTGTGCAACACCCCGGTCAACAGAACTGAAAGCGTCCACTAATTACCCCCAGGGGTCAAAACTCGTTATCCATTGTATTTTACTTTCTGTGGTCCTGCAACCAGACATCTTCTTCCTCTTGTTCAAAAGTCTGTTGAAGCATGAGCGACTCGATGAAATGGGGATGTTCAGTTCATGTTTGTCCTTCTCCTCCAGAAGAAAATGGAATCAGAGTAATAAAAAGTTATTGAAATGGTTTGTGACACATGCTGTAGAGTGTTTCTGCCTGATGCAGTTTACGTTTTTGCCTTTCTGGGAAGCTCACCTAATACACAACCTTAGTTATCCTAACAGGTTTTTTGGGAGATATGCAGGTGGCAGAGAGGGCATTTACGTATCTTTTTCTTTTTCAATTCCCTTTTCTCCTTAGGATCACAGTGTCAATATCGTTGGAAAAGGCCTCCAAGATCATCAAGTCCAAACTTCGACTGAATGCCACTCTGCCCACTAATCCATATTGCAAATGTCACTTCTACTGGTGTTTTGAACACTTCCAATAGTGGTGACTCCATCACTTCTCTGGGTTGCCCATTCCAAAGCTTAATCACTCATTTAGTGAAGGAATTTTTCCTAGTATCCAACATGAACATCTCCATGCACAACTGGAGGGCATTTCCAAATGTCCCTCCCTTGCCTGGGAGAAGGCCCCATCCCCTACCTTGCCACAGGCTCCTTTCAGGTATTGTCAAGAGAAAACATATCTCCCCTGAGTCTCCTTTTCTCCAGCCCAAACACCACCAGCTCCCTCAGCCACTCCTCATCAGACCTGTGCCCCAGACCCTTCACCAGCTCTGTTGTCCCTCTCTGGACTCGCTCCAGAACCTCAATGTTTTTCTTGCAGTGAGGGACCCAAAATGAACACAGGATTCCAGGTGTGGCCTCACCAGTGCTGAGTGCAGGGGGACAATCACTGCCCTGCTCTCGCTGGCCACACCATCGCTGATACAGGCCAGGTGCCATTGGCCTTCTTGGGCACCTCAGCTCATGTTCAGCCCTCTGAAGCTGTGGATGCCCCATCCCTCAAAGGGTTCTTTAGGGTTCCCTCCAACCCAAACCATTCTCTGATTCTGTTACATATGTAATCACATATATATTTATGTACAGTAATAGATGTATATGGTACTATCATAGATAATAATGAAAACCATCAATATTGTTGTCTCAAAACCTCACAGAAAGTCACAGTTTGGAACTCAGAAACAGGATGCAAATAGAGACTTTCTGGCATGATGTAAAACCAGCTTCAAAGTCAGAATTTTAAAGCAGAAGCATGGCAAAACAAACGTAGATCTTTGCAGACATTTATTTTGTACTAAATTCTGAATATTGTAAATGGTGCTTTATACTGTCAGTTTCGAAATTAAACACTTGAATCTAGTTAGACATGGTGTTTTTTTCACAGATACATCAAGCTGCAATCTTGTGCTAAATGTCTCTAAACATTTCCCCAATTCAGTCTGAAGTAAATGCTTCAGATAATATTTCTTTTTAATGTTTTTCCTGTATCAACTGTTTCCATTTCTGTCTACGGACCACAGACATTTCCCCATCCTCCTTTCTTTTCTTCTCTGCATGGGTACAAATTACGTCCTACATCAAGTTATTGGTTTTCCCAAAAGGTACACTAGGCTGTCAACAACTCCTACTGGGATTCTGCTTAGGAGAAAACAGCATCCCATAAACTCCTCTGCAGGGAATTCTGTAGTGTGTATCCTCAGAACTCAACCCATCCTCTCTCTGGTCACTGTCTTTCAAGGGGCTTTGATTTCACTTGTTCTGCTCTGGCCTACCTGAGCAATTGCCAAGCACAAGAAAGATCATCTAATGTGTTATTGAATTGAATTAAACTAACAATGAATTGTAGAATTAGCTGCATTTCTGCATTTTTTCCTATAAATGTTAAATAACTGCCTTTGGTCACTTATCAGTAGGAACTTACTTTACAGGATCATGCTGGTGAAGACTGTGCTTCCTCCCTAAGGAAACCTGCTGGTTTTGAAATTAACTAACAGGCTTTCTGGACAAGATTACAAAGTCATCCCTAGAACACTTCCCAGCGACAACTCTGAACCCTTGTTCCTTTTTCAGTTATTTAAAATATTTCTAGTTTATGTTTTCACAAAATGTTTTAGGCTGTCACTTAAAATTTTCATTAAAATCTACATTCCCATAAAATGAATTTTTAGCAAAAAAGTAACACAAAATGAAAACGGGTTGTTGTTTTGCCTGTTTGAGTGGTTTTTAATTTTTGCTTGCCTTTTTTGTTGTAAGACACTATGATGTCCACTCACAGGAAACTGCAGTAGCCAGACCACTATCATAAATGGAAGGCAGGGAAAAGTTAGAGAGAACTCTGAGACCTGGGTCACTGGGTGGTCATGTTGGGCCTCAGAGCGTCTTCCCCAAGCTTTGAGCACTGCGTGGCACAGAGCAGTGTGTGGTGCTTAGGCAGGGAAGCCACGGCTGTGATGCCTGAAGTGGCCACCTAAAAACAGAGACTAGATGGGAAAAAGGGAATAAAGGTAAGTATTTATTTGAAGGGCCTTCAGAGGTGCACCCTGGGGAGCCAGAGGCTACTGCCAAGATAGAGCCCAAGATGGACCCCAGGTCACGAGTACTTCACACTTTTATAAGTTTGGTTCATTTGCATAGCAGCATTAATTCTCAAATTAAAGCTTCAGTTAATGATGTGATTTCCCCATACTTGCCCCCCCTTTAGTGGCTTTTGGTTTACAAATTTTGGGCCTAGGACAGTCTGAATGTCCTTGGAGAGCAGGCCTGGAGAGGCTTTGTTACGTCTACCTAGAGTGAGAGAGCAGAAGTTAACAGGCCACAAGAAACTTCAGAGTTACACACTAAGCAGTACAGGATTTGAAAAATATGAAAGTTAAAACCCAAGGCATCAGCTGGACTTGCATTAACACCTCAGCTACGACAGAGGCAGTGACACGTGATAGAGAGGCTGCTACAGGGCATGTGGTCTGCAAGACCAGATTGAAGAGGCATGGATCCTGCAGAGGCCTAAACCAAGATGGACTGGTCTATTGAGCCTGGCTGTCTCTTCCCCTTCAGCCACCAGCTCTACAGCTGTCTCCT
>VZTI01002387.1:455014-487431 GCA_013397865.1 Struthidea cinerea | reverse complement strand
TTGTAATTTCTTCTTTCTGGTGCTTGGGCTCAGACTTTTCTGAATATCCTTAACCCATTTGAGTGTTACCTCTTCTTACCCAAAAGTCTTTTCCCTTATCCTTCTCCACATGAGCGATTCTGAATTCAGTTAAATAGTCAAAATCTTCTTTCTTTACCAGTTTCTTTCACTATGCTGTTTCTTACCCTAGCTCCAAAGCTTGTCTTGCCTTTAAAGCCCCAAGCCTTCAAAATGTTTAGCATGAAGGATCTTCTCTCAGGACTCGCAGTTGATTGAGACTTCTAATAGCTGGGCACTTTTAAAGGTCAAGTGACCTAAGGCATGACATTGTGGATGCTGAATACTCCTTTTCCTGAAGCAGGGGTCACTACAGTGTTTCAAATGTAGTTGCCAGTTTTACTTCTTAACATAAGGATTAATTTTCTTAATTTTATTTCTTCGTTTGTTTCCTGGAACTCGGTGAACCATTTCGGCTGAAATGTAAGAAAAGTCAATGTTTTAGCTTTACAAGCTCAATGGAGAGTTTCTGCCTAACTAATTGAAGTATGGCAAATTCATCAACCACTGAAAGAAAATATGATCTCATAATGAAAGCATTGAACAA
Organism: Struthidea cinerea; assembly: GCA_013397865.1. Classification (NCBI taxonomy): domain Eukaryota; kingdom Metazoa; phylum Chordata; class Aves; order Passeriformes; family Corcoracidae; genus Struthidea; species Struthidea cinerea. The sequence continues at coordinate 486,827 of VZTI01002387.1, read as the reverse complement.
CTTTGATTAGTGAAGTGGTTAATACCACCTGTGATTAATTACTGAAATGGATCTTGTAGTAAGATGATTTTTGTAAAACCATGGCTTAGATACTACTTTTTTAGAAAGGTGTAATATGTAAATAAGAGCAACAAAAAGATGTCTGTACTTTCTGTACCATAAATTTAAATACAAACGAACAGGAACTCAAGAGCTTGCAGGAAGAGCAGTAATTTTTATGTTTTTGTAGTTGTATTTGAAGTTAATCAGTGTGGTTTTTTTTTTTTTAATTCAAAGCCAGAGTACACATAACAAACTGTGACCTGAAAAAGTATCCTGTGAATTTTGGTACGCAAGAGACTACATTGCTTTTTCTCTGTGACTCATGCAGCTAAAACATCTCATCCAGCTTTATTTATGAAGACAAGAGTGTCCAGCAAGATTAGGGGATGTTTTGTAGTGTTTGATGATAGTTGTCCAGGTGCTGATTAGATTTTAGTAAAGCACTAGAAAAATGTGTCTCCTTTCTGAGATATTCAGATAGTTATTTCCCTTTCTGATTAGGCTGTGAGTTGAGGCGGAAGGATCATGATATAGTAGTTAGGCATTTTAAACAGCGGAGCTAGCTTTAATGTACAGTGTCAGAAAAGGAATTTTCCATTCTTGAGTATGTATTATTCAAAGCTTGCAGTTTTGGAAGGAAAGCAGGAACACCTTATGACCTCCAGCATATTCAGGGGTTTTGTTCTGAGGTTTTTTTCTTTTAAAAAAACCTGGCAGTTCAAATGCATTTTGTTCTTATCTGATTTATGCTCACAGATCCATTTCCTGAACTGACCAAAAATCTGATGATGGATGCCAGTTTCTTCAAGGGTTTCAAAGTTATGTATTAAAATTAAATCTTGAAGTTCATAACCTTTGCTTACTGAATGCTGGACCTCGAACTCAAAGCAGTAGGAAAAAATCCAAACCTGTAAGCTGTACCTTGGTTATGGCACTTCTTGTAATGCAGTGCAGGTTGTGCGCACGAGATGGGGACTTCCCTTAGAAGGCAAGAAGAGACCAAGGTTTTTAATGTGAAGTTTAAGATGCAGTGGCATCAAAGAAAGAGATAGTGCAGGGTCTTGGGTGTTACAGTCAAGGTTACAGTCACCATAAATAGGCAGGTTTTTTAATCTGGTGCATGACAATTGACACAAGCTTCCAGCTTATTAGAAGTATGTTGAAAATCTAGTATGGTGCTGGAGAACAGCGTAAGTTACTTAAAAACTGACAAAATGTATCTTAAGGAAATTGAAACTCAGACCAAAATTCAATGGATTTTTAATCTTAACAAACTTGAAGACTTGGCTGTGTTTGAAATAATAGCAGTAGTTTCTAACCTTTAGCAGTATGTCTTGGAACTTTGTTCTTATGTTTACTCTTGCTTGGTGGCTTGTTGTTGTTTTTTTTTTTTGTGGGGTTTTTTTGAAAGATATTTGCTTAATGTGAAGTATGTTACTGGTTCAGTGTCGGTGTACCTGGAAGAAAGCAGGTCAGAAATAAAGTTGGATTGTGAACTGACTGACCCTTTTAGTATTCTGTCCAGTCACAGTTTCTGAAGAAACCAAAAGGTACATTGGGATTCAAAACCAAAAAGTTCTGAGTTGTATGGTGGCAGAGTAAATCCTAGTAAATTATAGGATCTGTAATCTATAAAGTTCTTAAATAGTCACAGGGCAACTGAACAATGAAACTTTTGATTGATACCATTCAAGTTAAGTATGGAAAAAATAGGTTTTGTTTTGTATTGCACTGTGTTTGCAGGATAGTCAAGTGAAAATACGTGGCTCTGTTGCTAGTTAAACACAGCTTTGAATCCCTGTTTTTCCATGATCATAAGATTGTTTGTATAAGATATGAGATCAGGTCCTACTCTGAAATAGTACAATATTTTCATTTATCAGTTAAACTCCAGATGATTTTTGAGATTATAGTGGATAGTGTTGGAATTTCTTCAGTCGTTCTTTATATTTTATCCCTCTTTTCCTTTTTTAAAAGACAATAGCTTCTTCAGTAGCTCTGGAAAAAATTACTGAGATTACTTAGATACAAATTATAATTAAATGATTATACTTAATGATGTATCTCTGTGGTTATGAATATTGTATTATTTCCTGCTCTTCTCAGTGATTCTTAGCCTTATTCTTAGTGTCATAGTAGTGTTTGGAGGTAAAGGTTTCTTTGTCTGGCCTTCTCCATGGTGTAGAAAAATTCTTAAATCTGTACGTACTCTTCATAAGGACCACCTTAGCAGTAAAATAGACTCCTTAAAATCTTTAGGGATGAAACCAAAATTATATTTACTTTTTAATGTGGATTCCCTACTTTTCTCAGTACTGTACGGTGGTTTTAATTCCTTCTTATAGAGTTTGATGCAGTGTGTCTGATGGTGTGTAAATGTATCTGAAACATAACCTGTTTTTAATGAAAACAGAAGATTGAACAAGCTGTTCTAGTGGAAGGTGTCTGGGCCCATGGCAGGGGGGTTGGAACTAGCCCTTCCAACCCAAAGCATTCTATGATTCTGTGATGTGCTATGCACTAGGTAGGAAAATGCTTAAAAGTTCTTTGGTGCTAAGGGTATAACAAGCCTCAGTGACTGTTTCTTCCAAGATGCTCCTCTTGCTTGGGGTTGCTTTTGGGTGGACACCTGAGGGTGTGCAGCAGCCCTGGAGGTGGTTATAAGAGATGACAATAGCTGCAATTTGTGGTTATCTCTGTGGCTGTATCAGTTTTGTGCTTGTAATTCTCACAAGGAAAACTTCCTGCGGGAGGCTGTGTCACACTGATGCACGGTTGCTCTGTTGTAACCTGGTTGGAGCCAGCTTGTGACTCCTTGAGCGTGGGATTTGTATCAGGGCATAGTTTCTGGTTGCTTGGTAGTTTCAGAGGGAAAGATCTGTGGGAAATAAGTGTGGCTAATACATTTGCAAATGTGATGAGGTCTTAACATGCAGGTCATGAACAATAATGATGTATGGGCCATCCCTGCTGATGAGGAAAACATCTTGGTCTTGCCAATCAAAGATTTCCATTAAGGGCTAGACATATTTTTTCCTGATTTGGGCAGTCTCTCTGTAATGATTGTTGCAGGCACATCTCTGTGTATTCTCAGAGAGCAGCTTCTAATTTGTTTCACATTTAAAATTTCTTACATTTAGAGGCAACCAGTATTCTCAGGTCTAAAAGAACATACTCTGGTGGTTCACAGAGGGAAAAAGTAGTTATAGGGTACTTCTGGAAGCGTTAGGAGACCGGTAATTTCAGTTGAAGATCTGTTGCCTAGGAAGATTTCTGTTCATTTTATTTAGGTGTGCATTTATGGATTCACTGCAATAAGGAAAAAACTTGTGAATTATTTTTATTTAGTCATAAATTCATGTAAGTTTGCTTTCCCACAACTTGGCCTTGGTATTCTGAGGTTTTGCAAAAACTGTGTATTTGTCAGCTTTATCTAGGGATTGGAGTTGCAATTTCTTCATGAAACTTTAAAATTCTCAGCTGAAATTCTTTTATTTCATAAATGGTAACTGTTGGTACTGGTAGAGTCTGTTGATGATGAGCCTCTGTCAGTATGTGCTGACAAAATGGTGATTCATCTACTGTCTGCTCCAAACCAGAGACCCTGATAAGTTAACAGTGCTTTCCAGGCAGTAATATTGCCTTTTTATTTTTAATAAATATAATAAATACCAATATGGATTTGTATCAATTCATTGCATTTTTCAAAAGCTTCTGTTTGACTTTGGCTTGGAAGTACACTTGAAATAGTGCGCTGCATGCAATGTTGCCATGAATATTGCAGGCTAAGTGGTACCACAAGTTTAAGGATTTTTATATATTGCCTTTATTTTTTTTCCTTTATTATTCAATGTTTGTTCTTGTCTTCAGAGTTAGACCTTTGTTGTTTTTGTAGCTCCTTCGAGATCACGATCCTATGAATATCTGTTCTATGGATGCAGTCTTCCAGTACTGTTTTTCCAAACATGTTTACTCTTGAAAACAACATCTGTTGCTCCTGACTATCACAATGTTGCTTAGAGACGTCATGACCTTATACCTCTTTCTGAAAATGCCTTACCTGTAATTGTTGACAGTATCCTCTACTTTCAAATCGGAAATTATTTTTTGTTCTTCTTGACTTGCTAACATGCATTTTGTAGTAGCTGTTGTACAGCCAGTTTAATGTGTTATGTATTGGTTTCCTCGATATTCCTCCTTAGCATCATGAGACAGGGATATTGTCTGGGTGGGCATGTCTGCTGTATCTAGGAACGTGAGGACAGCTGTGCCAAGTAGGGACAAAGTCTACTGGACCCACTTTCCTGTTTGTGGAAGTAGCTGAAAAACAGTTCTGATAATAATAACTGAGGAATAGTTCTAAGAAGCAGGAGAAGTATAATGTAATTTAAAAATTATTATTATTTCCCTTCTTTCTTTTACTTTTGATACAGTTTTTTTTAGTAGACAGAAAGGTAGGGATATCTGACTTATTTGTGTTTAAGTTAATTAGCAAATTCATGGCAGGACAGATTTTTATGTGTTTTTAAGCGAACTGTATTTTTGAACTTCTGCCTTCACTGGTATCTACTAGAAGGTTTCATACCTGCTCTTACGAAAATTGTGCTATTTTACACGGCTGTCTAACTGGCTTTGTTATAATTCTGAGAAATAACTGGCCCTCTCCATTTGATGGATTCATGATAGTGTGTTATAGTCTAGTATATAATAATTCTTCGTGCTACATCTTTTCCAAGCTCAAATCTGTCCTGATTAAATTCACTTCATGAAGATTTTAGGTCAGTATCTCTGACCAGCCTGTTCTTTGCTCTTATGTTCTAAATTCTGCTGGGTTCTAGTTTGGGTGGGATTACATGAAACTTTCAGTTTACCATAACATAGGGAATTGAATGACACAGGAGCATCGTGTGAGTGAAAAAGAGCAAGCCATTCCCTTTCTAGTAATTCCAGGTGTTTTATTTACTTTTTTGGTGGTGACCACTGAACTGCTGTTTTCAGAGCACAGCAGAGCACATGACGCAAGTGATGATCTCTGGCATGCCCAGAGCTTGCCTGTGGGTCATGTTTGCTGTGTGTGGGGAGTTTTGTGTGTGTGTTCCCTTATCTACAGTGACTTTAAGCAATTCAGTCTCCTTTGCATGGCTCTTTGCAGCCATTGCAGCTTTGACTAAGCCAGGTAGTCTTACAGCACTGACAAAATTTGTTCATCCTCTTGCAGATCACTTAAAAAAAAAAAATTACTAAAAACAACATGAACAAAACTACAACCAAAACTCCTAAAACCAGACAAACTGAACAGCACAGTCTGTAGTGTAGATGCCAGTGAGATGCTTTTGGTATCCTTTCAATAGTTTAAAACCTTTTTATTTCTATACCTTGTTTTCTCCTGACTGGGCTTTTAGAGAGGAATTATTTTAAACCTATGACTTCATAAAACTATGAAGCATAGTTTCTTGTAAAAGTTTTGGTAAGAAACACCATCAAAAAGTAAGAAATGCTCTGTGGGGGAAAAAAGTATAGTGTGTTGTTCAGATAATTCTCTGTTGAGTTACAAAGAATTTAACTCAAGTACAAGACAGAAGCCTGCAGAAATCACACTTGGCTGTTGCTTGCTGTGTTTTACTAATGCCATATCTTCTGTAGCGTGTAAGTTGGTAGAAACTAGTAGTCATGTACTTGCCTTCATTTTCTCAGGGCTTTTGTGGGGCTACTGTAGACATTAATATATTAGCCTTCATTTTGTGAGATAGCAAGGTTGTTTTAAATGAGGGATCATACTCTGCAGTAGGAGTTGTTTTAAAACATAGCCTGGTCTTGATTTGTTGAAGGTTGTGGTGGGTTTTTTTCCTCCCTCTTGCTTTTGTATCAGTTTGTGACTGTTCTACTGATTCTCCATTTTGTAAGAAATTACTCTGGTATATGGGAATTTCTAAGTTTGTCTCTGAAACTTCTTTCTTTAAAATTTTATGGAATGCTCCACTTAACTGTTAATGGCAATGCAACATTGTGCTGAGTGTGTTTATTGCACATAGATTGTTACTCGGGATCTGCAAAGATTGTGAATGCAGGTCTAAATTATTTATTTTGACTTCCCAGATCAAATACTGAGGCACCTTTCTTGATCTCCAAAATTTTCTGGTTCAGTTCTTGACATGTGTTAGAATAGCAGCATTGTGACTTTAAGGGAGCAAGAAAGACTGTATACAAAATAAAGTGGCATGGTCCTGTTGTTCTTTAGAGAATGACCTGAAATAAAACCTGTCTTGCAGTGTGAGCAATGGGTCTGTTCTCACAGATGCCTGGCCAAAAGCAGATTTTACAAGCAGCTGTATTTTCATTCTGTAAGTGCTCCTATACCTTGTTTATAAGACATAAACCTAATCCATTTTATGATCAGGGATACTTACCAGCAAAATTTGAGTATGCTTTACTTCAGAGTTTGGGGCTTTTGTGTGTGTGTAGTCTTATGTAATAACAGACTGTAGACTGTTACGTTTCTATAAATTAAGTATTCTTTATTGCTTGATTGGATAATTGACCTTGTCTTTCTAGGAGGAAGCTGTTTCTCAGTAGGACAGTCCTATTTGTTGGGCTCCTGTCCGGCCAGTCCTGGATTTGTTGGACAGTCCTGTACTAAAAGCTTTTTCAGATCATATTCTGACTCTGAGGCTTGACGTTTGATAACCGCTGGGCTCAAACCCATTTGCATGTATTGATAATGCTTTCTGTGTTTCTTCAGTATGTTCATTTTCTGTCTGTGGTGTAGAATTGCCTGGCTGTATTTGATTTCTTTCATTTCTCTAAGGGCTTGGACGCATAATTTACTTATCTGACATTGACTGGGTGGGAACATCATTTGTTTTTCTCAGGCGCAAGGAAGCAGCATGTCTTTTGTTCTGCATTAAAGCCAGAGTTACAGTGTTGCTTTCTTTATTTCAGGAAGAGTTCTGAGCTGTGAGTGAGCTTTTTGAAATGACAGGTCTTTGCTAATTGGAGTGTTTTTCAAGGTAACTTGTGCCAAAACTGAGATTATTGGAAAATAAGGGCATGTAAGGTTGTGTTGTGAACTAGATTTTACCCAGGGGCCTGGATCCTGTTTCAGGATTTAAAAAAAAAAAAACCCACTTCTTTCTTTGAATCTCACTTTGGCAGAAGAAACTTCAGTGTAAGATTCAGGCATTCTTTGTAATCTCCTTTTTCTGTTATTTTGTCACACCCTTGTTCACTTACAGGAACTCAGCTGTGCTTAGAAGAAAATACTGCTCCCAACATACTCTGTGAGCTGGATGATTGGAGAATACAGCAGGCTGGCATCTTAGCTCAGCTGTGGGCTTGATTTACTGTAAATGGGCTAATTTAAGCATGAGGTGCCATACTGCTGTATTTGTGTGCAAGGAAGCTACATAGGGGTAAGCCTGAGTTGCTTACAGTTTTCTGGTGTTGTCCATTGATTTGTTGTAGTTAGAAATAAGTGAAACACAACTTGAATTAAAATGCAGAGAATAGGCAAGACAACTATTTTGTGAACTGCTCCGTTTGTGTTCAGCATTTCTGGATGTTTTTAAAATACAATACTAGCTCAAATTTTTGTGTTTTGTTATTAAATAACTGAAAGAGGTTTGTGATTTGTTCTGGAGAGTCTTAATAAAGATTAATTGGTGGAAGATCTGTGCTTTTTAACCCTTTCATGCAGAGAGACTTAACAACCTGAGTATTCTGGTACTTCAGAAGAAAGAATAGAGCATCAGTCTGTTATTACTATGATTGAAGCAAATTAGGCTGTCTTAGGGGTGTCATTATAAACACACTCTCTTTTGGTATTTGGGTTTTTTTTTCCTATTTGAACAACAGAAAAAACTTTTCAAGAATTTTGTAGTTGCTGGACTTCTCTTCTGTAACTGAGACAAGCACTAAAAATCCCATACTAGCAAAATTTGCATATCAGTCTGTTCATTAAAAGACAGAAGTTTGCTCTCCAGCCTTGTCATTCTGCTATTTTGTGCCATACGTAGCCAATTAAAAAAACAAGGTAAGAAAGTATTGCTTGCTTGTTGTTCTATATAAATAAATGGAAGTGAGCATAATAGCAGCCAAAGGAAACATTCCTCTGTGACTGCAGCAAGGTTTGTCCAAAATAATAGGGTTTGTATTTTGTAAATGTTTGGTTTGCCTCTGATGTTTAACATTTTAGGCTTTTGAATGTATGTGGGTGCATACCAGGCTAAGTGTAAAATTTCAAAATCCATTGGTGGAAGTCTTGTAAGACGGGACCACCTGCTGTGTTTGCTCGGCTGTTTCAATTGCTCTGTTATGCAATTTCTTCTGTTGCAAGTTGAAGATGGAGGAGGCCACTCTGTTAAAGTATTACTTGGCATTAAGTGTTTGTGTGGGTCACCATCTTCCACATTTGGGAACAAAAAGTTTTATACATGTGACTTCTAAGTCTTTTGGATCCACAGAATGATGGATCCTTCTCTATGTGGATCCAACCAGCTGGTGTTTTGTGCATATTTATTCTCAGGTTTTAGCATTGAAGTAGCTGTTGAGGCTGTGTATGAAACTAGCCCTGTCACTCTAGTCACAGCTGGTTAATGAAAATTGTTAAGAATAATAAATTCTTTAGGTTTTGTTATGTAAGTGTTCTTGCAGAAATAATGGGCACTTTGTTATGGGACTTTAGGTAAACCATACAGAACTGTATGGTAAATGGTAATAATTTTGGCCAAAAAGCATCTGAGCATGGGAGATGATCAGAAACATTACTTTGTGTTGGGCAAGAAACTTCCTTTCAAGGACTTTTCCTGTACTGAGAGGACAGTACCAGTCAGCATACCTCTAATTTTAAAAACAGCCTGGTGTACCTGTAAAAGAAAATACGATTTGTGTGCATAATCCAAATTATTTCATTGTCTCTGTACTTCAACGTGTCTGTGACTGTCGACTAAACCTAAAGCGTAGTCAAATGAGAACCTCCAGAGTTCATAAGCAAAATTAGATCTCACCCTTTGTCCAGTCCTTCTCTGTATAACAAGGCCTTTCAAACCTTAGTAAGCACTGATACAGGATGACTCACTGATGTTTGAGACATTTAAAAAGCTTAGCTCTAGCAGCATTTCAAACAAAAGCTGCCTCAAGGAGCTGTTCTCCAGGGTAAGATGGTGCTGGTGTGGGAGACCCAGAAATCATCCTGTGGGAACTGCTGTGTGCCCTCTTAGTCACAGTTAATGATGGGCAAATACTACCAATTGATGAAATGTGCCCCTTACAAGATATAGTGAGGAAATCATGCTTTAATACAACTTAAGGTATTAAGATAAATCACAGACAATTTAATGTCATTTTAGAGGCAACTCAAATGCGTTCTGCCACCTGGGTCTGTCACTTACATTGTAACAAAAGCACTGTGCTGAGCACTCAGTAATGGAAAACCAGTGGGTAAAGGGAGCATAAAACCTGTATGTAAGAAGCCCTGTGAATATTGACTGTTAAGAATATTTTTAGATTTAAAGATCTTATTTTGTCCACCTCTGAGCTGGGTTCACATAGGAATGATGGCTTGAGTAAATCCATCTTGAATAAAAAAATTTAACAGATCTAAATAAGAGGCATCTACAGTTTCCGCAAAGAAAACATCTGTAGTTCATATTTTTTCACCCTGAAAATAATGCTGTCTAGTTAGACTGGATTTCTTTTGCAGCACTAGTCAGAATATACTCTAGTGGCTAATGACGTGGGTCAGTGCTAGGATGGGTGATTTAGAAGCCATTAGCTTGTGCATTCCTGGTTGTCTTTTCATAATTTTCATAACTCCTTATATTTAAAAATCTGTCTGAAAATGGGTAACAAAAATTGAGATGATGTCCAGGTGTCCATGGCAGGAATGGAGGTGTTAATCTTTCAAAGAGATAATTTTAGTTTTGTTTTGTGGGGTTTTTTTTCTTCTTTTTCCCCTGTTTTTCTGTGTTTTTATTCTTCAGCTCTTAGTTGTAGTCAATCCATGTCCTTCCTACCCCATCCCCCAACTCCAACACTGAAACGGCTCAAGGTCAAGAATTTGGCTGTTAAAGGAAACTGTTTTGTTTTGCATTAAGATTAATGGAGCTTTAAACTAACTAGGAGAGAAGAATTGTTGTGCTGAAATTATTAAACACATCCACCCTTTTTAGCAGACAGGTTTTTGTCTTCAGTAGTGCTGGAAATAAGTTTTTAACAGATGTACCAGCAGTAAGATACTCAGTGCAAATGCATAATGCCATTGTACAATGAAAGGTGAGATTGGGTATGTGTAAACGTGGCAATCACAATTAAAACCTAATCCCTAGTAGTGCTCAGTAGGAGAGAATTCGGTTAGAAATAATCTAAAGTTACACTCCTATGCCTTTGTCCATGTTTATGCTTTATATTTGATTGCTCTAACAATGAGATACTTGAAAAAGTGAACCATAGTCACTATGATTTGATGGAAACGTGGAGAGAGAATGTAAGGAAGGGCCTCTGAGCCTTCCTTGTTGTCTATTAAAAAGACATAACGGTTCCCACCTTTTGCTCTAAACATCTTCAGGAATCCTTTTGGGAGCAATATGGCAGCTGCTTAAGTAATTCTGGAACAGAAAAATCTCAAAGTAAAAATCAAGCAGAGGTGTTTTGTCAGCAGCATATTTTTCATATGTGTTAACTTCTGATGCTTTTTATTCCCCATTGCCTTGGAGACACACCTTGGTGGGCATTCTGTCTGGCTTGAACAAGCCTTGAGAAGCATAACCAGCAGCATGGTTTATGCCTTCTCTGTTTAATTCCTTGTACAGTACTGGAAGTAAAATATGGTATTGCCAGTCTGTTCTGGCTCAACCCTGTATAACTTTGGCTGACTACAACAGGCAATAACTTGGTAGTTTTCCTGATGAGTAGGAGTTCACTGCATGTGTGCTGACCACAGTAGCCTCCACTGTCATTTTTCACTGAGAGATTATGCAGTCCAGAGATGAAATGTTAATGTTTCAGCCAGATACTTCCAAATTCTTGAGGACTTTTTTAGTCAGCTCACTTGCATTTATTACTGGCTGAAGTATTAACAGTATCCTCTGCTGTGCAGTACTTTGGAAGTATAGTTACCTATTTTTGTTTTCTCCCTTTAGGACAGGTGATAACCTTAGTGAGTGTAAGGCAAAGACCGACAATTGGGGGTTTCTCCTGCACTGAAGTTTTCCAAAGAAAATAAATCAAATCTGAATTTGTACAGGAATGTTTGCCTTGCATTCCACACACTGAGTCAATTTATCTCAGGGGCTCTCTTTTTCCTCCTTCCCACCCTCTTTAAAGGCTTGGTGACTGGAAAAAAAAGGAGGGGTGTATGGTAGATTGTAAAAAGAGATTTTTGTAGCCACTGGTGCCAGGAATCATCAAGGAATGCTTAAGTAGTGCCTCTTGTGACAGCATCCAGTCTATTGGAAAAGCATCATGTGCCATCTGGCTTAGATTTTGACTTAATTAAATGCATGCAGCAGTCTTTAACAACTTCGTTAAGATTCAGCTGTCTTGACATTTTGTAAAGAGCTAGAGTTTGGATTTTGTTGGGGAAGCTGCAATAGTCACCTGATTTATGTTGTTTAGCTCCCTTTCAGTGTGGTCCATGCAGTTTGCTGATATTTGAGTGACAATTCTGTTTAAATAAACTCTTAAGACTTGCTGACTCTTGGAAGCCTAATTCAGTAGGGGTTTTCCACAGTAGATTCTGGGATTTTTCTTAGAACTGCAGTTATTGTGGAATTTTTTAATAGGGAAAGGAGTTTCTTAAGTTCAGCCAAGTCATTTGTCCGGGAAAAAGGCAAGCTGCTTTGTGAAAGTTTGGTTACTCCACCCAAAGACTCTATACCAATGGGATTTTAGCTTTGTGTGGGGAGGGGGGTAGGAGGAGAATGCTTTCTTTGCTGTTAGCCAGTTATTCTTAATGCAGAGAACAGCTAGGTACTACTTTCCATGGGCAAGCAAACCATCTTGCCCTCATGAGAACCTATCTTTTTAATTACCTGTTGTTTCATCTTGCATCTTCAACAGCACCTTACCTGTGTGGATAAAGGATGTTGAAAAAAATTGCCGCAAATTTCTACCCATGCAGTTGTAATTAAAAAAACACATTTTTGTTGTTCTGAGTGCTAGATATCTTAATTTTTGAGGTTTTATCACTTTGATCTTTAAAATGTAGGAAAAAAATCAAGAGAAAAAAACCACACAGAAATAGTATTTTTATTTAGCATCTGGGTGAGATGAGCAAAGACTCATTCAAATTAGCCTTTTCATTCTTACATAGAGTTTCATCAAGTTGACTAGGGATAATGGTCCAGTGTTAATTTAAAACAAGTCTTCTACCATATTCCCAATACTCCTCAATTGGTCAGTTTTTATTTTTTTCATCTAGCTATCAAGGATTACCCCATTTATTCCCTTTTTTTAATCACTGGAAACGTTATGTTCTTGAAAGGCCCTTCAGGAAGAGGGAGTACTTCTAATAGTTATATGTGCAGGCTTATCTAGCCCTTTTCTAGTTCTATATTGCAAGAAATGTTTTCGCTTTTTAATCTTTCTAGGTCTCTTATTTTTAGCAAGTTATCCTTGGCCCTCTGCCACCCATTGTATGAATGGAATTCTACAGTTCTCATTACGAACATCAGTTTGCTTAGACCTCTTTGGCTGATTCACTAAGTACAATATCCAGATCCCTCCTGCTGTGTCTTAACAGCTGTGCTGCAGGCTTGGGTTGGACACTACCCTCTGCCCCCCAGGCCCCCTAATCTATAATAGGCACTCTGGCCTGCTTGTTGAAGAAAGAAGCTTTAGGAGCTGCTTAGCTTACCTTCACATCTCCATTTCCCTGTACCCATTCATGTTTGAAATCAGGATTAATGAAAAATTTGCTATTTTGATAGCCTTGGTGATCGGTTCACTATCTGTAGAAGAAAAATACCATGATGAGATAGCTGTCAAATTTCCTTATGCAATGCAGCTAAACAAGTCTTAAACCTGGCCTTGAGAGCCCTGTTCCCAACAGTGAGGGACTGCTGGACTTCTGCTTTCATACATGTTGAATTCTTCGCCTCTGTGTTCAGGCAGCTGAATGAGGTTGCAAATAACATTTCTTGCAAAGGAAGCATTTACCAGTGATAAGGAAGGACATCTTCCTACTAATGTTAATCTGATTACTGCAGGACTAATTGACTCAAAGTAGTTGAGAATCAAGGAGCTTTAATTTCCTATTGTCCACCTGTACATGTAAGCATCAAGATAAGAAGAGACGATGCATTTTTAAAAGCTTGGATTGTTTGGAATTCATTTCTTAAAATCACATGCTAGTATGCATTGCTTGTGCATTGTTATTTATATTTACTGCTAAGTTAAATACTTGAGAAGCCCTCCCAAACTTTCTCGTTGGATAGAATTGATTATCAGAGCACGAGTCTCTTTCCCTGCTGGGAATGCATTTAGATTGTTTTGCTCTTGTTAGTGGGAATGGTGCATAGCCTCTCTGGGCTTGAGGGTGGCATTATTGAAGTGGTTGACATGCTCTTTTATCATTTTATGAAAGCATTTGTCTACATTGCTCTGGTTTTGGAGACATTTTAGAGGTGATGTAATATATGCAAACAATGTTGATAGTTTTACTTGCCATGAAACAGGTAAGCAAGATGGTGTAAGCTGGGGTGTTGGAAATAAATCCCCTTCAGGAAAGCTGTCTGATTGTTCTGCCTGTTTCCTTTGTGTCGACATTTGTTTGAAGGAGACTGTAAGATAGAAACTCGAGCCGGAATTAGGTTGGGATAAGACTAGAGGAAATTATTCAAGCTAGCGACTGTTACTCAGTTGAATTGAAGTTGGCCACAAGTTCCTTTGGCATCTCCTGTGAAGTGGGATTGTGGGGTATCCCTTGAAGACCCCAGAAAAACTAGAGAGATGCCTGAAAATGTAGCCAGGTCATGAGTCCCTGATCTGTATGTGCATCCATGCTTGGGAGCCCTTTCACAGCTGGTGGGGGTAGCAGAGGAAGCTTTGCAGTTGACTGTACAGAAGATCTGACAGTCGAATCTCTCGATTGATTCGTGGCTCAGCTTTAGAGTAAGTCAAGATGGGTGTAAAGCAGCTGAAACCACCATTACTTGGAGTAAGACTCCCTCTGTACTCTTCTATTTGTGCATTGCTTTTGTATGAGAAGTAGGGAGCATATCTTCTCTAACCTGTTACAGAGTTATTTGTACTTCACCCACAGTTTTAATTTGTTTCATGCTTATTCTAAGGTTTAGCAAAAATGTTTGCTTGTATTGTACTTAGCTTGTAGTAGATGCTCCCTATGAAGGACTGAACCAGAGCTTAGTGTTCAGATGAATCACAGTGCATTTTCTTGTGCCCTTCAATTCTAATTTCTCTGCATGGAGAAACAGTCACCCTAAATTATGTTGTTGTAGTGCATAGTAGACTGGTCTTGGTGCTTGACTGAGTGTCTAAAAAGACCCTGGCGCAAGCTTTTCATTGTTTGTATAGTTAACTGTGGGTCTGTGTTTCTTATCTTTGGCGGAACTGACTTTTGAACCTGAAGGTATTTCTGCTGTTTCAGTTTGCTCCGCTTGAGGTGTCTACAAGCACATGCATATAGTTTGAAATGGGGGAGAAGGACCCCCCAGGTGAGGATATTCACATAAAGGTAATCTCCATCACCCCTTTGTATTTCTAATTGTGAAATAAACACTTACTCAGAGGAGGGAATTCTGTCCAAATAAACAGTAGGAAAACCATGAGGTCTCAAAGTTCAGGAGCCTGACCACTACAAAAACTAAGGAAGAAAAGAGCTATATAGCTTGGCTTTTCTAGGATTATTGAGCTACTTTCATCCAATGTAATTTGTCATGTGGGAATTTGAAAGACCACAGTTTAAATTTTATTCAGAGCATCAGCGCTGCATCTTGTATTACAACTGTACTTTGCACTAAGAAAAAAATTAATGTCTTTTGTGTGGCACAATTTACTTGGTTGTGATTTTTAAAAGTGCTGATTGGAAGACACAGGACACCTACTGAAAACTGGAAGTTAAACTTAGGTGGAGGTTGAAAACAGGAAAGAAAAAACCTTTTTTTCTCTCGTCACCACCTTTTCACTTGACTGCTGGAAAAGAGAGTCAATACTTTAATGAACAGCAAGGAAAGGTTTTAATGAACAGCAAGGAAAGGTTTTTGAAATAAGTTCTCAAATAGTTTTTATTTTCAAAGAACATTTGCTTTTAGGTATGTTTTTCAAGTAGGATATTTTGAACAGCTTCAGTTCTATGCTTTCACAGTTGTTGAGAATTTTAAGGACAGTAGAAACAGATTTCAAATCCTTAGGGTTTTAATAAGCTTTTAATAAGGAGAATATCTCTCTGAGAAGAATGAGGTTAAAGCAAGGGGGTCTTATTTCTTGTTAAAAGTTTGGAGATTTAGACTTTAGAGAAGAATGAGGCTTCTGTCCAGTGTGGCTAGCCCTTGAATTTTGTGGACTTTGTTGGAACCTGCCTTGTGACACATAGCATGCGTGAAGGTAGATTTGGTGCTTGGGCGAAACAGAAAGTAGAGTGAACCATGCCACCTCCAGGATGCAAGTGCGTTTGTTGTGGGCAGACAAGTCCTGAGGGGTTTAAGATGTTCCTTACGGCACTGAGTACCACTCCAGCCCTTGCATCTTTCACAGGCTGTAATACAGGTAACTGCAACATACAAACTATTTTTGTATTTACCAGGCAATGAGCATTGCAGAAACTGCAATCTCCTCTGAAACCATACAGCACATGTGCATGTTTTGTGGGTAGGAATCTGGGCTGCAATTGGCTCCTTAAGTTATGTTGCTCAGATGAGAAAGCAAAATATAGTACAGTGACAATAGTTGAGTGTACATATAGTATATAGATCCCTTTTAAAATATGGGAGGGCTATGACCTCGCATTCCAGAGGAGATTAAGTAGAAAGCATCAGTAAAAGCCATCTGTAATCAGATTCTCTGCACAGTTTTTCCTTTAGTGCTTTTGATCTGAGATGAAGCCAGTGAGTGATGTGAAAGTTGCCTTAGCAGAGCATGAAACTTCTCAGCTTCGTGCATTTGGCACATGTTCAAATGGCTCTGTGTGGGGTCAGTTGTACTTCAACCTTGAGCTTTAGGCATGCTGCTAGAGAGTCCAAGCACATTTATTTGTCCTCTACTTTCCTCAGTTAATATATTCTGTCTTAAAAGTGAAAATATTTAACAGAATGACTTTTTTTCAGTTTTTACGTAAGTCGGATGTTAAATGTCATAATCCAGATAGCTTTTCTTTTTTTTTTAACCACTTCCAAATTCAAGCTAATATTTCAGTTTGGGAACTGGCCAGAATTAGCTGAGGAGTTTCTTATCTAGCGTCGTCATTCTGCAAGCATTCCCTTAAAACTCTTCTTGAGTCCAGAGAAATGAACTAGTAAAGTCTTGCTGTGTCTCAACTCTGCCTGCCCTCTATCTTGGCAAACTATGAATTTAATAGAAATGTGCTTTAGCATTAAATATTTTGGCAATGATCCTACTTTGGTGTTGCTCAATGCAGCAAAGAAATAGTAAATATATCACAGTATTGCTTTCATGCCAATTAAAGCAATAACTATTTAATATTTGTGGTTATGCCATGCTATGGGACATAGCTGGATGTGATCATCTGCAGCAGTGTTGTTTGTTTATCCATATTGTGCAATCTGTGCAACTTCTAAAAATAAAAGAAGATATTTTGATTGGTGTTGTGTGGCAGTTTCCCCAAGTCTAAAAGAAAACCTGTTAAATGTCAACATGTTTAGGCATTGCCCTAAAATAATTCCTTAATGCTCTCAAATGTTGCCAATGTGTTCATTTAACAGAAAGGTATTGTCTCTTCAGCCACAGGACAGCTGCTGACGAGTACACCTTGCTTGACTTGGTTATTATGCTTTCTTTCATTTTCCCCAGTTGACTAATTGATTTGGATTTTTCTTTTTTGCTTGGCACAGTAGTCAAGTACAATTGGAGTACAGTCATGTTCATACTTTGCTACGTTTTTTCATGCCACAAAAAAGTGCCTTTTTTTCCTACAAAGCTCCTTAAAATGCTCTTTTGCACTTCCCTGCCACTGACCAAGCAGACAGGCAGATTTTGAAGGCTGGACTCTGTATTTCGTCTCTTCCGTCTATCAGTTTGTTTAGCCTCTGGGATGTGATCATTGGCAAACAATGCACAGCCAGTGCAAACTATTGTAAATTTGTCAAGTGCAAACCAACGGAGAGAATACCTAACTCAAATTTTATAGATTGTAACCTCCCACTCCCTCCCCCCCCCCAAAGACAAGCTGCATATTTGATAAGCTTAGGCACAAAATATTTCAACACTATTGGCATTGCAATGCTGTAAATATTTCAGTGCAATTTATACTTGAGATACTTAGATAAAGGTAATATTCAGTATGGTGCAGAGTAACAGTCCAGTGTGAAAACTTTATGCTTGAAAGCAAAGGGAAGGGTCTTTATTTTAGGGTGAAAGAGAAAAACTGTTACCTTTTATGTTCTTTAGTTTTTCTATGCTGCAATTTCCTGATGCTAGAGCTGAGTGTTTCACCACGGGAATGGCTGGGGTGGGATGGTTGTGAGCGCCTTCAAGGAGGCACGAGGCCACGTTTGGGACCACCTGCTCAGCACCGTGTCTGCACAAGCAGGAGCACAGCTCATGAAGGCACCCATGTTTCTGTGGGACCTCAGGGCCGCTCAGAGCAGCCTCCCCTGCTGGCTCCCATGGGCTGGTGGCCAGGAGCCCTGGGAAGGAGGTGGCTGTGGCAAGGCCAGCAAACCTCACCATGGCCTCTCACTGGGGCCAGTTCAGCGTTGCTTTCTGGTCCAGTGCCAGGAGACTGCTTTGAGTACATTGACTGATGGAATTGCACTTTGTTTTTCTGCCTTTGGTAGCAGGACAACATAAAAGCAAAAGAAAACTACCAGGTAAGGGAATATTTTTATTTAGTGTTATCTTTCCCATTTTCTTTTTCTTTTTTTTCCCCTTGTTAAACTGAAAAACTATCTTTTGGAACTGCTCATGCGGTGTTGTAGGTTACGGGTGATGCTACTCTGTGAAATTTCAGAAGTTGACTTAGGGTTTTGGAGTTAAAGTAACTTCTTCCACTGTGTTCTTCAGAAAATTATGATGTTGCAAAATGAGGTTGCCTTAAAGGTGCTTTTTAAATGTATCATTTACTGTACTGAAAAGATCTTTAATGTTGAAATTGAGTAAAAAGTGAGTTTTCCTATTAGTTTTGTTTTGCATAGAATTTGAGTACATGCTGATAAATCTTATGTAAGGTTTTTTTCATCAGCAAAGGAGAAGCACTTTTTTTTTACTTGTCTCTTATGGTAGAAGACTAATTTTCTAAATGCATGGGGTTTTTTTCTGGCCCTATGCTGCTTACATTTTAAATCCTCTTGACAAGCAGAGCAACTGTTGTGCTCCTTCTGCATATGTATAATTAAGAGGCTGATTATATTGCCTCCTAATCTAGATTATCATCCTGAAGAAAAAAATGTGTTCCATCCACAAAAGGAATGGTGAAAGGCAGAGGTGCAATATAATACCAACATGGAGGAAAGCATTACCAATTAATAACATTATCAGGAGAAGTAGTATTGTGTTCCTTATCACAAGACCATTTTTTAAGTTGCACAACTTGTAAAACTCAGCCAATTTTTCCTTGCCTGCACTTGACAGACACTGTAAGAATCCTGAAAATGCACATTTGGTTTCGGGTTAAATAGGCAACGTTTTTATTGAGGTTTGAGTCGTAATTTCCTGTTTGTGGAAAACTTTTTAAATTACATTTTTACAGCTTTAAGCCATTTTAGTGAGTACATTGTAGCATTATTAAGTACACTAACTTAGTAGTTTGTTCACCGTTTTGTGCTAAGCTCTTGGAAAATTGATACTGAGGTAGCAAGATATAGTTGCAACACCAAATGGTATAGCTGGCTCTGTGGCAGCACACTGTCTGGTCCTTTATCTTCTAGAAGATCACTGTAGAGAACTTAGTGTGTCCAATAGAGTTTATGCTCTGTGTCTTCCTCTGGAGATTTGCTTACAGTGAAGTAATGAATGAGGAAAACTAGTAGCATTTAATGCCACTGTGGTGGCTATGCCAGGTAGCACTGAGAGGGTGAACTTCTAAAGCAGAGCAAATGCTCCTTGTAGACTTCCTGTTTTAGTCCCACTAAGTTGCTAAACATAGCTGTGTATTGGACCCCAAAAGTGCTTCATTCACTTTTGTCGATAACAAAACTCTCCCAACCAAAAGGTCTTTTTATTGCATGCTGGGCCTCAATGATAAATAGGAAATATCAGAGTTTCAATATGAAATGGGGTACAACAGCACTGCAGAATTAGTGTGTGGCTATTTCTCTGGATATTTCTTACAGCCTCTAAACTTCATGGAAGAACCACCGTACCAAAAAAGTTCTAAAATAGGAATGGTAAAACTGAAGAATTCAAAGGTTATATACTAAAAAGACAGTACTTTCAGAAAATTCATGCAAATTTTGAACTAATCTTGAAATACACATAATAATTATAGTAGATAACTGATGAGGGAGGAGAAAGGGATTTGCATTTGAAATGAGACCTATGACTATAAGACAGAAACTTGTGGTTTGGGTAACCATATGGAAAATGAAGTGAAATTTTATCTGTAAACTTAAATTGGATTATGCCCAGACAAGGAAAAACCTATGACGGATAACGGTTATGGATCTGTTGTAGCTCTGAAATCCTGTATGTAGCCAACCAATCTCTCCAAGTAACTAGCTAATATTTCCAAGTAAGAAAATTCCTGCATATTCTGTACAGGAACACAAGCCAGTGGCTTAGAGACGGAAGGAAGGAAGAGATACTGTCTAGCAGATAACCCATGCTTGCTTTAACTGGTGGTGTCCATGCACTTGAGAGATCTTCATGAAATGTTTTTACTTAGAGTTACTTCATGCAGCTCAGAAAATATGTGAACGCAGCAGGAGTGTCCGCAGCTTTTTCCTCAAATGATGAAATGGGAATTTTAGGTCTTTTACTGCAGAGTTATCTAACTTCCTGCACTTCAGTCTTACTCACGCTCCGGAAACTCCCTAATGTAAAAAGCTGCGGTTCTTCCCTCTCTTGAGTGGCTCAAGAGCTATCAACCTCAGCCCACGTTGGCACAATATCACAGCTGCTAATATCTTGCTCTGTGGTGTGGACCCAGACCAACTTAAATAGACTATTGCTAGCCCTTCTCTGCCTTCCTGTGTCTTGGCAAGAATAAATGTGTTGTTCTCCACAGTTCACTAGAAATTAAGAATGCTGTTCAGCTTAGTGGGAGGAAGCTGACACTTCTGGGATGTGCTCCCAAAAGGCACATCTGCACCTCTATCGGACAAGAAAAATCCAAGAACACCAGTGCAACTTTTCGCCAAATTTGTATTAGCTGCATGTCTTTCTGGTGTATCTGTGTAGTGCTTTTCAAGTGCTTGTGAAGGTACAGACCCTTGTTTCTGAAACATGAGATGAACATGAGACATGGGAATTCTGGCTTCTCGTAGTGCTGAACTGTTCTTGAGGTAAAGAAACAAACAGCAACACAGGAAGTATAGGAGTGGCTGTCTAATAAAAACACGGTGGATTTGTTCTGACTGACCTGCTTAGTAAAAGGCTTGCAGTACATTCTTAATTTCAACAGTCCTTAAATGATGATATTTACTAATAATACACTTTTCTAATAATAAAAGCAAGCAAACAAAAGCAAAAGCTCCAAGTCTACTTTTAGGAATACCATTTTTATTATATGTTAAAAGGAGAGTTGTAGTTATTAGTAAAGATAACAAGGTTCATCTTTCAGAGCTGAGATTGTACACATGCTTAAAAATAATTCATTAACTGGTCTTCAAGTCCATAGCTAGCTAAACAAACTCCAGAGGTTTACAAATTGGTCATTATAGTGTCTGATGTTTAGGTCTTAGAGTGGATATGCAGTTTATAGTAATTAAGTGCTTGAAATAGGTAATCCAGAAACCTCCCTGTTAAGCTGTTTAAAGAAGTATCCCAGCATGAACATCTGTACAGAGAAACAGTCCAAATTCTCCCAGATTAGTTCAAAGGGGAGAGTCAGGACTGCAGTAGCAAAGCAAATTTACAAACCTCAAGCTTAGGGTAAGCTTCTACTTCTTCCCTCCTCATCCCTTTATTTTTTCCTTCCTTTTTCTTGGAGATTACGCATTACTCTCCTTTTAAAACAAAGCCAACTAGGCAGCTGCAGAAGTGGTGTTTGCTCATCTTTTATGTTCTATACAAATGTTGAAATGCATGTCCAGAAAACAGGAGATGTTTTTTGGAGGTGATTTGACCTCCCATCTATGTCTGGGAGACTGCCCTAATCACCACGTTATGTGTTGGGACATGCAGTACTCCTCAACCATTGTGTGGAAGCAATCCCAGACCGGTAGGGCTGGGGTGAGAGTACAAAGGGAATGTGATGTTTATTTTTTTAAACACACACATATCCACGCTCTTTTTTTTTTTCTTTCTCTTTTGCAGACTATGATTAGGATGCTTTTTGGAGACGAGGTGAATGGACAGTCTTAGAGATTTCCATTTCCTCATTTGTAATGAGGAACAAAATGTGTGTTGACACTTGTACAAGCAATTTGTGATCCAAAATGGAGGGAGGCATGAGGCAAAGGTGCAGGTTTCTTCAGGAACCAAAGTACTGCTAGAACTAAATGTCTCCAAATGTTGTTTTTATTTAAAAAAAAAGTTTTCCTCCTAATGATTGAGTTTATGATGCAACTAATGTAATGCTTATCATAATCTTAGATGCATAACAAAATCTTCACCAGACACTACAGTTTCTCAAATCACAAAATGTCGAATTATACTACAGAAGGCTGGTCAGCCTCTCACCCCAGAACAAATGATGCAGAAACAGAGTAGCCTGTTTAATTTGGAAAGCAGAAGGCATTCCGGTTACTACGTTAGCCAGACCTTCAACTTTATTTTACTATGATAAATAAAATTCTAGTAAAAGCTCTTCCTACAGTTGAGAGTGTGAAAATTAATTTATTTGGAGATAATTTAAATACAGTGCAAACAAATTTTTTCAGTATGCCACTGTTGTTGCATGCTATGTAATATAGTATGTGATTTAAGTGTTTGTCATTCAGAAGAGTAGATTGCTTCTCTGCTGTTTTTAGTGATTGTTGCTTTTCTTGAACTTAAGATGTAGCTAAATCTGGCAGTAATATTCCTACTTTGTAATTCAGTCTCAGCTTACATGCATAGCTCTTAAGCATGAAACAAAATTCAGGGGTTTTGTCTAGGAGATTCTTTGCACTTCTACCCTTTGAGGAATCAGGTCTCTGCTCAGAATATGCTTTCGGGAAAGGCAGGTTGTGATGATGAGCTTGAGAAGAATAGGCAAGTTTTGAACAGAAGTACTGCTGACAGTGGGCAGGCTCTACAGAAGACTATGTTGCTTTTCTCTGAAGATGGTCATAAGAATATGCCTGTGGAAAATTCTTAGGACTATCAAACAGTAGGTTAAAATACTGCTTTGCTCCCAGTTCTTGCATGCTTTGGTGTTAGGCTTTTAAGATGTGTCTTCTCTGAAAGGAAAGCAGCTGTTGCATGGCATTCATAAATAACACAGATGGGATCTTGTGGGTCCCACAAAATACTCAAATTCCTTAGCCCCGTTAGTGACTTCCTTCAGAATGTCAATACAGGCAGTCTTTAAATGGTCTGTCAGTTATCAAGATGAGCAAGTTCAAAAATCTCCTGTGCAATGTGGTATTTGAACATTCAACCTCCTGCCAACGCTGACATCCTAAACTGGCATGCTCAGGCATGAATTTTTCATGAGTGTGGTTGCATGCTGTTGGAATACACGCTCTTGAGAAGTGGTCATGTTCGCTGGCATAGGCAGCAGTGGGAGACAGTAAGCTCTGTATATGATGCTTGTGTGCACGTACAGTGGTCCCACCACCAATGTCAGAAAATAGAAGTGTAATTATAAATTTTTCTCCTGTGTTGTAAGAATTATTGTACAAACGTTTTTTCTCAAAATTCCACTCATACTTGAGTGAGTGCTGCACAGTGAAGTTGTGAATTGTGCTGCATGAGCAGGAAGTGTCTTTTAATAAGTGCATCTGCATAGATGGCAGATACTTTTGCCAAACAGAAATACAGATGTTTGTCAAACTGAGTAGTTTTGTCATAATTAAATACACATTTTTAATCGGGAAATGCAGCTAATTGTATGTGTAATGTTTGGATAGTCTTGATTTCTTTTGAGTCTTTGAAGTAATGTGCCTGCTCCTAGAGCTAATTAGGTCAGTAACGTGTAATACAATAAAGCTTTTGAAAAAGAGCTGCAAATGAAAGCCAATTTGGAAAATGTCCATTTAGAGTAATAAGCATACTCTAACTTCCGAATATAAGAATTCTCCAGTACGATGACGCAATTTACTGTTAAATCCATGCAGCTTTTTGAAGCTTCTGTTTGTGTAAATTTATAATCCATGGTGATTTTAGTGCATTAGTTGATAATTCACAGCACAATCCTATAATTTCTTAAGAAAAAAATAACCTTTGTCATTGACCCAGTATAATTATCTTATTGGTTAATTATCTCTCATTAATCCTAGGAAGAATTAGGCCTCTGAAATGGAGAAAAGGTAGCAAGATACTCACAGAGATGCCAAAAATGGTTGCATATCTAATTCAGAAGGTTAATTTTTCATGAGGAAGGATTTTCTGCTTATGTTTTGTGATGATATAAATAATGAGGTTTTAAGGAATGGTATACAGAATAATCTACACAAATGAAGTATTTGAAATTATGAACATCTAGGCTTGTTTAGAAAAAAGGAAAATTTCTTTTAAAGAAAATATTGGGTTTGCTGGGGGAGGGGGGGGGTTGTTAGCGTGGTGGTGGTGATTTTGTTTGGTTGGTTTTGGTTTTTTGCTAGATCTAAAATATAGGGTAACAGAGTACCAATGGCTAAGGAGAAAAAGGCATGGCTGCCATAATGTGATTGATGCCTGGGGTGTAAATTGCTACAGATTAGTTCCTCTCCACAGAACTGAATTTTGCTTTTTTCAGGTTCCCAACTCAGAACAGACTTAAGATAATGGTGCTTAACTCTAACTGCATGAATGTTTCACGCCCTGCTCTGCCAAGTATGTGCCCTAGGAAGGCGGATGAGTACTATTCCATCTTGTCAATAAACTGCATGAAACACTGGTGGTTTTTTATTGACATGCTCTTTTTATTACTGGAGCATCATGAGAGATTTACCTTGATTGTATTAGCAGTCTGTCTCTAGAAAAGTAGCCCCCTGTCTGACTGTACCAGGCATCTCAGATACTGCAAGCTGACAAAAGTGGACCTCATCAAGTCGAAACTGCCATACAGTCCTTTGCAACTTGCTTTGTGAACTGCATTTGGTAATTTTAGGAGCAATTGCATTGCAGTTTCTGTCTTAGAAAAATATATTCAATGCTGTATTTAGTGTTTGCTTCATCTTTTCATGTTTGAGTTCTGGGTCAAAGTGGAGTGAGGGAAGCTCTCTTCCTTTACTGAGGCCGTAATAAACAAGAACAGAAGAAAAACTAAGGACAAGGTTACCCAGACCTGTTCTGTTTCTATAATAGTATGCTTTTTTGTTTCCTTGAGGGTCATCCCACTTGCTTCCGAGTTTTTGTTGCTCTAAGAATGAAGAATTGAAATGGCATGCAGAGTGCACAGAAGAAACACGACTTTCATACAGTGGGAGCAGATATCTGCATCTATTCAGTTTGAAGTACAATGTACTTAGAGTAAATGGGGTTGTATATATTATATAAAGGTGAATTAAGACAACTTCAAGTTTTGTTGACTCTTTTAGCACTTGGGTGGGGGAGGAAGGAATAAATGCGTCTTCTTGTTTGAACTTGGCTTTAAATATTTGAATTGTTGAGGAGCATGGTGGCGAAGGATGGCTTCAGTCTGTAATTTGGATGCTCTGTGAATGTACATATCAATTCTGAACAGAGATCAAAAGCTAATGTAAAGAACAAATTCTGTTGTTAAAGTTTAAAGCACTCAAGTTTTAGGAGGAGCCTGACTCTTCTTTTGAAGTCTTTTGTTTGTTTTCTTTGCAGAGGAATGGGTGAGGGAATCAACAAATAAGACATGTATTAAAATTCAGCACCTTACTGAGCCTCTTTTTTTCTTTAAAGTTGAATAATATTGCAAAGCAGAGAAATCTTGCTGAAGAAATTGCTGTCAGTTATTATGAAAGCAGGTCATTCTCATTGTTTGCTAGATTTTTGTTTAGATGTGTAATGTTATGTTCTGTTCCCTCCACTACATAGTAGTGGGTTCTTAAATACTTCTGCAGTAACTATTAAAAATTAACTTTTACTTTTGGGATAAAATCACATTTTCAGGAGTTGATGAGAATATTCTTAGAAGAATTATTGGGAAATGTTATACTTTCTCACTGTCTGTAAAGCGAGCATTTGTGCTGTGACAAAAATGGAAGATCCCAAACAGCAGCTGTGATTAAAACTAAATAATGGTATGAGTTAGTCAAGATAAGCATTCTATTAAAAATGGGCTGTTCAAGAGAAAGTATTTAAAATGGAAACCTAACACTCTGTAAAATTCCTGTGGCTTTTGGCAGACCCATCACAGTGCTTTTTGAAACTAACAGGCAGTGAAGCACTTTTTTTCTGGTGCTGGGTCTTAATCAGTGCTACCTGTGTCTAAAAGTGTAGCTTTTCTTTTTTTTTTTGAAACCACAGCAGTCTGTAGACATAGGCATAGATGTAACTTTGTAAAAGGTCACATTTAGACTGATAGACTGAAATAGGTTAAATTTATTTTTGGTAAGTATACTGTTGCCATCTACTAGTTCTGTTAATGTCTACCTTTAAGGCATGGTAAAGTTCTTTACAAACGAAGTGCAAATTGATGAAACTGGTCTTTTCCTTTTTTAATTAATGCACAGTCCTATCTACATGATCATACAGACACATTCAGGGTATTTTTAAATTTGATTTGTCAGTAACTCCTACCTTTTCCCTAATTATGCAGTGGTTTTGCAGGCTGTTGGATTGCATTCAGTCTCTTTTTGTCAAGGGTGCATTGGCAAACAATGACATTATTTTCCTGGGATGGACAGGAAGGCAGAAAGATAAACCAGCGTTGTTGAAAGCCTATGATAGTTGCAAAGTAAAAAACCTTGAACCTTATGATCGTAAAGATTACTTTGTCAGGTCATATTTTTCCTCTTGGAAGTCTGTTCCTGTTATCAGTTTAAATAGATAAAATACAAGTTGTTTCGAGGCATAACCTCTTTATAAACCATTCTTATCATTGTTCCTAATAGCTGAAAGTACAAAAATGTAGACCTGTAAAAATGCTTAATGTTAACTGCACAGATTGCATATGTAAACAGACTATATATATAATCATCCATAAGTAAACTTGGACACGTAAATATGGATAATCCAACCCTTTCAAATTTGTTTGGTAGCAGGTTTGTTGGAATAAGTAAACTGCATATAGAGAAAGTAGTTCTCTTTTGGCCAGCAGCTATTTCTTTTCATAGCACAATTATTCATGCCATTCTTGTACAGATTATTTTGTCATTTGGAAGGAAAAGCAAAAAGATAGCAAAATATGTTTAAAAACAGTGTAAGGTATCTGAGACTACAGATGGGCTCCTCTGGGCTGGATATGCCATTAGCTTCTGTAAAATCCAAAACCAAACTCACGGCTAAAAGTAAATTGGAGTTATTTCTCAGTAATTTTTGAATAAGTTGTGTACAGATGATCTGAATGAATGCTGTACCAAACAGCAGTAGGAAGGTGTTTAGAGGTTGGTGATGCGCTAGGAAAAAAAAAAATCAAAACTTAAGCTATGCTTTGCAAGTGTTATTTTGGTGTGAGGGAGGGATGGGACTGGAGTTGTTTGGTTTCGGGATCAACACTGCTTCTGCCATCACGATCCCCGCTTCCAGAATCTTCACTCACTTCAATCTTTTCCACTCTTGTCTTGTCCTTATTCTTACTCCAGGTAAACTGGGTCTGTTTTGGCTTTGCTCTGGTCTGGGTGCTGGTTTAGGGTTGTGGAGACTGTAAGAGCTAGGAAGCTTCCCTGAATGTTTTGTGCTGTGCTAGACGGGCTCTTGCATAAAAAGATTTCCAAAGACTACAGTTTGTCTGTGTTTAGTTGCTTTGTAGAGATAAAATATATGTAGGTGTGCTGCTCTGGGTTATGTGCAAATATTATTTAGAAGCTGTAAAATGTGACTAGTTAAGTTTAGGTACTAATGGCAAAATAACAGCTAAGTTCTTGACACTCAGCAGCCCCACTTTTTTTTTTTCTTTTTTTTTTGCTACATTGGCTCTATGCTTTCCAAACATCAAGGGGTTTTGGGTGTTTGTGCGATCTGGGTTTTTGCTGGGGGTTTTCTTCTTATTATTTCTTTCTAGTAGAAGTATTCAGCAGTGATGAAAAGTTTCCAACTTCTGTTGCTGAAACAATGGAATCGCTTTGAAAAAAACCCTTTAAAAATAAACATCTGTTGTTCAGTTTTTTAAAACCTACAAATCTATGTGAAGTTTCTCTTCCTGATACTTTTCATCTGGAAATTGTTATCATTAGTTTCTTGTGGAAAAGCTTCATTAATTTTTTAACTTCAAGTACTATAATTGGTCTGCAGTCCATAACATCCTTAAAGAAACAGAGATAATAACCGTAACCTCTTTAGAAATAGTAACTGATGACTTGTAATTGGAAAGATTTTCTCACAGGGTTATGGTAGGTATTATTTTGAATGTAGGTTGAACTAAAATATTAATCAGTTTATGTATGAATTGTTGAAGAGGGAAGTGCTGGATGTTTTATCATACTTTTTAAACATTTCTGGCTTGAGGAACTCTGAAGGTAGGTTTCAGCCTGGAGTCAGTTTTTACAGCTGTAATAAATCCCCCACAAAAATGGCCTGTTCTAGTGGCAGTGACAGCAGCCCTTAGTCAAAACAGTGGCATGGACACCATTATAAAAATGGAATAAATATTTAAAGAACTCTACCAACAGTTAGCTTTTCAAAATACTATGCTTTTTTTTTAAGCAAAAAAACAACAAAGAAAGGAAAAGATTGCTGAGCAAATATGCAAATATTTCAATACACTAAATAACAAGCAATTAGAAAAGGCTGTGATAGACTGTGTCCTATTACTGAACTCTACCCTTCAAAAAAATGTTTCCATTTTGATTTTTAAGAATCACTTGTTGACAGAAGGCAGGGCTCCTGACAGCTCAAGGTCTGTGCAGCACAATGGGGAACACTTTGAAAGAGCAGCTGGACGAGGGGGATTTCTCTGCCTGTTCAGTGGTTTTGTGACAGTGACCATGAACTGTTTTCTGCGGGTCTAGGGAAGAAAGAAACTGCTGTTACGGAAATACATTGCCCTGGACTAAACATTCCTAAAATTTAATGTTGTTTGCTGTAATGTTTAAAGATAATCTCAGGAAGAGCAAGTATGAACAATGGCTGTGGGGTGTGAATTTATGATACCAGGCAAAGGAAAGTTCTGGCTTCTGTGCCGAGTTAGAGATGCACCAAATACAGCAGACACCCATCTGCCTGATCAAAGTGCAGTAATTGTCAAGTTAATAATATTGGATAGTATTGCATAGGCCCAGAGTTTGCAAGTTGGTAGCCCATCATTAAGTTTTCTTTATATGGTGGTGTTTAAAGTTCATGCTGGGTAGTTAATGCTGATTATTTAAGCTGCAGTCTGTGGGAAGAGGTGGTTCAGGGTTACAGGTACCCTCCATTAGCGTGAAGCTTTGTGTGGAATTCCTTGCTTTGTTGCAGCCATGCTGCATTGTTTTGGGCCTTGTTTCCATATATGCTTCTGAGCCGATTTGTAAAATGGGGCTGGAGTTTCTTCCCTGACAGGTGTCCTTCCAACAGTCTCTTTCAAAGTCCAGGTAGAGTGGGAGAGAAAAGATATGTAGGAATGTAAAGTCAAATGCATTAGCCTTGCCCAGCTTCTAGTGTATGCATGCCTCTGTGTGATGCTTTACATATACATACCCATTGTCTTTGGACCAGTTAGGTCCTGTTGCAGTTTGCACCCCTCTTTTATCCTGCCGAAGTCTGAGCCGTGAGTGTTGCTGGTGAATGCAGCCCTTGCCACTCAAGAATGCATTTGCAGAATGTATAGCTGGAGTTAGGTCAGTTCTGTTACTTTAGGTTAGTTCTGTTACTTTTCTGTTCATTCCTCAAAGTTACACAAATGCCAGGCTGGAACTGCAGAGGTTTTTCTCCTTTGTTTAACTCTTTGCAAATCAAAATAATTGACACTTTCCACATTTTATTTGTTCTGAAGATCTTCTGCAAAGATGGTTAGGTTTGTGGAAAATCTGTGTTAGATACTCTTAATACAAACAAGCACAGAAACATTTCTTGGCTGTACAAGAAATGAATTATGATAAAATAGTTTATCATAGCTGATAGCAGAATGCTGATAAGTAGTGCTGTTTTTTCCTGTGTTTGTCTGTGGGTTTGGGTTTCCATCCCGTCTCCCACCCTGTCCAAAGAGAGCATGGACAAGAAACTGTTGGCTTTGTAAACAAAACTAGATCTTTTATATGACACAGTGTTTCCCCAACCTGTCTCCTGCTTGTTTATACAGGTGCCTATAGGGGAATGTGGGTATTTTAAGTAAAGCATCAGACCTGATGAACACAGAAGTGAAGGGGTCACATGCTAGAGTTGCTGCTCCCCATCTACACTGTAGCAATTCAAAGCTGAAAGATAGGCCATTATTTCCGGCTTTCTGTATATTACCAACAGGGGGAATACAGACTTATAAGTATCCTTTGAATGTATTTGTTTATCTGGCTGTTACACATTTTCTCCATGGCTCAGTTCTTCCCATGTTTCAAGGCTATATCTTCTTTTTACAGGAAGAATTTCACATACTAGATTTAGGTGTGTGTTGTTTTTTCAATATTTTTTTTTTAAATCCTCATGTACATTTTTAATCAGTGTGTCTTCCTGTTTTGTGGATGTGATACGAGCAAAAATAAATTTGGGAAGATGTGACAATTAATTTAGATACTGTTATGATGGCAAAGTCTGCACGCACAATCCTCCCTGATGCACAGATCCCAAAGTTTGCTTTTGCTCTTGGCTGTAGGGAGGTCATCAGGGACAGCAGGGTGAGAGATGGAGACTGTCTAAGCAGATGCTTTTGGTCAACAAACATCCTTTTCATGTCCTTTTGAAAACACTTTTTTTGGTAGCATACCAACATCACTGCTAAGGATAGGAAGTCAACATGCTTGCACTTGTTAATTTAGCATAGTATGAGGGAATGATTTTTTAGTACAAAACAAAAGCATGGTTTGAGGGCATTTCTAGAACCCTTGCACATTCAAGATAAGCTGTGTAACTATATATGTTTGTTGAAGGCTTATGTCTGTTATTTACAAGAACATAAGGTGTTGATTGTTTTTCTTCTATGTCTTTTGTTTCCTGCTATTGCTATAAAAACTGTTGTGTGTGCTTATGGGAGTTCAGTTCCTGCTGGGTTACATCCAGTTGTGTCTGCCAGCTGACAGTGACTGAAGCAGACCTCTTCTTCCTGACTGTTCTTGAAAGGCTTCATCTTAAAACCTCCCTCTGCATTTTCAAGGCTTTATTTTCAGCTATTGACCTAGTTTTTCTGGACACCTGAAATCCTAAAAGAAACCGATGCTAGGTAGATAAGTAATACAGGCTTCAGTCTTAGAAGTTGGGCCTCAATCCTGAACACAGCATAGCACATCTGACTCTGAAGATGGTGAGTGAAATACATTCATGGTTGAGGTGTGACAAATAATGACATTTTTGAGTGTATTTGCTAGTTCTAAAGTGTTTATGTATTTTGGTTGGTATTTACACTTCTAGTTAAGTCCTGATGAGGTGGAAAGGTACTTAGTGGGTGAATAAATAAAGACAATGAAACTAGTAAACAGAAGAAGAGAAAACCTGAAGTAGCAGCTGGAATGGCATTGTCCAGTTTTGCACAAAGAAGGCAGGTTAATACAGCAGCATATTTGAAGAGGCCTTTTCCTCATGGATATGTCTGGCTGTGTTTCTTTATATGTGTGCAAAGCCTAATGTTTTTTGTTATGACTAAAGGAAGGGCTTCTAGTGTAACAGAAGAAATTGTATTTTTCCTGTCTAACTTTCCCATTTCCACTTAAAAGTGTATTGTCAAGTGGAATCATATCTGTACAGCCATTTGGGGATCTGAGTATGAAAGGTTTCTGTTAAAATTTATTCAGCTTGAAAAGACTTCTACTGTGAATAGATGTGTAGTTTTTATTCTCCCTCCCTGCAGGTGGTCTGAAGACAAGATCTTAAAGTCACTTGGAAGTTTTCATGAGGATGGCTTCAGCTTTCTATTTAGGTTTTGATTTTTTAAATACTTTTTGAGGTTTTTTGATTACTGTTGTTTCGGACAGCCAGAGTCTCTTTGGAAAGCTTGCTTTGTGTGGAATGTGTGGTTTCCCTGCTGAAATTAAAACTCAGAGGGGGTAACTGAATACTCCCTGCTGTCAGTGCATTGCCAGCCTGAAGAAAAAACAAACACTCTTACTGAGAACAATGAACATTCCTTCAAACCCTAGGAGACAGATTTCCCGCCCCCCCC
>VZTI01002387.1:348802-454924 GCA_013397865.1 Struthidea cinerea | reverse complement strand
CTCCGCCCCCCCCCCCCCTTTTATTTTTTAATACAGACAAAAAAAGGATCCTGTTTAGGTGTTTCGAGGCCCAGGGGTATCTCAGCCTTGTCATTATGTGTGGGCGCCTTGCTTGGGGCATAAGGGCTGCAAATGGTTGACATCCACATTTGGAATTTAAAGTGTGTCCTCCAAGATACTTTCTCTCTCTGCCCCCTGCCACGTGTGTCCGGTCCCATTCCCACCTCCCCCGCCTTGACCTTCCCCCTACAATTCTAGTGATTTAACCCTGATTTTCCTTAATGTTTTTTGTGCCACTTTTCTAACCTGTTTGGCTTCAGATACAAGTCCCAGGCTGCCTGTTCTCTTGTTCTGCTCAGCGTGATTTCAGTGTCCCTTATAAGGCATAGATGCTCTATACTTGACATCTCTGAACTGAAATCTTTATTTACGTATAAGCAATTTCCACTGCAACTCCCTTGTTTCCAACATAAATGAAGATTTGCAGTGATATTTTAGTATTCTGGTAAATTCTTGATGCTCAGAGGATATGTCAGCAGGTCACAGGACAGACAGGTCATAACTTGAAAACTAAATGTATGGGGATGTAGAAGCTTGCCCTGTCTTTAATTATCTAGGGGTTTTTTAAGATAAGAAGTTATGGAAATGAAGTTTCTTGATTACTATTAATAATGAGTATTTTAGAATGGTATAGAAGACTAAGCATTTTTCATAGTATTCTTTTTGGCTTAGATTTACAGGCCTGAAGATTTTTAAGAACATCTATCATGAACTTACATAAAGAGAGCTTTTATGTGCCTGCAATGAGATTGAGTGCTCTATGAGATCATCCTAAAGTACTTTCATCAAGAGATATTGCTTTTTTTATTAGGTTATTTATATTTTTGTTGCTGGACTCTTTCTAAAACCTGTACTGTGAGCTTCAAAATTCATGAAGTTATTTTCCTCTGGATTTGTCTCATTGCTGATTGACTTTGGTGCCTCAGAAGATGGCAGTTCTTTATGAAGCTTTCTGCAGTTGGGGTGATTACAAGGAATTACTCTTTGTAAATTTGCTGGCGTTTAATATTGTGGGACTCAGAGATACTGTAGTCAGTGTAAAGTATAATGAAGACATAAATGAAAGTCTTTGCTTTGAAGACAAAGTGTCAAATGTACAGGAAGATGTGGGATATGGATTATGAGCAAGTGGGGGAGGAATAAAATTAAATACATAGATCATGAAGCCAAGCAACTTAGATGCCAGAGGCTGTGTTGACAGCAAAGGAGATAGGAAGAAACTAGAAAGCCAAGAGATTGAATTGCAAAGTGTTCAATACCTACAGCTATACTTAGAATCATAGACTTGTTTAGTTTGGAAAACAGCTTTAGGATCACAGAATCCAGTTGTTAACCTAGCACTGCCCAGTCCACCATGAAACCATGTGCCCCCATCTTTTAAAGGAATGGTCCCCACACATCCAATGAAGGATAAAGATTTTCCTTAGCCCTCCTTTCCTTGCTAATGTATTTATGAAAATATTTTTATTGTCTTTTATAGCAGTAGCCAGATTAATTTCTGGCTGGGCTTTGGGCCTGTTAATTTTCTCCTTGCATAACCTCATAACATCCTTGTAATCAACATTTGAAATCAGTTCAAACTGTTGATACTTGTTGATCTGTCTGATCAAGCTTTTGAGATTTGTTTTAATTTTTGAAAATGGGTAACTTGTAACGTGGGTTTTTTTGACTTAGGGTGGGAACTGCAAAAGCCTGACTCTTTACTTTATCTTGTGTTTTTGCCACATGTTATGAACAATTGCATAAAAATTTAATGCATTTAAGAGATGTCTGTGGCAGCAAAATAATCTTCCAGTGAATTTCTCTTAGTATTGCTGTGTTTTTAAGACAGAGGTATCAGTTAGGTGTATAGATGGTAAATTCTCCTAAATATTATGTTTCCTAAATGTTATGTTTCTGATGAAAATACCTTTGTTTTGTAGACCAGCTTGTTAAGCAATATTTTGGGATTTCATTGCCATGCCAGATTTTTTGAGTGGGCTGTGTGTTGATGTTATTGACAAAATGGTTAATATTATTGGTTACCTTCTCTAGAGAACCATATTTTAAGATGCCTGCCCAAAGCTCTATTTGCAAGTATGATTACATGTTCAGTATTGAATGAGGTCAAGATGACAGTTGCTTTTTACAGAATCACAGAATGGGACGAGTTGGAAGGGGCTACAATGAATCATCTGGTCCAACCTCCCTGCTCAAGCAGGGTCATCCCAGAGCACAGATTTGCATCCAGACAGTTCTTGAATATCTCCAGTGAAGGGAGACTCCACAACCTCTCTGGGCAATCTGTTCCAGTGGATGCACAGCAAAGAAGTTCTTCCTTGTATTCTCAAATTTCCCTCAAGCTTTCTAGCTTTCTCAGGAAGTTTCCTCTCTTTTATTTCTTTCCTATTCTAATTGTCTCTGTATAGTTACTATTTCTTTATAGTGATTTTTACTGTGCCTTCTTAATTATGTTAAGCACTTAATTATTGTATTAATTTTTGTTGAAGCCAGTATTGAAAGCTCATTAGCTTATTTTAGAGGTTGCACTGTGCAACCTATATAATTCTACCATTTGTTACATGGTTGGTTTTTTTTCTAGATAGAAGATGGGAGCAAAGCTGCAGCTGTGGACAAGCTACTGGCTGGGGATGAAATTGTTGGCATCAATGATGTGGGCCTGTCTGGCTTCCGACAAGAAGCAATCTGTCTGGTGAAAGGCTCACACAAGACGCTGAAGCTTGTAGTAAAAAGGTAAGCTTGTGTCGTTAGCTGGAAAACCAAATGTGTTTCAGCCTATAAGCTACTGGGCAACTAAATTTGCCAAGATTGGGCAAGTTAATGACTTCCATTCGGTGTTATTAATGTGCATATTATGTGGTGTTAACCTCCTCCTTGAACATAGACTCTTTATGGAAGAAGATGGAGAGAGGCAGCCTATTGATGAGAGCAAAACCCAAGGCAATATATTCTGTGAACGCTGTTGTGATGTGATGAGTCAGGACACTGTCCTCCTGAAGTGCAGTGCCCAAAGCAGGCTGCCAGCCCTGCTTCCCTGCCTTTGGTGTGCAGACACGGCCAGTGCTCTTTAGTGCATATGCTGTGCGGGCCAGTTGTGCTGTGAGGAGCGGGTTACACTGGAGGCTTTTGGAAAAGCATTTTCCCACTCTGAAAGGATTTGACGTCTCAAGCACTTCATAAGTGGTTTGTGTGAAGAGTCCTTTCAGTTAGTGGAGGGGAAAAGTGAAGCAGCTTATCAAAACAGAACACATTTTTGGTATGAAAACTTTTTGTTTTGTCACTTTGACTTGTGACTTTTAAGTTCACGCTATTTCTGCTAACTTGAATTAAAAATAATTTTCATAAAGTATTTTTGACAGACTTGAACTGCTGTTAAAGTAGGTTAAATATTGTAATTTCTGAAAAAAATTCCAATCAAGAAATCTGAACAACATGATCTTTCTTGGTAATTTCCTACTCTGGTGTATCAGAACTTTCAAATTAATTACTCTTATCAAATCATACCAGCCAGTCTTCCGTGTGAGAATTTGTTAGAATCAAAAAATAATTTTGATGCAACACAGAAAATGCCAGGAATTTGATCTTGATGGGTATGATGATCTGTAAATATAGTGACTGTTTGAGGCTGTCTTAAATGAGGATAATCTTTTGTGAAATAGCACTGACAGCTAAGACATCACAGTGCTAGATAAAGATAGGTAAGAGAGGTGTACAAAAACGTGCTTTTCACCTTCAGTTTTAGAAGGTATTTTTGATAGAAAGAATTAGGGGAACCTGGAGCTCTTTCACAGCTGATAGTTTATATCCTCAACAATAGCTACTTCTGGAAGCTCTCACTGGATTTTTGTAGCATCGAAGCTAATAAATGCAAAATAAAATACATTCACAACTACCATAAATCATGTTGTTGTTCAGCAGTTCCAACTTGTGGTGGCCATTTCAGTAAAAGCACTTCTGTTAGCAGAGGTTACATCAGCTGTTCCAGTCAGAGAAAGGGAGAACTTCAGGGTTGAGAAGTTTTATAGACACTGAAGAATCTGCCAGGACAGCAAGTCTTAATTACCAGGAAATGCTTCAGAGCAAGTAGAAAGATTCCCTCTTTCTTGGTGCTTTTCAATTTTATGCCAGTAATTTGCTCAGAATCTGTGAATTCTGATCTATCTTTGGAAATGGCAGAAGGTTTGGTGCAGAAATACTCTCATGAGAGACACAGCTGTGTCATTCTTGTTACTCACTCACACCTCATGGCTCTCTACAGCTATCTGAAAAGAGGTTGCAGTGATGTGGGGACCATTCTCTTCTGCTGTGACAGCACTTAGAGGACAACAGGAAATGGCCTTAAACTGGGAGATTCAGATTAGATACTAGAAAATAATTTTTCACTGCTAGGGTGGTCAGGCATTGGAATAGATTGCCCAGGGAGGTGGTGGAGTCACCACCCCTGTAGGTGTTCAAGGTGCCTGGAGCTGATGCTGGGTGTTGTGGTTCAGGGGCTCCCATGGTAGTGCTGGGTGGACAGTTGGCCTGGGTCTTTTAAAGGTCTCTTCCAACCTTGATGATTCTATGATTCACTTCATGCATGTGATTTTGGAGAACTTTCCTACAGCTAATCAAGTGCTGATTTGCTGTTGGGGATTTGTGACCATTCTCTGCAGGCAGCAAAGCCCCATTGCTATGTGTGCCCTTGAGCACTCTGGTGCAAAACTGATGGATTTTCATCAGTCCTTGATCATCCCTTCCCTTTTTCCTTCCCTAGCATATGTGCAAGGGGCAAAAACAAGCTAGCTGTTCTGGCCAAGAGGCTGAAACAGTGGCTGTTGTTAGAGAAAACATTTTTGTCTGAAATTGATTAAGAACTTCTGTAGCTCCCAAAAGAGACACTAGCCCTTTGGGTCATTGACAAGGCTGCATAATATTAGATAAAATTTCATAAAACTTACTGAATGAAACTAGCTGGGGCTTTTGTCTGTGGTTTTTCAACTTTGCTCTTTCTCTTGGAAAGTTGCCTTAGGACATCAGTCCTTTGACGGTCAGAAACCTTTTAACTTCCAGTCTCATTCTATTCTCAGCCAGCTTGTTCTCATGCACTGCTGTTGCTGTGCTGAAATAGCTTTTCTTTTCCTGTTGGAAGTTCAAATGATGCAGGTTTTTGTAAAAGCCTTGTTGCATGCTTTCTTTCAGAAGTTATGGTTTGAACAACAGTATTAGTTTTGTTTTGTTTGCCCTAAATCTTAAGCTGAATTTTTATGAGTGCTTTAAACAGCCGTGTCTTTAAGCAGACCAGTTGTTTAGTCTTTGTGTGAGCGATCTTGCAGGTCTGGATTGAATTGGATCAGGGAACTGATCTGACTACAAAATTACTTGGGTAAGTGGGGTTTCAGGTGGATAGGACCACCACTTCTCAGATGTAGTCTGCACTGTAATCAATTACAGCAATCTTGACGTGGCAGTTTTAGCATTTTTAGACTATTTCAATCTTCAAACCCACACTTACTGTTCCCTGAGGAGACTGGGGATAGTCCCACAATTCCCTTTCATTGAATTACATATAAGATGAAGTATTGATCTGCAAGTCATCGTAGCATCTTTTTGTCTGCTTGCCCTGTGTCCTTTGTCTAGCACTGTGATGTCTGTCTGTAGCATTAGTTTAACGTTTTATTCCCTGTGGGCGTCAGTGTGATAATCTGAAGCATAAAATAGACGGTTTGAAGTTCAACTCAATCCTTAAGCTTAAGAGAATCTTTGTTTTAGTCATGTTGTTCTTGCTATCTGTGAGAGTCAGTGCAGATAGCCAGGATCTAAATTCTGTGTGGAAAACATTTTTCCTTGGGTCGTTTGTAGTATCTGTTTGTATACTGATCCAGAAGTGAAAATCAAACTTCTAAAAACCTATTATGTTATGCAAAAATTACTTCTTAACAAAATTATGGAAAATAGAGAACTTCCTTGCAATTAATGTCAGTATAATTAATCAAGAAAAATCAGATTTTGTCACTGCTGAGAAGTGCATCCATGTGAAATTTCTTCTCAAAGCAGTAGAGCCACAGCCTGATCCTATATTGATCTAGCTGTATGTAGGAAATAGTAGGACATGCTATTGTCTGTTTAGAAGCTAATGTACCTACAGCAAAGACCAAGGGAGGAAAATGTTTTAGTGAGAGTAATGTGTTTCATTCACAACAATTATTTTGTGTCTGTGACAGAGGTTTCTTAAAGAGCTCATGTTGTTCTGCAGTGGTAGCTGGCTTCCACGAAACTATATTTACCTGCTGTTTTTAAAGAATATGATGCTTGACTCAGGGAAAATAACACTGGTTTCTAAATAAAAGTGTCTACAGTACCAATACTCAGAATAAATATGTTGGCTATCAGCATACATACTTTGCTGTATTTTCTGGAAACATTGCATAGTTGTGGTCTAAACCAAATCAGGACTGTGCAACTGGCTCAACAGCAAACATGATGTGTAAGTAGTTTACATATATTGATGGTTGAACAAGCACAGTGTACTTTTGGTCCTGGATTAAAACAGGACTCAGGAGGCTTAATGTTATTTTCTCAAGTGGATTTGTAGAAACAGTACATCTTAATTGCATGCTAGTTCTTCAGTGTAGTACTGAGTAATTTCTTGTGTAGATTCCTTTCCTAGGAAAATGGAAAGCAAATTGTGCTTAAGACATTTCTTACAGGAATTACATGTGAATTTCTTTTGTTTGGAAACTGTGCATATCTGTATACAAATGAAATTGGTCTGAGTGTCGATACTGAATGTTGATGTTGAGGTGATTGCCATATTCTGTGTAATTTAATTATTTTGCATATACTTCTAACTTAAATTCCTTTCTACTTACTACATACCATCTTCATTCCTTTGCATATACTAGACATAAGCATATATCACAAATCCATAGTAAGAGTAATTTTTCACTATGCATTCATGAGACACATTAAAACTGTTAAAAATTGGCACATAGGTGAGGCTTTCATGTGTGATTTATTAAAGGTAGGGTGAGATTTTAACCTCTGGGAGTCACCCTAAGAAGTTACATGTGTTATCCTCTTGGCTGTTGGAGTCGTCTGTTAGTGGCAGTCAAAATGGGTGGGTGAGGGAAGGAGCAGCCTCTTTTCCACAGGGTCTGCCAGTGATGAGAAGCTGGACTTCTGTTTATTGGCCAACTCTGCAGGTACTGCCAGTGCCTGAGAACAAGCTTCAAAGTTCTGGAGTTTAGCCACATTGTGTACACATGAGGGCTTGTTGGATTTTTTCTGTTCTATAGCATTTTGGTGTTGTGCCTTCATGTTACCAAAGTGCAAGCTCTTTTTGCAATGCTGAGGAAGTCCGTTGTTAGAAAGAGAGTGGGAGCAAACACACTTGTCATCAGAAGCATAGTATGAATACTGGCATTACTGTGCAAAATCCTAACTAGGGAAGTGACTTCCATGATACTTGTGCTATAAACACCTAGACATGGAAAGTTAGGGTTATTTTGATTTGCATGGCACTTCATGAAGACAGCCAACTCCTTAATTAAAGCACAGAAGAAGGAATTTTTAATGAATGTCTTGAGGGCTCCAAGATTGTACAGTACTGTTTCAGACACCTGAGACATGAGCAGAAGTCTGTGAATAAAAATCTTGACAGTCATTTACGACGTCATTTACAAGATGGGAGATCACTGAAATTTGTCACATTCTGAGCAGAAACCTGCTGAACACAACCAATGACCTTTCTGTAGTGGGTTTTGTGCAACTTAGCAAGGAGATCTAGTCGTACCTATTTATGATGAGTGGAGCAGCTAACTATGTACTTCATGGCTCCTTGTGGCTGCAGAAATATTCTGTGAAACTTGGCAATATCAGTTTGTGAGATGACTTGGAAAATTGAGTTTTTTGTTTTTTTTTTTCTGTACAATTGTAAGATACAGGTGGGGGCTGTGAATTCTGTCTCTTACTTGTGTTTGGCCTTGATACCTCTAGTTTCATAAATACCAAAATGGTATAGGAAACAATATGAAAAACTGCATGTATTTTACTACTTTTAATCATTTGTATTTTGTCCATGATTATGGTTAAGCATTGCTCAGTAAACCAAATGCACTTGTGGAGAACCACTGTTGAGTACAAGAGAAATCTATTTTGTCTTTCAAATAGATTTCATTGCTTCTGGAACCAGGGTTTGTTATGGTAAAACAAATAACAGTGGTTTCTCTCTTGTTACCCAGTAGCCATAATTCCTCCTTTTTCAAGATTGACCTTGGCCTTAACTGACCCAGAATTTTTTTTTTTCAATTTTTTTTTTATATATTCATGTATTTTCAACCAGAATTTGGAAGTACGTAGGAAACTGTAGCTGGGCTTTCCTGGGCTGTATCTGCATATGTGTACTATTGCTGTAAAAAGTGGGCAGGTGTGATAGCCCCTTGCTACCTTTGTTTCTTGGAACTGACAGCTGTGGAACAGGATATGCTGGTGCAGATCTTTGGGAGTGGGTATTTGTAACAGATGCACACAGCTTTCAGGTTCAAGGCATGAACATTTCTGTGTGACTGCAGTTGGTGGAAGGGCTGGGCTGTTTTAAACTCCCATTTTGCAAATTCATTTAAGTGTGTTAGTGCATTGCTGTGGGCCCCCTCTTTTGCTCTGAGCAGGATGGCCAGGTGTAAATGTGTGCTAGGGATGCACACATACACTGCTCCCAGCCAGGTCTGGTGATGGAGAGGGGAGCAAGCCATGTATTTCAGGATATGTGACAGGACATGACCGGGCTAGGGCGCCTCTTTTTCTCCTTTGCTGCTGCCAGTGAGCTACCATGGCTCACAGGGGGGTGGCAGGAACCAAATAAGCACAAACATGGCACATCATGTGAAGTGCACAGCACCTACAGGACCAGCTCAGGAGAACCTTGGGTTGGATGTCCTGTGCTTTAAGGAATGCCTAGCAGGATCTTTCTATGAAGGAATGTTTAATGGAGCATCTGCCAGATAAACCACTCTGTACACACATGCTCACTGGGGACACACAGAGTAGGCCAGCCCATGTGGAGGTCCCCTCCTGCTCCAGTTTGCCTTCCACCTTCTCCATGGGCAAACCCAAGGCTGGCTGGGCCTCCACTGTGTTCCTCATCCTCCAATTGTGTGATCCTGCACTACTGATGGAAGGGGAATGGACATGACAAAAGGAGGCGCACACACTTCCATCTTACATTTTCAGCAAATTATACCTTAGAAAAGCCCCGATGAGGACCGTTTTCCCTGGTTGCATCACAGTCACTTAACCCAACACATTAATGGTGTGAATCCACATTCCCTTTGCTGTAACCCTAGCAATACCACCCAGGTGTTTGGATGTTTCCCATGCCAACTGCTTTTTTGGTGGGGTGTACATCTAAAAAGCACTTTTATGTCTTAATTTTTTGCCCACTTCACCTGTTTCTTGGTTGTATTAACATGATTTGTATGTAACTTGCTGTTAGTGACACACTGGCGGGTGCTTGAGGCGATCGTAAGCTTTAGTTCCTCCAGTTGGTGGTGTATTGTCCCTGGTTTCAAAGAGCAAATTGTTGTCTTGTGATTTTAGATGTTTGTCTTATACAGCTGTCAGGCTTCTCTCAGATACATATGTCATGACTGATATGTTTTCATTTTGTGGCAACTTTCATAATTTATTTCTTTGCAAATCTAAAAAAATCTTCCCTATAAAGCTTAAATAACAGCCAAAGTTGCAACAGATGTCACAATATTTTACCAAGTCAACTCTGTTAGGGCAATATTTGGGCTACTAGGAAGGCCATAGACATTTCTGTGTAGTTGAAAGGAATACTCTATAATTTGAATATGCTTATTCAAAAGGTTACTTGTGGCGATGCTATTCAGTTTTTTTTAAGTAATTACCAAACTTGGGCAACATGGCTTTTTTGTGGAATGGGATATCCATCAAATGGTAACAACCTGTGAGTCATGACTGGATTTTAGTTGTGTTTTTTTTCCTGCAATCATGCATGCACTTGTCAAAATGGTTAATTTTGAGCATGAGTAGTCTCATCCAATTTAGTAAGAGCACTCACATGACTGAAGATAAAAAAGTATACAAGTGCTTACAGGATCTAACCATAGCTTTTTACAAGGTAATTCTGGAGTTATTCTGAAAACTGCTTTCCACTTGTGAATTTCAGTGTAGGTGTTGGAAACTCTAATATGTAGCCCCTCGGGTGAGAGAGGAAAACAAGTGAGCCTTCTAAAATTTGGGGGGCCGAAGACTTACTCAATTCACATAATACTTTTGCATGCACACACAGACCATTTTTTATGTGTTTGATAATACTGTAGATATCTGCAGACTCCTGACTGACACAGAATTATAAACCCGTCCATTAAAGATGACATAAATAATCTTTTTATATCAGACATAACCTTTGCATGTTAAAGGCATGCTTCTGTGTATGTTGTATATGTTTTGAAATAATTGTTTGGGATTGCTTTTAAGCATTTAAGAGTGTTGGGTTTTTAAACACTAGTCAAGAACGTTGAAATGCCCATGTCCAGTTTCAGGAGAGAAGGACTAACACTCCTATTTCAGTGTGTTGCAGTTTTCTCCTTGTGGA
Organism: Struthidea cinerea; assembly: GCA_013397865.1. NCBI lineage: Eukaryota > Metazoa > Chordata > Aves > Passeriformes > Corcoracidae > Struthidea > Struthidea cinerea. The sequence goes on along the minus strand of VZTI01002387.1, from coordinate 444,264 downwards.
AATTTTATTTTAGGTTACATATTTCACATCCTGAAGATTAAATGATTGACAGGTTTGAGAACTTGGCACTTCTTAGACGTTTCAGGATCAAGTAACTACCATATTGAGTGTGGAGATTTTATGCTCTACTTGCTCAAGTAACTACATGTAACACCTTCCAATTTGAAAAGATTATGAAGAAGTCTTTAAAAAATTTCTGAATCCAACCCTTAACTCCAGAAATGTGACCACTTCAAAGAAGGGCAGGAATGCAAGTGTGTTGCAGATTTAGTTACTGAATAACTGAAGAAATTTGCATCTTATCTCTTGCACAAAAAACCCGGGGTATTTTATGGTCATTGCTACTGAATCTGCATAATACTGGATCACCTGGCAAAACAAAGTCTGGCATAGAGTCACATCTACCACACTGCTGAGTTATACAGCCCTTGTGCTTTCAGTCCAGCTTTGTGCTGAGTGCAGAGAAAGGGCAGAATGACAAAAGCTGAAGTTTGGGGAAATATCTGCTGGGTCGCAATCAAAATCAGAGTCAGTTCTTTGATCTGGCTCATGGAGCAGCCTTGCCAGCAGGTGGGCTGCTGAACTGGGGGTGGCATCTGATGGGAAAGAAACCACTGTGGGGGATGGTAACTGGCCTGGCACAGGTCATGTCAGAGCAAAATAGCTTTCTCAGATAAAACCTGAACCATACCAGTTTGTGGCATAGTTCTTTGTGGAGGCTCAGTAATTTGCATCATGTGGCTATAGTGCTTTAACCAAGAATGAGATGAAGTAGGGCTGGGATCTCTCCTGAAATGCCCTGAGACAAGAGGAATTCCCTTTCCTCACTCCTGTTTATGGGTCACCTTGAAAGTGGTTAGGTAAATTACAGCTGAAATCAGTGTGGGAAAACACCACACCTGTGTAGAAAGACCAGTATTTGGAATGTGGTTTCTGAGGAAGCTCAAGTCATTTTGGATGGCTGTCGAAGGGCAAGCTTATTGTGGTGAGTGGCTGGGAGGCAAAACACACCCATTGTTTCTGGCCACAAGCAGCACCAGGGTTTCTGTGGCTGTGTGCCCCAAGGATGTGGCAAGTTCCTTCTTGCTGAAGGCAGCGTGTTGGGCTGGCACAGGCAGCCGTGTGCTGCTCTGGCATTCACTGTGCCCATCCTGGCAATGATGGCAGGGGGAATGTGTCTGAAGGCTGCTCTGCTTCCTGCTCCTTTGCTTTAGCCATGGTAAGACAGCCTAAAATCCCCCCTGTATTTTGACTGCTGCTGTTAGCATTAGCCCTGTCAGAGGCTGTGTTTTTCTTCAGTGTTACTGGTGAATAACACTTCCTTTGTATTTACCTTAAAGGTTAATTTCTTTAGTACTTTACATGGCATGATAATCTCCAAGATACTTGAAAATAAACCCTGCCAGAACCAATTTATTCAATGTGTGAAGCATTTTAGGTATTTCATAATGATAAATACTCATTTTATTATCCTTCTGAGGAATTCTGATAAATCATGGTAAAAACTGAGGTAAGAGGATGACATCAGGAGTTTAATGCTATCTAGCCATCAAAAGGTAGCAGAATGTGCGAAAAATAAGGATGGAGGAAAAGTATTTATGTAGTTTATATAATATACCATAAATCCCAAGAGCAACACTTTTATCTCAGACATCCAGATGTGTGTGTCTAGTTCCCCAAGGCAGATCAAGGAAAAACAGTTCCAGAATATGAGAGCTTTATCATGGTAGTCTATTGTGAATTCAGAAGGCAGGAAGATTTATGATGTTATACCTCATACAAATTAATACCTCTTTGTTGACAGTGCATATCTTATTTATCAATGAAATATCTGTTCCATCCTGCTCAAGCCTGTACAGTTGGGCTGAGGAACAAGGAAAACCAGAGCAAACTGTGATGGTGAAATCCTGATTTCTTCAAGTTAATGACTGAAGTCTTTAAGGGTGCTAGGGTTGATAATTTATTTGCATTTATTTATTTTCACAGACAGAAGCAGAGTATTTTGCAGGTCTCTTTAGTTTCTTTTTATGTAAAATGCAACATATTAGATCATGGGGTAGGAAAGGAGCTGCTGTGCTGTGACAAGGCAATACTCCTTCCAGCATGGCTTCTTTTAAAAAAGGCACTGTTGGCTGTGGTGTGGTGGTGCTGTTTGCTCCATTTTTCAGGTGCAGGATGACTGGCAAATGGGAGGTCAGACCAACTGGTTACCTGATACATGGGAGGAGAAAACAAAGAGCAGTGCTACAGGCCTTATAGGTCTTGCCATGGTTGACAGCAAGGCAAAAGGCGATTGTGTAGACCTTTGTGTGAATTTTGGCATGTGAAAATGGGCATTTAAGGTAGAATATGCTGCTTTGCTGAAATTTTAGGGATTTGTACAGATACCCATATAATAGAATTCTGTCAATAATTTGTCTGCCAAAATACTGGTTCAATTTGCCATTCTAAGAATATCTGAATATTAATAGATTGCTTTTATTACTTTCCTCTTTTAGAGCCTCTCTCCCTCCTAGAAGTCTGTAAGTTAAGCATGTGTTTATATTTTTATTTTATTGGTTTTAAGTTCTAGGTCACTTCTTTTTTAGGGGTACTTTTTGGAAGTCGTTTCCTTTTATGATAAGATACCAGAAGCTGAAATTGCAAAAACAGGAACTCCTGTTTTGCATGGGAAAAAGTGCTACAGTTCCATTTGCTGCTTCCAGAAGAATAGGCTGACTTTGTTATAATTTGTTGGCACTTTTCTTGAGAAGATAAGTAAGAGGGGAGTACAAGGTATTCAGATACTCAGTGCACAGAGATCATAAACAACAGCAAAGCCACAGTTTTGTTGTTTTAACTCATTGCATTGAGTTTTAGTCAGCTACAAGCATTAGGAAAAAAAGGTGATATCAGAAAAGCTGTTAATTTCAGGTGTCTCAGTTGGAGTGGGTCATTTTAAAGGTGTGTAAAATCCAGAAACTGCTCACTGTTTCTCTTTGTTTCTAAGGGAGATTACTCATTGCTCTATCTGGAATTCCACCTTCAAAAATGGAGACAACCAGAATATCTCCTGACTTCTGAAGATCACAGCTATAGCAATTAAATGTCTGAGGACTCTGTTCAGATGTGCAAATAAGACTGCCTAACTACAACCTTTATTTTTTATTACTCTGTATAGCTTAAAGTCTGATTTCTCTCTGTGACTGAATCCTTTGCTGGTAGCGCTCTCTTGTGGCTGTTAGTTTCATCTAAACGACTTAAGGGATCTCAAAAATATGTATATTATTTAGAAATTTCTGCCTTAGGACACAACAGTCTGTGTTGGATATGCATTCCTAAATTAAATGTGGTAATATATATTTTAATAATGCAGGAAGGTCAGTCTAGGCAAAAGCATCCCAAGTGTGCTTCCCAGAGGATTTCAAAGGGACAGGTGTATTGAACATTCAGGTTTTTAACCACTTTTTTTGGTGTATTTTTGGTGAAAAGCCATATGGCTGTGGAGAGACGAGGGGAGGCTCGGAGGGGAATGAAGTCTGCCTTGGCAGCCAGAGTCAGGTGGAGAGATGGGGATGGGCACCTTCATTAATGGACTTGATTGCAGATGCTGCTTTTCCTGTTGCACTGCTCTTGGTGATGAGCAAGTTACTTCCCATAACTTTGGCTATTAAAATGAATGAAAAAAAGGATTTGGGAAACTTTCAAGTGAAACTGATATGTGTGTTCCTGATGAAAGCTTGAAAGCTTTTCACACTGAATCTGTGTTTTCTCATTCTGGGGATGGGAAAGGAGAAGGTGGGGGGTTAACTCTTGACCTATTCTGTTTTTTAATACAAAGTTTTTAGCTGATGTTTTAATTCTCAGTCAGGAGGTAAAGCTCTCTGGAAGCTCAGATTGTGATGTGCAGGGGCTTCCTTTGCACTAGGGTCATACAGTTTCCTCTTTCAAGAGCAGTTAGTAATGAACAGTTGTTTGGTACTACACAGACTCTACACTACTGGGATTGTGCATCCAGTGTCATAGCTTTATGAGCATGTCTGCATTAATACCAAGTGTGTGATGTTGGATGTAGGCTCCTTTTTCTTCTATACTGTAACCCAACAGCAACTGGAGTAATGATTCCAGGTTGTTTACGTAGTTGTACTCTCTGAGAGACAAGTTTACACTTGAGATAAGGCCTTGAATGAGAGGGGTGTCTTGGCCCTTAAAAGTCTCTATTCTTCTGTAGGCTGAACTCTTGTGCATGGCATTTATCTGGTCACTCACCTTCATTCATCTTTGGATCCTGTATGTCACATAAGCACTGTAATAATCCTAGTTCTTTCAGGGATATTTTTAAAATTTCCACTAGTCTTCTGGGAAGGCTTTCATAGCAATTATGTGATTGTTTATAGCTGTTTTCCAGCAAATGTACTGCCATGCCCAGTGAAGGTAAGATGAGCTTGTTTGCTGTTTTGGCTGCAGTCTAGCAGGACAGCTCAGCAGTATCTGATAGCAGATTAAGACTGAAAAGAGGCTTTTAAAAGCAAATTAAAAATCCTATTAGTCAACTGATTTTTGAGGCTCAGGTTTTCCTTTACTTTAAAATTAAGGAAATAATTAGTTTTCCTTGTCTCTTACCACTGTATCAATGTAATTCTCATTGTTTTTTAGACTGCAGATTCAATAGTATCTACTCGATGCAATTTATTCTTCTGTTATGTAGAGTGAGGATGGACTTGCTGCTGGAAATTCAGGAAAAAAGTTCTTTTTTTCCCACTTAAATCTCACTTCTCTGTTTTGCCAAATAAGTCACCAAGAATAATATTTATCAGGTTGACTTTGCATCCTCATTCACACAGCAATAACTCCATGGTTTTTAGACTCGTCCTGAAACATTGTTAGAAAAGCAAGCCATTCAATCGAAGTCTGCTTTTCTCTGGGCTGTGTATGCATGTGCACACACATGCATGGGTGTTAATAAGCAAGGCATCATGCTAGGTTTAGCTTACCTTTATTGAAGGATACTTACAAAAAACCCTCATTACATTAGCTTTAACATCTGTGAGTAATCTATACTCCCGCCTTTATATGAAGTGCAGTTGTTTTTTAATAGAATATATCAGTCTAGCTGAGAAAGTTTTAGCCAGACACCATCTAACTTTCCAGCAGGTTCACACAGCTGAGCTATTGGACTTCTTTGTAATTTGTAATCTGTCATATGCTGTTTTAACTGGATTTCTTATTAAAATCCAAATATGTATGCTTGCATAAAATAAGACCTCTTCTTGCCCTTTAGCCAACTGCCTTCCTGAAGTTTGAGGATTTCTGTAAATCCATGGAACTTCCAGCTTTTCCTTTACAACTATAAATGCATCCTGCTTTGACCTGTGAAAAGCTATTCATTTTACACATGCAGGATGGTGCTCAGTCGGTTGGTAAGGATGCTGTGGTGCAGTCTGCTCTGTTATAGAACAGAACCAATAAAAATGTACAGTTGTTGTTGTTTAGTGTGATGTGTCAGTGAACCTAAGGAAAACATGATCGTGGCACATAGGCCAGTGTGTAAGAAGAGTGTGCCTTTGTTCTGCTGTGCTGATCCTTAAGGGTACAGCATAATTAATCTTCTTAATTTTCCCCAAAGAAACTCTGTGTAGCCTGTTACTGTATCTTTTATATCCTCAGGTATGATGATGGTCAGCAACCATGGCAAGCTTACATGTGCAAATCTGACTAGCAGAAGGGGATTAATTGTGTGACTATGGAATAAAGCTTATTTTTTCAGAAGACTTTTAAAATAAATTGTCCTTTGAAAGAACTCCCCGGAATTTGTAATATCAGTCTCCCTAGGGAATATAAGGATGTACCTGCCACTTTTTTCTGTAGGTGATGATTTCCAGTGCCTGCATACTGAGGTGGTTTATTTCTTGGGATATAACAGGCTGCCTCTCTTTTAGGGGAAGTCTTGCTCCCTGAGAAGACTGTCTGGTGGTTTTTCATGTGTAGGAAAAACATCTGTAACTCTCCTCTACTGTCGATGGTCCATCAGAGCTCTTAAGAGATTTTATTTTAGCTTTGTCATCTCATAGAGGTGACATTAACTTCTTTACAATGCAGTGCCCCAGACCCGTCTATTCATTCGCCCATGTATTTGCTTAGAAGATTGGAAAAGGATAGAACAGATAAACAAAAACAGTTTCAGCAGCATAATGTCAGTGCATTTTCCATGTGCCATGTCAAACACCACTTCAAACGAAAATTAAAGCTCCCCCTCCTTCCTCCTGCGTCAGGGACAGTCCTCTGGTTTCATTTTTTGGGCTTTGCTCAGCTTTTCCCCGCCGAGCTCCGCAGCAGCGTTCAGCGGCAGAGTCGCGGGTCTGACTAATCTGAAGCGCTGCGGCCTCTTAGCGGGGAGCGCTAGCAAGGCTCCTTTCTGAGTCTAATTATATCCCTAAATTGGCGGCCGCAGATTAGCACAGGACAGCCGGTGGCAGAGGGCTGAGGAGTCCGATGCTCTGCTCCGCCAGCATCGCCCGCGTCTGCCGGGGACAGAACCCAGGAGGATGCCACCAACACTGCCCGGTGCCGCCTCGGCCCCATCGCTTCGCCCTTGGACCGGTCCCGCTCCATGACGGGAGGCTGGTCTGCCAGCCGGGAGCTCTGCCTGCTCCCCGAGGGAGGAGCCTATGTAGGTACCTAAGGCTGTGCCAGGGTGGGGAGGCTCCTGCCAGGCTGGCCAGGACAGGAGTAGGACACTCATGAGCTCTGGCAGCTCCTCACCCCTTCCTTCCATTGTTGGGATAAGCCGGTGCTCAAGGTGCCTTTCTCTTGGCTTTTTTGTGTCTTTTGTAACTTGTTGGATGAGGGGGATAGAAAAGCTATGCATTGTTGTCTCAAATGCATCCGATTAAAATTTCATTATAGGATTGTTGAAGTGGAGTCGGCAGGTGTGGAAGAGGGGAGGTGACTTTGAAAAGAGTATTTCATTGTTTGCTTTCAAATTTGCCTCCCGTTTCTCAGGCAGACCTCGCTTCAGTGTGCTTTGCCTTGCTGAGCAAAACCATTAATCTCCCAGCTGGGCCACGCACTGGGGTGGTTTGCAGTCACTGCAACCATTTTTCTTGGGCTCGTCTCTTCATCCCAGTATGGGATGGAGACAAATGGAGTGGTAGAGTCATTCTTAGTAAAACTCAAAGTGTCAAGGCCTGAGAGTTTTTAAATCTTGAGCTTAGTGGTGTGAAAAGAAAATTTAGTGGAAAAAGTTTCCCAGGCTGTGAGCTGTTTGTCAACATGTGCAGAGCTTACACAAGGGTGGAAGAGGATTTTGATAGAACAGTGCAAGAGGAAATGAGTTATGTTGATGAATGTGAGACCAAAATTGTGTGCTCTTCACGATAAATCTAAAGAAAGGGTTGTAGGATTTCTCCTTGGGAAGGAGAGGAATATGAAGTACTGAGCAAAGGTGGGGGAAAAAAACCCGTAATCTTTTAAATACACTTGTCTTACACAGTTTGGGCATGGGGGAGGGAGTGTTAAATGATTAATTTAGGTGTGTTTTTTTTTTTTTGGTCACTGCCAGGCAGTCACTGCTTCCTGCTTTTCAAGAACATATGCTGTGAAGGTGGGGTGCTGGAGCAGCATGGGCTCAGGATGTGTTTCTGTCTCTATCTTCTTAGTGGTGACCAGACAGGCCAGCCAGCTCCATTAGAGAAATCCTTAATCTAGTGAGGCTAATGGACCTTCTCACACTACAGGGCTGCTCAGGTAGGATCTGCCCACTGTATTTGTGAGGAAGGAACCCAGAAGAGTTAGGATCAATGTCTGCAGGTTACTGTTGGTTTATAATAATGCATAATAATACATAACAGAGCACTGGCACATAAAACCCATCACACATTTCTACTGACTTCACTGAACTTTGAGTAAAGCTATAAAATATTAAACTTCAATTAGTCACTTGGAGCTCATATGTGGTATTCAGTGTGTCTCAGTGATTTTTTTCTATATGACGATACCTTTTCTATTCCTTGAGGTTGTTTAGACTTCCCTGTGTGGAACTCTGTACCACCTGAGAAGGAGTGTTGAAACTCAATTTTGTTTCCCATCTGAAGAAGACTAAATGTAGCACATATAAAGCAAACAGAGTACTCACTGTTAGACAGAGCCATATTCACTGCTCCAAGTTTAGTAATAGTGATGTAGGCACAATTTGCATGTGAATGTAGTCATAGTATCTGTGTGATCTGTTGTGAGAGTAGATAGATATCTTAGTTTATGCAGGAATAATGCATGGATGAATTCAGTTACTAAACTACTTGATCATTTCAGAGGGATGCTGATAGTTCCTGCAGCTTTTTTAACAAACAAACTTTGGCAGCAGGGGTAACTATTTATGAGTATTTACTAGAGCATTTTTTCCTGTATTGTGTCATCCACTGTAACTGATCTGGGCTTGAAAAATTTAGTTAGTTTCTGATTTGATTTCTGTGTATTCAAGCACATGTTTCAACCTGTGGGCATTTATTATTTTATTTTGGCCAGATTTACTCTCTTGTAAAACTTATTCTTGGTGATAGTTAGGGTGACTAAAGATTGAGATATGAAGGGGTGGTGTGAACTGGGCTGGAAGAAAAATGATCTATTGAAGATTTTTGCTATTGCTGTGAAGTGATCCTGTTTTCAATTTTGCTTGTAAAATAGTTTTTATTTTGCTGTGAAGTGACTGAACCCAGCTTTCAAGTCTAGTGATGTTAAATTGGATGCATATCTTGGCACATTCAGTTTCTGTAAAATAAGCCTAAAAACCTAATTCCCCAGGCAAAATCAGTGCTGCTCCAGGATTCCCAGAAATTAGAGTTGTCTGGTCATTTTTAAACTTCTAGCTCTAAGTGACTGTAAGTGTTCTAGGGCTGCCATATATCTGCTCAAAATAAGGGTTTGTACTTTTTCCCAGTGTATCCAAATCACAGTAAACAGCTCTGTTTCTCGCAGAATGAAATGTCAGAAGATGAAGCAGGACATAGAACCAGCCTCAGCAGGGGATCCAGCTTCTTGCACTTGCCTCACAACAGCCCCCATCTTCCCCCTAGGGATGGAGGGCAGTGGCTGGCATTTCTCAGGGTCAGGCTCCTACCCACAGGTGGGAGGTGGAGCTCTCAGAGACAGCGTTATACCTGCCCATGCAGATTCTTTCTGCTTCCTTTAAGAGTCTCTACACAAAATGTTGGAAATGTTTGGCCTGAATTAGTACAGGCATAGGAGGAGAGTAGCTCATGCTCCAAGAAGTTGCAGGAAAATATCTGCCCTTTGCCAATGGAGAAATGGTAGCTGGATGCGTAAGTGTTTCAGACTGTCCTGCTGCTTGTTATAATGCTCTTTTGGCTGCAGTCATCAGTTGGAGATTAAGAACGGGATATAACTTGGAACTAACAATTAACTTCACCTGAAACTTGAGCTGCCCCGGGAGGTAAGGAGGGAGAGGTTACCTTGGATGATTGTGCAACTGTAACCACCTTATGCCTTGGGCTTCCAACACGTTAAGGCAGCTGATACTTCCTGCCCAAATTATGAGCTCTGTAATGTGCCAAAACTCTTAATGTCTGTTTTAATCTGAAAATAGTTTTTATGACAATAAAAATCCTTTTTACAAACCATGCCGTGTATCACTGAGTGATTTACAGTTGTGTAGCTACCTCAATTCAGTGAAAGAAGTATAAATTTTTACATGCACTTGTATGTGTAATCCAGAAGGGGCTCCTCAGAAGAGGCAGTTTTCTTTTTATCTCTCTTNTTTTTTGTTTTTTTTTTTTTTTTTTTTTTTTTTTTTTTTTTTTTTTTTTTTTTTTTTTTTTTTTTTTTTTTTTTTTTTTTTTTTTTTTTTTTTTTTGTGGCGCAGTTTTTTCTTTCGAATCGCTATCATCCTTCTGAGACCAAAATGCCTCAAGGGGAAATTTCTACATGAAAAGCTTATTCAGTTCTTTATCAATGTGGAAAGTACTGTAATTTTTTGCAGTATTACACTCATCTTTTGTCTCAGTTATGTCTAAGCTGGAGTAAATGGGTCCTGGATGCTGTGTGATGTGACCAGTATTTATTTGGAAGATTGCTTGAGAATTCCAAGTGGTGTGAGAAGCAATACTTGGGTACTTAACAAGTGCAAGCTCTTAAATAGATGAGCAAAAAACCTTTACGTGGGCCTGTTGAGTTGGTTCTGCTTCTTATTCCAATGGGGTTTTTTTGCATGAGAAGAACTTTATTGTTTGTAATGGCAATTGGCAGTATTGTCCTAAATATTTACTTAATTAAGTACTTCATTACATGTTCCTGCAGTGCATCTGATTTAACCATTCCTTTTGTGAACAAGCCAGTTGTAAATCAAGGCAGGATTTGGCTTCATCTGAAACAGTTCCATTCAGGCACTTTTTGTATTCAGGGAGGGACCCTGAAAGAAAGGAGGTGGTATGTGTTGTTTTTATAAAGCTCACTACAGATCTGCAAAGGTAAAAGGCAAGGCCTTAAAGTACTTGCCATGATGATATTCACCAGTAGTTTTTTGGGTTTATTGCTCACCATGAAAAGACATTTTACACACCTTAAGTTTAATCTCTCTAATATAAAGTGAGGGTGTTATATCTCTACAGTTCAAATTTCAAGTCCTGATGTTTCTGCCTCACCTGGGAAGGCCCCATTTTTTGTCTTTTTGGAGGGGTTTATGTATTCACTGTATCTACTATCCTTACTTGAAAGGACATTTAAGGCTCTCCTGGATGCTGGCACAGCATTGCACCTGCTTTAGAAAAAGCATTTAAGTTGCTGCTGTCTAGCCACAGGACAGTAGGAACTTGGGACATCTAAGACTGAATCTGAGAGAAAGGTAGTAGGACAGGCTTAACAGAAAGGAAAGGAAGTGGATGAGGCTGTGATGCTCTAGAAAGCAGAAGAGAGGTGAATTCGTAAGTGCATTGTGGGACTGCAAGGTTTTAGCAGTGCTTTAGTGTATTGGGAAGACCACAAAAGCAGTGGCTTGAGTGCAAAACCATCAGCCTGGTCAGAGAAATTGTGGGCATGTTTTGGAACTAGAAAAGCCTAAAAAGTCACTTTGTATATATGTATATATCTATACACCTATCTATAATATATGTATATATCTGTACATGTATCTATATTGATAGATATGTGCATATGTGTATGTATGTATAACTTCTTTGAATCATATCTATTGGATATGAGTGACAGTTTACTTCAAAATATATTCTGGAAGTTTTTTTAATTTGGGCAATCCTTTAAGATACAATTTTTGCATGGAAATTTTCAGGGGGGGTTTCTGTGTTTTTCTTCCTTCTCATATTCTTTCACACATACATACCACCCTCCTTCCTTTCTTTTTAAATAAATGAAGAAGAAATAAAGAGGGAGACTGTGTTCAGAAGAAGTATTCCACCAAGTTTTGGATGCTTTGTCCTTGCTTGGTTTGCTGTTACCATCCAAAGCTATAGAGGTACCTCTGTGTCAGAAGACAGGACAACATTGAAAATGGCAAGGGAAAAGGAACAGGGAATTGTATTGGACTTAATCAAAAGCTTTTTTATGGAGTTGATAACAACTGTTTTAGCCTAAATTAGGATTACTCTTGCATATATTTAAATACTGAAATGACACAAGAAATTGTTCACATTCCTTATATAGTTTTGCTGCTGGACTATAGCTTTTTGTCAGATTTTAGATACTTCATTCCCATATTTCCCTGGCAGATAGATCTACCAGTGGTGACTAATGTAGCATGAAGTAATTCGAATGCCATGAATATAATTGTGTGAGAGACGGTACAGAATATCTTTGTCTGTATAGGATGATTACTCCTTTGGTGTTCTATAGAAAGGAATGTTGTTTGTCTGCTTAAAGGGAGGGTAAGAAGAAAGACCAAATTAAGTGCTCATTCAAAAAAAATTTTTTTTTCTTCTTTTTAGAAAAATCATCCAGTTCTTATCATGAGCTCCCACAGTTGGGTGAGTTCTTCAAATCTGCAGTGACAAATACACAGAACAGCTTCTGGAATAAAAAAGAGTTACATTGTCAATTCCTTTTTATTTGAGGCCCCTGTGGGTAGCTGCAGCCTCATGGTGGTTTTCGGCCTCCTTTTTTTTCCTGCCAAGGATTCAGAAGACTAACAAAATAAAAAAAAAAATTAATACATGAATAAATGTTTTAGCAGTTTCTTTACAGTGGCTTTTTGAGCACCCAGTTAATTATGTTATATGTTGTTCTTCTAGTGTATTTTAATTTACTGAACACAAGGTTGGTGAACTGCAAAAAAACCCATGGATTGGAAAGACTTTTGTTCCCCCATCCTATACAGATTTACTAAAAAAATTTGTTAATGAAGTATTGGTATGTCTAGCCTACTGTTATTGTAAAGGAGGGGAGATGAGAAAGCTGAGAGCTATGAAGCTGTTTGGGATTTATAAGCAGAAAAACAAGGGCACCTGCACTTTCAGTACAAATTCTTGACATTTTCTCTACATGGAGTAAAACAAACAATGTGTGAGTGGTTTGCTGCGGACATTCCAAAAACTCAACCCTCCTAGCTGATTTGCATGGCTGGCATGGGGCAGCAGTGTTTGTAACTGGTGGTCTGTTTCTGTAGGACAAACAAGTGCAGCATGGTTTGGTTTATTTGGCTTTGAAACAATCTAAGGGCACCTTGTGAGCTGTACCTTGCAGACGTGCAGTGCCCAAGCGTGCTGCTTGTTTGAGAATGCTTATGAATCATGCATTTGACCTTTAAGTTTGTGCAGGTTTCCGTTTTATCTCAGGGCTGCAGCCTTTCTGCATTTCCTTAGCCTTGCATCCTTGGCACGTCTTGTAGCCAGTTACACTGGGATTAGGCCAAATTTCTGGTTACAGACAAAGTTTAAAATGACTGCCAGTAGTTTGGACCTCCTGCTGCAACTTTGGAAAAGTGAACTTGGGCTACTTTAAAAACAAAGTTTTTAACAACACAAAGGGTTTGCAGCACTGCTGAAAAGCTTTTGAGTTGCATTGTGGTGAACGGAGGGAGAAGAGTTTTATTTTGATAGCTGCTGTTCAGCGTCACTACACTGACTGGTTCCCAAATTCTCATGTTTGTACCTTGAAACATGGTCGGCAGCTTTCTGTAGAAACTAAAGTGACTGAAAAGGGAATATATATTTTTAAAGAATCTTTAATATAAATGGATCACTACAACAGTTTTCCTTCAGAGAATTAGGGCTGACAATGTGCAACAGTAAGAGCTAAAAGGAACAGATGCTTCTGCTTTGGGGTTTTTTTTTTTTCTGTCTTTGTAGATTCAGCTCAGTTCTGACTGAAGCCACTGACTTATCCATCCTTTTACTTTTGAAAAATTGGGATTTCTTGTCTAAACCCAGGTTTTATTAGGGTGAGACTCCACCTTGAGTACTGCATGCAGCTCTGGCATCCCCAGCACAGGAAGGACATCGACCTGTTGGAGTGAGTCCAAAGGAGGTCACCAAGATGATTAGAGGGTTGGAGCACCTCTCCTATGTGAAAGTGCTAAGAAAACTGGGGATGTTCAGCCTGGAGAAGAGAAAGCTTTGGGGTGACCTCGTTGCAGTGTTCCAGGACCTGAAGGGAGCCCACAAGAAGCTGGAGAGAGACTATTTTCAAGGGCATGTAGTGACAGGACAAGGGGGAATGGCTTCAAATTGAAAGAGGGTAGGTCTAGGTTAGATGTTAGGAAAAAAATTCTTTGCTCTGAGGGTGGTGAGGCACTGGAATAGATTGCCCAGAGAAGTTGTGGATGGCCCATACCCTAAAAGCATTCAAGCTATGTTGGATGGCACTCTGAGCAACCTGGTCTAGTGGAAGGTGTCCCTGCCTTCGTCAGAAGGGTTGGAATGAGATGATCTTTAAGGTCTCTTCCAATCCAAACCATTCGTTGATTGATTCCATGATTTATTTCCTGTCACAGTGGATACAGATGAGCAGTGGGAGACTGCATTTGCGAGGACTGGCCTCTAATGCCTACATCTAGTTAGATGGGGAGCCCTGGCTGTCAGTAATTACTGCTGATGTGGAGCGCAATCCTGCAGTCCCAGGGCTGCAGCCTCCAGGAGAAAAAACACTGTCGTGGGCGTTCCGTGGTCGTAGGAGAGCGTGCGCTCTGCCGGCCTGAGGAAGGCTCACTTAGCGTGAGGAATAATCCCCGCAACAGGAGGTGGCAGTCCGGGAGTGACGGTGGCGACCGGAGCCGCGGCCTCCCTGCGCACGGCAGCCGGCAGGGGGCGGGGCAGGGAAAAACAAGGACAAGAAAGAAGGGAAGAGAGCCTGTGAAAAGGGATAAACAGCCGGTTTGGCGTCAGAGGAATGGCACATCCAGCCTCTGCCCCGTGTGGCTGCCGCTGCTTGCAGGGAAAGGAGTGCAGCCTCCGGCTTGAGGTGTGAGCCAGCAGTCAGGCCTTCGCTCGTTCAGCAGGGGGCTGGAATGAAACATTAACAGACAAATTAAATATTAGGAAGAAATTCTTTACCGTGAGGGTGGGGAGACACTGAAACAGGTTGCCCAGAGAAGTTGTGGATACCCCAGCCCTAGGAATGTTCAAAGCCAGCCTGGATGAGGCTGTGAGCAACCTGATCTAGTGGAAGGTGCCCCTGCCCATGGCAGGGGTGTTTTACCTGAGTGATCTTAACTGAGTGATCAACCCAAAGTATTTTATGGTTCTATGAAATAAATTCTAGCAATTGCTTTTCACTGGGATGCAGGCCCCTGGAACTGCCTGTCACCTTTTAGCCTTGGTTACTCCAAATGCAAAAGCCTGTATGGCAGGGTTACAACAGAGATGCTATTTGGTAGATAAGAATGAGACAATTTCTGTTGGAGAAGATGGTGCCGGGGAAATACATGCTTCTGTTGTTGTATCTGCTGTCCTTTTATCTTTTTTCCTTTGTGACCCATCTTATATGCTTATCAACATTTTCCTTCCAGCAGCTTCTGTAAAAGCACTGATAGAAAGACACTTTCAGTGAAATGCTTTTAATAATGCTTCCATTAATGCTGGAGGTTTTCTGGGTTGTAGGTTCAGATGATCTCATTCTATCACTCAGAAGTAATACAGAGGTATTACATTAGAATATAAATGCTCAGCTTCCAGCTTCTTTAGTTGCCTGCAAAATATTCCTGTTTTGAATCTTTTAATCTTTTATTTCTAGTCCTTCTATCCATTTGCTGAGTTTTGGAATCAATATTTATGTTGCAGTCCACTTTTTATAAAAAATTGTTACTTGAAGTGCAGGACAGATTCTCATCATTTAATTATAATTACTATCAGAAAGTATTGTTGACTATGCATGGTGAATTCATTTTCAGTTATGTTGTGAACTTCCCAACAAAAGCAGGTGTCTGTGTGATTCCACCTTCTAGCTATCCCACTAGTATTTTTAGGCTGTTCAGACTATTATGTCAAAAAAAGATAACCTCTCAAAAATACTGTGTGTCCACAAACACAGAAAATTGAACAGAACTTGTAAATTCTTGTCCACTTGACTTGCCTTATGCCACAACTCAGTTCAGTCTGTTCTCCCCTTGCTTGGCTGCTCAGGAAGATGAAAGTGGTGGTGGATATTGTAGCACAGAAAATGCCGTCTGAAAATGATATTCATGTAGCGAGGAACTATCTTATGAAGATCTTGAGAAGTTCTATGAGGTACAGTACTGACTTTACATGTGCATCCCTTCTGTTTCTTCCCAGTGATTGGATTCCTCCTACCACTTGTCAAGCCCAAACTGTTGCAGAAGCCCTCTTCCCAACCTTCTTTTCCTTAGACTCCAAACGCTGCTTGTATTGTGCTTGTTTCCTAGTCTTGTGTTTCCTTAGTGGTACATCACAGAAAAGTAATTGTCTCATAAAAGATAAACCTTTTTAGCTGAATTGATGCCTAGAAGGTCTGTTGAATTTGCCTTAACAGGTATTTGTGGTTTGCTGAGTTCGTGTCAGTACTGTTTAAAGGTGAGCAGTGGGGGGAAAAAGACATCTGATGTTCTGTGCAGCTGAACAGTGGAATGATAATTTTTTCCATACCTGCACACAGACTTGGAGCTAGCAAGGACTCTCTGGAGCCCATCATTGTATGGCTGAGCAGAATCTTTTGCACTTGCCTGCACTAAGAGTACTGGGGCTCCTCCACTCTCAGAATGTCATGTCCTACCAAGAACGAACAACTAGAGATGCTCTGCTTAACCTTTTCTCTTTTATCATGCTGGGAAGAGTGGGCTTTTGTTTATGGAAACAATTACTTCTTTTTTAGTGACAGTAATGATGCTGCACTTTGTAGTGAAATTACAGTTTCCCTGTAGAATTGTTATTCTCCTTTTGTAATCCTGCATGCAGAGTTTCGAAAAGCAATTCATCACTGATTTCTTCACATCTTCCTGAATGTGCTGTGAAAAGCCATGTACTCAGAGGCGACCTGTTTTGAAGATACTGGCTTTAGTTTTGGTCTCTAAATGCAGTGGTTGTCCAAGGGCAGGATGAATTACCTTCAAAGAAGGTCCTGCTTCATTCCCAGGTGACTGGTCTAGACAAATGGCCTGTACTTGGCATCTGCTCACTAAAACAGAAGTAGCTGGATTTCACCCAGAAGGCTTATTTAACCTTAGGGAAAAAAGAATGTACTTATTTCATGAGTGCTGAGAGGTGTAACAAACAGCAAGTCCTTGGAAGACAGTGCAAGCTGTAGTTACTAATTCCTGAGCAGAAGGAAGGGGGTAGAGGAGTATGGAGCAATTTTGCAAGGTTTTTAAGGTGCAAAGCTCTAACAGCAATTTACTGTTGTACTTCTTAGAAGGGATCTCTTCAGTTACATGACCAGGAACGTTTAGAGGTGATTTCCAAGTAGATATTTGGGTACTTGCATGATTCGCTGATGAGATGTATTCTTTAAGAAACAAACCCAGAAAACACCAAAACAAACAAAACCTCTCTGCATTTCTGGGGTGCCAAACCTTTCAAGAGCTGAAGCAGAACTAGCTTGGAGTCAGTATGATTGCTTCTATCACTATTACTAACTTGTATGGAACAATGTACACGGCTTTAATCGTTCCTGTCATTAACTCTTTTCTTCCTTGCTCCTCCCATATGCACCTACCGACAGTAAAATCTTACCAAAGCCCTATTGTTGTCAAGTTGTAAAAGAGTCCTAAGTCTCAGTATTAGCTTTAACTATTAAAGTTCTGGATACACGTCAGATACTTTAACATTTATCAGTCTCTGTTCCTTGTAAAAACACCCACCTCGCCACCCATAAAAAAATATTACAAAAATATTGGCATTTCACTGCATCTCAAAGCATTTTAAAGAAATGGTGATGTCTTTTCAAAACTGGCATGCATATTGAAAGTTTTGCTGTCATTTAAAGTCATTATGCCTCTGTCCTATCTGTGAAACATTTTACTGCTGCTCTGGTAGATTTTTTGCTGTGGATCACCTTATTGAACTGTTTGCATTAAACTAGCACCCTCTGCCTCTGCTGTTTTCAGAAGGAATGACCTAGCCTGCAGGCCGCACTCCTGGCACGCAACCAAATTTACCGAAAGTCAACCCGAGGCAGCCACGTCACACCTTCCCTCGTCTAATGCCTGCGCCTCCTGGCACTCGCGCTATCATGCAAGGTGAGTCTCTGCTTAAGTTACACACGTTCAGCTCTAACAGCAAGGCAATAGTAACGGAGGTCATGTTGTTGAGTGGGGGTTTTTAAAAACCAACGCAGAATCATGGTGGTATACCTCTTTAGAGTTGCCTGTCCTTTCAGTGCATGAAGGGAGAGTTTGGGAAGTTTGACGTATGGATGAGTGGATTTCTGAAACAGTTTGTGATATGTGCATGTGATTGAAAGGTAAGAAACTAGCTTTAAAGGCAATCACAAGGTTATGCTTCTTGCTCCACATTTCCTTTCAATGTCCACTGGTAAAATCCTAAGGCAAACTAACTGTCAAAATTAACATTTGTAAAATGAAATAAGGGGAGAAAAAAATTGAAAAATACTGTTTCAGACAATTAAAAAGGCTTTTTCTAAAGAGAGGGTGCAGAATGCTTTACTGTTGTCTTTTAAGGTATTACTGGTTAAGTTAAACTGTCTTTCTGTAATCCTTCTCTACATCGGTGATCTTGCTTGTCTAGAGAGGTAATAAGACCGATGATTTTTCAGTCGCTGTTTAAAGCACCTTAATATTTGTTAGGTCACATTCAACACTAATGGAGAAAGGCTGACACCCAGGCAGTTTTAGCTGTGAAACTCTAAACCTTTAGGTAATGCCTGTTTGTGTCTGGTTACAGGTTCTTGTTTGTTTCCTGCTCCTAGGTGACATTCTTTATCATTTTCATGAAAGGTTTTCTTGGTTCTTGGGGTTTTTTGGGGGGGGTGGGGGAGGAAGGGGGTGTTATGTTTTTGTCTTTTGTTACTTTTTCCTTCTCAGTTCCCATTGGGCCATAGTTACACGGAGCATTAAAGAACATGAGTCTGGTGTGCAATCCCAGTTTGGGAAGTAGACTTCGGTTTTCTGTATTAGTGCTGTACATTCTCCATCATTACATCTTGAGGTTAATGTTTTGTGGTAGTCAAAACAAAAGAACATTAATACTTCAGTATTTTATTTTATTTTTCATCTAATTTTTACTGTTGTTTTTATATTGTTTTCTTTGGGAACTCCCTACTGTTTTTAAACTAAATTGCTATCTGCCCTTGAATGAAGTTGACATTAGGCAGAAAGGTTTTTTTTAAAATGTTTTTTGTAATACTTTATTAGTAGACATTTTAGAAACTCTTTGATTACAATTTCTGCTGTTTTACACTGATTTAAAGTTTGTATTTAGATATCATGTAGATGAGTTTAGATTTATAGATTTTAAGACAGTAAAAGTCTTTGTACATAGAAACAAATTCAGAAATTTCTAAAACCTTCCGAAGAATTCCTCATTGTAATGCTAGAGCTGAAGAGTATTTCTACTATTAATGAGTCTTCTACATTAAGCTATAAATCATTATATGGTTCCTGCTCTTCCTGGTGGTTGTCCTTGTACCTTGTGAAAGTAAAATACTACAAGATGTGTCTCAAGGTGTGTTTTGATAGGACCTGGGTGTGTCCCAATACTTGGAAAAGAAAAAAAAATTGGTTCAATGCCAGTTTGAAATGAGGTTTGGTCAGGAAATTGTGGGTGTAAAGGAAGAGGAGGATGGGAATAGAGCAATCCCCTCCCCTCACGTATCAGAAATAGCCACAACTGCGGCAGACACTAATGTTAATAAAAACTACAGATTCTTTCTCAGATGCCACTGAAAGATTTAGTGGCCTTAGCACAGTCTAATACTGCAGTCCTGAACCCCTTGGCTGCCTGTGCTGCCCACTTGAAAGGTGATATATTTGGGAGCTTTGTCAGCCCTAGTGTCTGTTGTCCAAGACATTTTCAGTGGCAGAGCTGCTTTTAGAGTCCCACTGCTGGAGGGAGCCCAGCATTCCCATAGCGGCAGCCCAAGGATTTCAGTATTTTGGGGATCTCTGTTGCAGAGTGGGGTTCTTTGGGCTTGCTGATCTGCAAAAAGAGGTGAGTAGCCTCAGAGATTCCCCACTTTACAAGTACATTTCACAAAAAGCTCAGCTGATGGGAAAGCACAGCAATCAGTACCTGAAAGCAGCAGTATGCAAGGAGATAATGGAAATAGCCTGAGGAGAGGATATTTCTAGCCCAAGCATCCCATCCCTGGGCTATTTCTGGAATTCTGTGTCCTTCCCTGAGCTAAGCATCTGAGATTGGTATTCAAAGTCTAAAATCCCTTCTCAATGTGTCTGCCTGCATTCTCTCTGTGAGTGTGAAAATCCACTAAATCACTTGTAAAACATGGAGAGTCCATGGTGGGGGGGGAAGGGGGAAGTCGGAACTTTTTTGTGTTGGTGGAATGGGGCACAGCTGGCCAAAACAGCCCCTTGAAGACTGTCCGTACTACCTACTGCTAGGTTAAGGTATGGGCAGTTTGATTTGCTTTAGGTTTTTTTTGGTTGGTTGGTTTTGGTGGGGCTTTCTTTTTGCCACCCTGATGAATTCAAACCTTTAGAAGGTGGATGAAGCTAGAGGAAGACAGACCAGAAGAGGCTGTACCAGTATATAGGAGAGAGGGTGGTCCTGGAACCCAGCCCTCCACATCCAGCACTACATATATGGGTTTTTTATCATGTGACTTTAATGTGAAAACTATAAGCTATCTTGGGAGCACTAGGCTAGGTCTAGATGCCTCTCATCGAGGCTAGAGAGCTAGAACTTGTAAAGCTTTTGGTGCCTTCATTTCCCTCTGTGAGTCTTCTGTCTTTTTCACAGAAGTCTCACCTTAACAACATGGTGCAGACTTTTTTCCTAGCCCATCCTAACTAAGGCTGAGTGCACTTTTCTGGGAGGTGTGTAAGTGAACTGTCTTAAGTTGCTGAAAGTTTAAACCCTGCATTTTCTTGCAGTAGGATGTACTATAACGGAGGAGTCTTTGGGTTTTTTTCTGTGCCCCTGGTTGTGCAGATGAACCCAACAACCTGTTCTACTTCATTCTGGTCTTAGAGGTGTGACTGTGGGACAAGTGTGCTTTGAGAAGGTTACCTAAACTGAGGTTTTGGGGCAGTTAGGGTCAGGCGCAGCTGATTAGTAATCCCATGCAGTTGCTGAGATGACATCATTTCTGTAAGGGCCTAGGAGCAGAAGCTCATGCCCCGGGGTTGGGAGGGATGCTTACTGGCCAATGTGGCCAAGGGATGGTGTTTGTAGATTATTCCGGGACTTCACCTGCCAAACTTTGACCAGCAGTGTAGGTGCTTCTATGAATCGGCTCTGAAAAAGGCATTGAGAGAAGGGTATCCTGGGATGCCAGCCAGGCTCAGGCAGAGAACTGCCTTTTGGACTGTCTTCCATGTCAGGGTTCACAGGAGGATTGCCCTGCCATGTAGGGCCACAGGAGGCCATGCTTTGCAGTAACATGCCATTAGAAACCTTCCTGTACTTCCTTTAAAGTGTTTGCTGCTTCTGCTGGGTTTCCATTTGGCATTTTCTAGCAGGGCTTTGACCTCTTATGCTGATGATCTCTGTTCCACATTTGATACCAGCAGATTTACACGAGACCTGTAAATTGAGGCTTTCCTGCACAAGTGGCATCTTTTTTTTAATTAATGCCAAGTATCTGGTTGGATTTTATGATCTTAAAGGTCTTTTCCAACCTTAATGGTTCTATGATCTCCTTAGAGCTGAAGGGGGTGGGAATATCAACAATTCTTAGCAGTAGCTGGCTTACATTATTCTTTGACAAAAGAAATCCTAGTAATGACCGAGATACTTTTTCCATGAAACACAGTACCAGCCTAAGTCGAGAATTAAGACCTTTTTAAGATTCAGCAAGATGTTTTAAATGCTGAAAATAAATGAAAGAACATAAAACCCCACAAGATGAGGCCATTGGTAGTGTATCTTGTTAATAAAATGCTTTTAGAAAATAAGCATAAAGCATATCTTCTCTTATTTCATATAAATTGCTTTTGACAATGTTATATAAGAAAAGAAGTTTAAAAGGCTGTAGTAGTAGAGGGGGAAAAAAGCAATTCTGTTAGTACTGAATTCCAAAGAACTGCTGAATTGACCTTTGCAATATTTTTGACAGAAGATCTATATCAGTCTTTGTATTTTTTATGTGGACTAATGTAATTTCATTGCTAGCTTTCACAGGTCTCTTTACAGCACAGGATTTGATAGATGCTTCATATAATTATAGCTACAGGGAAGTGGAATAATTCTGGGATTTCTACCAAGGGGCTTTGCATGCAAGGGCAAGAATTTGAATTTGGTATATAAAAACAGGAGAAGCTGCCAGTGAAGTTCAAACAGGGAGATGTGATGAGAATAATTGGAAAGACTGTCATCTCAGCATCAGTGTGTTGGACTGACAGGAGGTAGATGCTGTGCGAGAGAAAAGAAATGAAAGAAAATGAAACAAAACTCATGGGGTAGGAAAGTAACAGAAGCAGCAAGATTTTGGGATAGTGTCCTTGGCAAAAGACCCGAAGAAAGTGCAGTGTCAAAGATCTTTTTATAGCGGAAAGAGGGGTAGGGAAAAACTGGTGGCAGTAAGGATTCTGGAAGGAAAGTCAGAAGTTTGTTTGGCCATGCAGAGCTTATGCTGCTTTGGCATCTCCTCCTGAACTTTTCCTGCCAATGATGTGGAACTGGGTGAAATTGAATGTTGTTGTAAGAGTGTCAACCTGAGAGTGGTTTGAAACCACACTGATAAGGTGCATGTGCAGGTGGTATTTGAGACAAATGTATTTAGCGTGTCTCTCCTTAAAAGTTAAAACATCAATGAATAGGCAGATGTAGATATAACTTTATGGGAGTAACTTAATGACAAGGGAATAACATCATGGGCTGATGAAGTTTCGAGTCATACTTCAGAGATGAAGAGAGGAAGTACATGAGTTTAATAGCTGGAAGAATCCGGGTGCCTGGAAAATAGGCTGAAAAATAAGTTGGTGTTTGTCCTGGGAAAGAGGGAGCTAATGGAGCTCAAACTAAATTTTTCTAAAAGCAAAGTCAGCAAAACCAACAATTTGCAGAGGGAAAAAGGAGCCTTCAAGGAGATAAATGCATATTACTTACTGGCAAACTCACGTAGGGAAGCTGAGCGAGTTACTAAGTTTTCAAGCTTTGAATCAGTCACAGAGTATAAAGTTGGAGGCCTGACTTTGTGTTCAAACTTTCAATTTTGTTAGATTGTCTTTAACTGCTGTGCAGATGGATCGTAACCAGTATTATTAAAATGGGTGGTTACAATTGTTACGGCATTTTTTGAGTGGTGTATTTATTCTGACACTTTTTTTTTTGTTTGCTTCAATAGTTGTTCTTCTCATGACCTATCAAATTCATGGGATCAGTCAAGTCTGTATCGCACTTCTGACCAATTCAGCTCTTTGGGAAGTATGGACAGCTGGGATCACACTCCACCAGTAGCCCAGTATGGAAAACTTTCTTCTGCAAGGTCTAATAGTAGCATTGATCATCTAGGGAGCCAAAGTAAGCGGGATTCAGCCTATGGGTCTTTCTCCACGAGTTCTAGCACCCCTGACCACACTCTGTCCAATGCAGACACTTCTTCGACAGAGAACATGCTTTACAAAGTGGGCCACTGGGAGACTGCTAAACATGGAAGCAAGTCTGGCCAGTTCTTGAATGACAGCAGTGGAACAGAGGACAAACCTGGGTATTTGCCAGCTCCCATCCAGTATGAGAACAACAAAAGTCCAAGAACAGAGGAACACCCAGATGGCAAGCTCACTAGCTCTGGAAGATCCAGTTTTGGACCTGTCTGGTACGTTCCTGATAAGAAGAAGTCTTCATCTCCTCCCCCCCCACTTCCACCTCTTCGTAGTGACAGCTTTGCTGCTACCAAGGGCCATGAGAAAGCCCATGGCCCGGTGTTCTCAGAGGGTGCCAGCACGCAGCACTTTACAGCCTTGAACCGATCTCAGCCCAGGAGTGACTGGAGTTTGGAAACTGCAGAGCAGCAGCGGCGGCCCTCCAGACCATGTGACAGGAGGATCAGCAGCTCAAATTATAAATCTGAGCTCAGTTCAGAACAGACTTTTTCTTCAGCTGGTGAACGGTACAGTAGTAATGCAGGAACTGTGAACAAACTGCAGCCATCATTGTCCAGCACCGACGTTAGGTTTGCACAGCCTGCTTACACTTATCACCACCAGCACCAGTACAGCGATGAAAGCACCTTTTATCACAGTGCGAGAATCTGTGCTGCACCTAAAGATCAGCAACATTATCTGTCCTACAGTAGCATTCAGGAGTTATCTACGGATCATTTTCATGGCTACAGTCCAAACCAAGCCAGTCTGCTCAACACTTCCTCTTTGAACAGTGCTGCTGAACAAAAGGTGGACAACACTGGACAAAGTCGATATTATTGTGTGACAGCAAAGCAGCCTGCTCAGGGAAACTCAAAGCCACTACAATTCAAGGATGACAGCTGGAAACCTGCAATGGGAACTGATGTATCATTTGGACCTCATGAAAATTCTGCAGTTATTACAATGGCCCAAAACCCAAAATACTATCTACCTCAACAATCTATTGAATCTTCACTGACAAGGTGTGAGAACAGTAGTCATTACCCAGTAGACAGAGAGGGAGATGCTAGGTGTGCTGTAGTAGAAGACTCAAAAAAACCTAATCATACTGAAAAGTCTGGACAAAAGAAAAGCTGTGAGAACAACTCTGAGGAAAGTGAAACTAGGCACAGTCAGCAGGAGTATGTAAAGGGCTGTGTCCTTACCACTGAAAACAGACCTGCTCAGAAAGATTTTAGGTGGGGGAAAGATGAGAGTAGCAAGATTTCTCCTCAGAAGACACCGATGTTGCACTCTTTGGCTCAGGAAGGGAAAAAACAGTCTGACAACAACCCAGAAGCGGTAACAGAACGACAGACCTCATTTGACACTCACCTGTCTAAACAGGCACGAAGGAGTGATCGTTTTGCAACAACCCTCAGAAATGAGATCCAAATGAGAAGAGCAAAGCTGCAGAAAAGTAGAAGTACTGCTACACTAGTAGGGTCATCTGAAACAGAGGAGTGCAGTGAGACCTGGAAACCAGATTCAACAGAGGATGTCACTACCTCTCCAGACACAAACTTCACCAGCACCTACAAAGATCACCTCAAGGAAGCACAGGCCAGGGTTCTGAGTGCAACGTCCTTCAAACGTCGGGACTTGGAGCCCAGCCCTGCTGAATATCTCCCCAGGTCACCTGAGCGGAAAACTGGTAGTTACAACTCTTCGTTACTGGCTTTGGTTTCTGAAGATGTCTCTGGATTCCTTGAGGCTACACAAGCCAAACCAAACCCTACAGGGAGTGGTACTCATCACGTTCCTCGCATTGGAGCCAGGAAGAGGTTCACAACAGAGCAAAAACTGAAGTCCTACTCGGAACCAGAGAAGATTAATGAGGTGGGCATGTCAGAGAATGAATGCCATGCTCATTGCTGTCCAAATATATCAGAAGAAGCCCTGGGCTCATTTGCAGACAGGTGGAAATTTTTTGAAGAAACAAGTAAGCCTGCATCTAGAAAATCATCACAGAAACCAGGTCCCCATGGTCTCGCAGAGGGACAGCCTGAGAGGTCAGATAGGAAAGTGCAAGAGGGAGAGGAGCTGTGGTATGAGAGAAGAGGTCGGGTAGCCTCTGCTGGACTTGAAACTGCTCATGCTTCAAAAGACAGTGTCCACCATAGCAGCAGCAATAGGGCTGCTGAGAGGATTGGGAAATCTGCACAGCCACAGCGCCTGGGAACCTTTGCAGAGTATGAGGCATCGTGGAAGGAGCAGCGGAAGCCAATAGAGCCAAGGAGCTCAGGAAGGTACCATTCAGCTGATAATATCCTTGATACAGGCCATGAACAGCATGGGAAATCCCAATACACCCATGAGAGGTCTAGATCATCCCCTTCCACTGATTTCTACAAACAGGTACAAGTGTCTTTTGCATTATCCTTTAAATTACCGAAGGTGGTGGGGGACAGTAGAGGAGTGGAGGGGAAAAGAGTATTTTTATGAAAATTTCCAATTTAGGAACACTATGTAATATGGTATTTGCCTTTTGTCAGTAAAGCAGTAAATGTTACAGGTAGCTCTCTTAAGTAAAATGAGGAAGATCAAAGTTTGTACTGCACAAGATCAAAGTAATTTCTTGTATGTTGTAGTCAGATGGAAAAAAACATGATTGATTTGCTAATATCCTCTTTTTTACAGTAGAGATCTAGGAAATTCAAAGCAATCTTCACCCAGATTTATTTTTTCATTGGTGTGGCTATATTCCCTGTTTTAAGGTTTTGGATTCTCTGAAACTATGAAGAAAAGTGTTCCAAGTGTAAATAGTACATACTTTCGTCTAATTTTGTAATGGTCTAATAGTTTCCATAGATTTCCTCTTTTCTTCTGAAGTTGCTTCATGCAAAAGCTACATAGGATAAAACTTCTGCCTAATAAAATTTAGAGATTACAAATATGTCTGTTAATGTTAAAATTAAGCAACAATGAAACTGCATAATGTTTTATGTCAGTTTCCTTGATTTAAGATGTATACACTTACCCCTTAGAGAGATGCCAAATGTCTGTTCAACTTGCAAGTAAATACTAAGTTAATTTTTAACTGAGCAGGGCCAGGCAATGGTTGGCAGGTGGAACTGGAAGTAAACAGAAACCAAGTCTCTTTAGCTCTCTGTTAAAAGATGTTGTTCAAGCTGCTACAAGACTGCCTCATATGTGTAAGGAGTCATAGTGTGTTCAACCTGTGTTGAACTTCGCCTTCTGCAAGAATAGAATTGAAGCAATGCAGTTGTATATTACTTTTTCTTTATTTTTTCCTGTCTTGGTGAAAATATTGCATACATACATAGGTCACCTCTGTGTGTGTGTGTGTGTGTAGACATGGAGTAGAATGAGAATAGCTCAAAAAGAAACAAAAATGTTGATCTCTAAAAGTTGTGGACTATCTTTCCATAAATTGCATCTTTCTGTTTGGTGAAAGTTATTTTTGGACTGTATGTGCGGACTTAACTATGTGGATAATTTACTAGGGTAGAGATTCCAAGCACTGAAAATATTCACCTGGAAGTTACTTTGAAAATTAAATTCACTAAATTATTAAATAATTGCCTACCCAGCAGAAAAAAAATCATATAATCTATTCCCTGTATGCATTTCTGGTTTATTAGTCAGTGCCTTTAAGTTCAGTATAGGCCTCCTGGGGCAAAAAGCAGACACCTGTTTAGGCACCTGGAGAATATGGTGATAAGTGCATTGAAGATGCTTACAACAGACTGAAGTAAATAAAGATGTTGTTTTGCATATATGATTCAGATTATTCCAGTGCTAATGCGCAATTAAATTTCCTGTAGGTTCAGTGTTTGTAATGCAAAGCTATGCTTTGGGTGGGGTTGTTTGAAGATAGTGAGATAATAACGTTCTGGAACAGCACTGTTGGTGTTTTACTGAGAAACTAAAGTACATGCATGGGGATTCACAACCTGGTGCATACTTGCATCTCCTAAAATGTGAGCAACTCTTCTGCAACTTCTGTGCCTCTTTTTTTTTTGTTTGTTTGTTTTTGCGAAATGGAAGTTGCAAACATTTATATAAATGTTAAGCTCTTCTGTAGATCAGCAAAGCAGAGCAGCAGCGTGAGCACAGCCAGGTCGGGAGTGCTGCACAAGAGGGCACAGAGCACACTGTACTGCTTAAAACCAAACAAGCTTAAAACATGCTATGCTGTTGACTTCATCTCTATTCAAACAGAGCAAACCCACAAATAAGAGGTTCCATAATCATAGATTTTTTGGGAGTCTGAAACATGATGACTTGGTCTCTTACTTGTACTATAAACCTCTTTTAGGAAGTATCAGTTGAAGTAAGGAGGCAAGCAGAGGATTTAAAGGAAGATGGGGAGTGTATTTTCTCTAATGTTAACAAACTGGATGAAAGGAACTGCACTGTAAGGTAAGTATGTCATAATTACTCTCTCTAGAAGATTTTTTTTTTTGACAAATTTCTTTGATCTGATCTTTTCCTGACTCAAACTGCAAGTTTTGCTGTAATGATTTCAGAGTTTCTGCAGTGCCTTTTTCCCTTGCTTCCCTCCTTCTCCCACGTACTTCAATAAGCATTGTAGAACTAATGTTGGGACTGAAATTTTTGGGGAGCTTAAAGAAATTGTCATGATGATTTCCATCTACCAGTGCCAAAGCCGAGTCACAATTTTAGTGTGAGCTTAAAGAAATTGTTAAGTGTTGAGCGTATTATAGTTTGTTCAGAGGCAGTTGATTCTTATTTGTGCGCATGAAATGATAGTTACAGTTTTTTTCGGGGGTAGGTTGGGGGCCTGAGGTTTCCCAAAAGAGATTTCCAGTATTATCCTTGGCAAAGACAGCATGCTGCTGAAACATAGTAGTGCTGTAAACTGGACTTTCTTTTTCTTGTGCCTTTAGAGAATACAGTACATGAACAGAAGACACTAAAATTTGTTTCACTGTTTCATCGGCTCCGATTTCCTGTGTTAATTCATGCTTTAATTAATGCACAGTGTTTTCAAACCATTTTTCAAAGGTGTGACTGTGTGTACAGTGTAGTTAAAACCCTTTAAATGTCTGGCATGCTGAGGGTTGTCCTCGTCCTGGCCCGTTGTGGTGTAAGCAGTGATTGCAGCAGTCGCTGATCCTGCGGCTGCTGAAGCCGAGCTGAGGTTGTGCACACGCTGCTATCGCCAGGTCTGACAGCTCTGGGTTTCGTAACAGTGAACCCATGCACAGGAAAAAAGAACCTCTGCAGGCTTTCCTCGGTTCTGTAAGTGGTGTTAATCTCTCAAGGGGAGAGGAAATTACGAACTGTAGCAAACATACACTCTAGCTGTGACCATAAAACCTTGTAAAAAGTTAGTATTTATTTGTGGGTTTGTATGATTGCATTTTGCATTGCTTATGGCTCAGCTGAAGAGACCACCCCCTATTATTCTAATTTTTTGTAGCCCTTTATACTTACCGTAGTGATTTCCCAATGAACAGCCCGGGAAGGTGCGAGTGTGCGCACACGCGTGGGGAGGGGCCGGAGGGGAGGCAGAGCGGGAGGCGGCACAGTCGGCCGGGAGCTGCCGGGCTGCTGGGGGCGGGCAGCATCTCTGGACCAGTGAAATCGTTTCCGTCTACCAGCGCCCAAGCCGAGTCACAAAAGCGTGTGAATAATACTCCTACGCCAGCATTTTAGCAGTGTTTGTGCAGCACAATTCTTGCTTTATAATCATGGAATCCATGAAAATCACATGACACTGGGTGCCAGCTGCAGTAACTTTTTTTTTCAGCTGGAGCCTATTTTGACATACTATTTCAGATGTAGTATTTGGCCATTTTACCGTATTACAGAAGGTTTTGTGAAATGGTCTCTTTCACAGTCTTTCTCTCAACATTGATATGCAGAGGGTTGATACGCGTTTTGTGTTCAAAAAACTAACTAATTAAAATCCTTCATTTGGGCATTTAATTCCTGTGTTGTGAACTACCACTGCGTGATAATGAATGGCTGCCTTATTGGAAAGAATATATATTTCCATGTGCTCCTTTTTTAACAAGGCATTCTCATGCTCAAAAGGAACTGGACCCATGACATGGATTGATTTTATGATTTTTGAGCTTCCCTAAAGGCATTTAGTTTTCTATTTTTGAAATCTAGCAATCTGCAAATGGCTAGCAAATCTACCTAATTTAGGGTATATGCTAGAACATGAATAGTAACTAAACCCGAGGTCTCCCTTATGGTCATATTTAATACTTTCTTTTAAAATTTATGTTTGGATTAAATTGCTGGCAGCTGTTATTTTGTGCTACTGAGACCTGTGTGCTATGGTTGCCTTTGTGCTACCAAAGTCAGTGTGATGCGGCTGAACACAGGAGTGGCCCCTCTGCGTTTGTGGGGGTGAATTTGCAGGAACCCAAGCTGAGAGAGAGCTGTGGAGTCCACAAGTGCTTTGTCCAGGTTAGGGACTGTCCTACACTACAGGGTGCCTCTGTCCTCCCTCCCCTTCAGTTGCTTTGAGAAAACAAAAGAAATTAATAACTTGAAATAAACTTTGAATATTTGCCATGTACAGCTTCCCTGATTATTTTCCATAGAAACATGAGTCTTTTTAATGCACTGAATCTAGAATGAAAAAGGTTTAGAACATTGTAACAGCAAATGGCTTTTTAAAAACAACAAAAAAATAAAGATGCTTGATAATTTTTTTTATCCTGAGCTTTTTGCTGTAGTATTTTCTTCATAATCTAGAATGAAAAAGGGTTAGAATATTGTAACAGCAAATGGCTTTTTAAAAACAACAAAAAAATAAAGATGCTTGATAATTTTTTTTCTTGAGCTTTTTGCTGCAGTGTTTTCTTGGCTGTTCTTTTTTGGCACACAGTTGTAAAACCTAAGTTATCACTGCTTTGAAAATTGGGTGTGGGGGGAAGGTTGAATGTTGAGTTGAAGAAGATAATTTGTGAACCTCTTTCATCTTCGAGCTGTTTTCCCCCTCTGAGATTTCTGAGTGCTTCCAATGAACTCAGATTGTTTCATCTCCCTTTTTAGAAGAGCTGCAACATGTTCTTCTGAACTGCAGTATTTAATAGCTTAGGGTATTACTTTTATAGGGAGAGAAAATAGTGGTCCATAGCAGCCATTGTCATCTCTTATGGAAGAACCAAACCACTCTTGTTATGAGCTTACAGGGACGCAAACAGTTGTCTAACATGAGATGAGTATTTTTATACTGGGGTTGATGTGATTCTATGTATGTTCTTAACTTTAGGACAGCTTAAGAGGATTATACAATTCTGCTGATCTGTAAAACAAAAAATGGTGCTTTTTTATTTTTATTGATGCTACTCTTTCAGATTAGTTACAAAAGCTTACCTTTTTACAGATGCAAAGTCTGTAAAAATGTGCTTCCTTAAACATGTCTCTCTTGCTGCATTTGTAAAATGACTTATACTGGTTATATAATTAACTTCCTTATAGAAGTCTCCACAATTTCTAAGCTGAAATAGACTTTCAAAAGGTTAAAGAGGGAAATGGATGCTGTGACCAGTAGTCTGTGGCTTCCTGAAGTGACATGCACTCATAAAAGTCATTCTGCATCAAAAGAATCATGCTTTATGATCTAATTCTTAAGATTGCCATCTACTAGAGATGTTTACAGCCATTGCTTTTATTTACTTTCTAAGAACATTTAACTCCTAGTTCTTGTGATGTCTATTAAAGTTACATAACTTCAAAAAGTGAAAAAGGATATATGAGATCACAGGTTGCAGAAAATATTTCAGCGTCTAATAGGTGTCAAGTCCAAGAGCATGTGCATGTCAAGTGTAGGAGCACAGCATGACTCAACTCTGATTAAACACTGTAAAATATTTGTTTCAGTGTTTTCATACCTTAGTAGTTATTCCTATTTGAGTTGAGCTCTTGAAGACACAGGAAGAGCCTTTACAATACACAACCAAAATAAAAATAATTTCTTAATGCCTAAGTTGTCCTAAATGCCCAAGTATAATTTTCTAGAAAAATCTTTGATAAGCCTGAAACAGGAGCCTATAGACATGTTCTCAAGTGTTTTATTAGGCTCTTCATAAGAAAACTGATTTTTCAACGCCTGGTGAATGTCTAGGCTCCATGCTCACCAGGAGCAGCAGGAAATTATTGTGCAAGGAAGGAGGAGGACCTTCAGCCATACAGGAATGTGAGTGACCTTATGTCTTCTGAATTGAGTCAGATGGAAAAGAATTTTAGAATGACCTCTAGTGCATTTGTGTATGTGTTTATTTGTATCATGCATATATGGATGTATATATATATACAGACACACACACACACACAGACATATAAAACATACATGTGTATATTGATAGTTATTTCTCTTAGCTTTTTCTGGTTTTGACCATTATAGGGTTGGAGCTTACATAGCTATGAGGACTAATTAACAGTGGGGGAAAAAAAAACCAACAATCCACAATACACATTTGGACAAACCAGTTCTTCATAGTTACAATGGTAGATGGTGTAAATTAGTAATTGGAAATATTCTTAGAAACTACAGTTTTTCTTAACTCCAGGAATTTTAAATTCTATATTTTGTTCGGGTTTCTCTTACTGTGGTGTCAAAAAAATTAATATAGTACCAATATACAGTGTTAGGATCATCTTATCTAGGAATTGAGCTACTGAAATACAAGACTTGAAGGCTTGGAGGTTTTTATATGTAGCAAAAGGGCCATTTCCTTAAATAGTTAGTGAGGACTTATTGATGCCTGCATTGTGTCCCATAGGTATTTTAAACTTCTGCTCATTATTGAGAATTATAGAATCCTAGAATGACTCAGTTTGGAAGTGACCTTAAAAATCATCCAGTTCCAACCCTCCTGCTGTGGCCAGGGAACTTTGCCCTAGAGCAGGTTACTCAGAACCCCATCCAGCCCTGGTCATTGACACCTCCAGGTGTGGGAAGTCCACAGCTTCTCTGGAAAACCGATTCCAGTGCCTCACCACCCTCACAGTAAAGAATTTCTTCCTAATATCTGATCTAAACCTGCCTTCCTCCAGCTTAAGTTCATTCCCCCTCATCCTAGCACGACATGCCTTTGTGAAAAGTCCCTCTCCAGTTTTCTTGTAGCCCCCTTTAGGTACTGGAAGGTGCTATAAGGCTATTCTCTTCTCTAGGCTCAACAGCCCCAACTTTCTCAGCCTGTTCTCAATGAGATGTTCCACTCCTCTGATCATAGTAGTGGCCCTCCTCTGGACACATTCCAACAGGGCCACGTTTTTCTTCTTTAGGGAATCCTAGAGCCGCATGCAGTAATCAAGGTGAGGTTTCACAAAAGCAGTGTAGAGGGGGAGGATCTCCTCCCTTGACCTCCTGGCCAGACTGCTTTTAATGGTAGCCATTTGGTTCTCTGAGCTGGGAATGCACGCTGCCAAGTCATTATTGAGCTTTTTGTCCACAAACACCCCCAAGTCTTTCTTCCCAAGGCTGGTCTTGGTCCATTCTCAGCCTGAACTTCTGCTTGGGATTGCCCTGACCCTGATGCAGAACCTGGCACTTGGCCTTGTTGACCTTCCTGAGGTTGCTCATTTACTGTTGCAGTTAAACAGTCAAACTGTGAGTTGCTTTTCCTGGCTGACCATTGCAGGACAAGTATGTCTCAGTCATTGCAGGACTTACCAAGACATTACCAGAGCTATGTAAGCAAAATATTTTCACCCTATTCCTTGTGAGGAAGAAATAGTATGATCTCATGCAACTGCTTTCTTAGAAATCAGTGGAAAAATTACTTTGGCAAAGATTTCATGCATGTGTTAACAAGCTCCACAGAGCTTTCTCTTCTCCAGGCTGAACAATCCCAACTCTCTCATCCTGTCTTCATAGGAGAGGTGTTCCATCCCTCTGATCATCTCCCTGGCACTCCTTTGGACTTGCTCCAGCAGGTCCATGTCCTTAACATTTCTTTATCATGAGATACAGATTATTAAGGCATTTCTCAGACCAGTTTTTTTGCCAGTGATGTCACTGTGTGTGTCATATAGCAATGACACAGTACAGTCTGGACTGTTACAAAGTTTGTATTTTGTCTGAAAATGGGAAAAACATAACTGTGGCTCTTCCTGTGCATATAGAAGATAGTCTAACAGCATCTATTCATATATGAGAAATCCCCTGTAACCTTTCATCTTCCTCAGGTTTCTGTGAATACTTGTAATTAGCACATGTTCCATTGCCAGGAACCATTATGTCCTTCCAGTGTACTAGTGTATGTGACTGACTAATAACAGATATATAAACATCACACTATGAGACAGTGGAACATTGAATCACTGGTTACATGATGGCAGCCGATGGATGTTGATGCTTAAAAACACGCTAAAGGGCTACCTAGGCAGTTTTTTTTTTTCCTCTGACTGAGCCAGTAGCAGATGCTTGGGGAACAGAAAACCAGAGCAAACCAGGAGCCATGCAGCTGGGTATCTTGTCAAGCCTCTGCTGGTCTGTCTATCTTTGAGCTTTGTTATATTTTGGGGGTTTTGTTTAGTTTTTTACTGCTTTGAAGTACGAAGATTGTATGTTCATAGAATGGTCTATGAAATTCAGCTTTTCCTTCTTGCATAGCAGTAATTTCTGTTCTACATCATTGTATATGTTGGTGAAGTACAGGAAAATCTCTCCTGTGGGTTGGTTACCTTGCATTTATTAAATCTTAATTTCATCTGTTGTTTTATGACCCATTTGTTCAATGATAGGAAATCTTGGTTTGGGGTCTTTATTACATTTCCTCATAGCAGCAACTATTGTCACCTGGTTTTTCACCCTTTTTGTAAATCATCTGTATCTAATGAGTTCTGATGGGAATGATGTGATGAGATGAGTGAGGACTCTGTTTTATGGGAGTCTAATTTTTAAGAGCCTCAAGTGATATAAAATTTAATTTTCTAAATAATCTGAAAATCCAAAGTCTGTCATCCAGATCACCCTTGTCCCTATGTGTAGCGACTCTAAGATTAGTAATGCATCTTTTCTACACGTGCCCAAATTTTTATGTAATTTTTACTTATTAGTGCAGCTGCTAAATCTCTTCATAAAATTTCTTCTTCTGTGTTTAATTCAGATATGAAGTTTATGAAGTTTATAATTCTGAAGTTCTCCAGATTCATAATGAGTATTTTTTTTTATTCTTGCTCTCTTTCTCTCATTTTCTCTCTTCAGCACCCTCACACCTTCCCTCCCCAACGCTGTGTGTGCCACTGTGCTCAAGCAGCTGTCCAAGTATCAGAGGAATGGGTAGCTGTGCATCACAGATCCCAGTTCAGCAATTTCCTGTGGAAGTTTCAGGTGATTGTCATATGGCCCAGGTAGCTTATGACTACCCACTTTTAATGGTGTGCAGCATCTGAGAGTAGTTCCTGCAAAGGCTATGATTTGCTGGAGTTGTGAAGGGGAGATAATGCCAATATTTTGCTGCAGCTTTATTTTCTTTGTATTCTTACTATTGTACTTTCATCCCTATAATCTGTTTGGCAGATATGTGTTTGAGTAAGTGCCTTTTTTTCCCTTTTTTTTTTTTGTCCTAACACCCCTAAGAATTTGTACCTCAGCTTTACTGTTAAAACTCTTTTTTACCATATTTTGCTTGTACATCTGCTTTGCTAGATTAGTTCTGGATTTTCCTCATTTGAGTAGGATTTAAGTTCTCTGGTGGATGTTGCTTTTAATTGTTATTTAATTCAACGTTCGGAGGGGACAGAAAGAGGAAAGGAAGAACGGTGGTTGGGTGTTTTGGTAGGTGTTACACATTTTCTCTGAATTTCATATATTGTATCTTCAGTTGCATGTTATCTCTTGGCATTATACCATCTGGCTTGGTTTTTTTTAAAAGTACTCATCTCGTGTATGTAAATGCCCTTTTCAAAATTAAATACCACTGTGTGGCTTCTTAATCTTTCAAAAAAGATTTATCTAAATGCATATGGCCACTGGCACAGGGTAGTTCTTCAAATAGCAAAGTTTTGAACCAGATTCTTCTCATACCTCACAATCAAGGCAGAAGTTGCATCATAAATTGTCCCACTTCTAGTCTTTTTCTTCCTCTTGTTGTCCATTTTAAAACTTTCAGACTGGTTTAGCTGAGAGATGTGTGGGCATCTTCGTAAGCATCACAAATGCGTTATTTTGGGATTTGGGGTTGGTTGTGGCTAAATTAAAGTGTTAAAACTTGCAGGCTCCTGCCACTGCCTCCCCATTCCTCACTCTCCTGGCAGCACTCAGCCGGCGGCTGTCAGGTGTGCATCCTGCAGATCACTGTGATGCTCCACTCGGGCTCACCAGCAGCTGCTGGATCTCGTTAAATGGGTGCTGGACTGCCTCCAAAACCTCTGCTTGGTTTACATTACACTACAGTAAAACAGCCCTGTTTCTCCCCCATCCAATTTCTGCATTCTCCACACCCTTGAAAATGTGGACTCTCCCTCTACCTTTATTAGGTGAACTTTGAATCTCTGTTTCTAAACTTGAGGGTGGACTATCCCCTCTCATACATCCCCCTTTCTTCTCCTTGTAGCTTCTTATTACCAAGTAAAGTTACTTTTGCTTTAATTGCTCCTGGCACATCTGTTCTCCTCACTGTGCATGCAGTGACAGCTAGGGGTATGCGAGGCCATCATGGGCTGATAAAAGGAAGTTGAAGGGTAATTTCTTCTTATGGAAAGTTTCCTCCCCTGCCCCTAAAGGTAAGTGTTACCAAGCATGAGTAGCTGGAAGAAGTCCTAAACGTGATTCTGCAAGCAGTGAAATTGGGAGTGAGCAAAAGAACAGCACACAAAAATGTTTGTGGAAAGAGAAACAGAGATAAATTTGTACTCATTAGTTCATTTTTATGTTCTTGTTTGACCTGACTGCTTTCCCTGGAAAGAAGATTAGAATGAAAACCATCTAAAGATGTGCATTTTCGTTGCATTGCTTGAAATCCAGCTATCTTCTTATAGCCCTGTTGATGATAACAGTTGAGTAGGGATATTTAGAGCTAATGTAAGATACAGTCTCCAGTGGTTTTAGTCACAAAAGCATCATGTGCTGATGCATTGTAGATTTTATTTTCCCTTAAGTTACTTGATGAAAAGCGTAATTGGAAATAGGTGACTGATATGTCTCCGCAGTGCAGCGGTTCATACATTTGTGACATATGGAGTGGCTTTATGGTGTTCTGGTACTAAAAGCTAGCCTGTGAAATGTTCATTTTCTGCTGTAAGCCCTAGGCAACATGGTTATGGTTTGCTGTCACACAGGAGACTGTTTATGTCAGCAAATGTGAGTGAAGTTTTGTGCTAAAAAGGAACGAGACAGCTATAGCTTCCATTTCTCTGCAGGGGCCAAACAGACTTGCTGCAGGCTGTTAACCAGTTGTATTATGTGAACTGGTGTTTTTTCTTGAAATCATTCTCACTCTCTATTGAAATCAAGTGGGTAGCTTTGGGAGGCAGAAAAATTTTAGGGGAGGTTATTAACTGGGTATCTAACTGCTCTATATTTTGTGTGCAGTTTAAATAACATTTTCCTCTTAAAAGTGGTCATCTTTAAAATTATCTTTTCATACATATTAAAGCCTTATCCACACTTTCTGTATTAAATCTTTAATGTGTTCTTGTAGAAAAATTGAAAGGAGCTTGGGCTTTGCTCTGATGAAGGCCACGATGCCTTCTAAAGATGGAGTGTGGGGGTGGCAATGTGCTCATGCAGCATGAAAGCATTTAGTTCTTTCTCTGCAGAGCCTCCTGCAACAGAGGGCGCCTGTGCGCGCAACACATGCAGAAAAATTCAGGCTGGAGGGCTGTTGATGAAGACTCTCTTCTAAAATTAAAGACTTGGTTATATGAACATTGTTCAAAAAGGAACCTAGTAACACACTGATCTTTTAAAATAATTGGAAATAGTTAAAACTTGCAGAGCTGTAGTTGTGGAAATGCAGATCATGATTTTCACAAATGAAAAGAAACACCCTTAAAAATTTAAGGACTTTTAAGTTTTGTTTTGTTTTTTTTTTAATAACCAAATCCAAGGGGTGGGGGTTGGGGTGGGGGAAGGGAAAAGCTTTGAAGTCTCTGAGATCCTTTCCCTGAGGTCAGAAGTTTCTGGTGATGTAACATACAATACAGACTAAGCCTTCACTTATCAAGGTTAAAGTTGACAGAGCTTGTATGAACTTGTCAATCATAGGAAGCAGGCAAAAACAAGCCAGCTGTTGTGAGGCATGGCTTTGAAAATCCTCTGTGTTACAGTAAATGAGACGCAGAGGTTGAGACAGATTCAGTTCTGCAAGGCTTTCAAACTGGCTGGCACATTTGCAAGGATGCAAAGCTCACATATCCAGTGAATATGGGTAAAAAGCTGTAAATCCTGGTAAGATTGTCTTGTCTTTAGTGTTAAAGCATGAAAGAAATGGCTAGAGGTGTGTGCTTCATTTACCATTTTTTGTCAGTTCTGAACAGAAATTTGCAATATTAATTCATACAGTATTTCTTTTGTTCTTCAGGTCTTTGAGCACAGGCTGCATCTTCTGCCCCTATCAGCAGAAGCTACAGTAACAAATTAGCAATGATGCAATGCTTGGTACAGGATTTTATTTTGCTTAGTGTAATCGACTGCTCTGTTCACTGATGGCTTGGGAGAATAGGAGGAAAACGTGAGTTAATTCCAGCTAAGATGCTCTGTGTGCATATGCTCGCACACACGCGCTGTTTTTAGCAGCTTTTGTTTTCACAGTTGGCATCATGTACACTGGAATTAGAAGGCAGTGCCTTTCGAAAATCCTTGTTTTCTGGACTGAAGGCTGCAGTGCCGTTGTTGTGGCTCAGGGTGCCAGGCTCGGGGTTCCTCTCGGCTAGCAGTGGTGCGAGAGCTTTTCATCTTGTTATTTTCCTGGCAAGCCTGTTACTGTGAGTACAGGCTTGCACGAAGACCTTTTCCACAGCAGCAGGAGCTATTAGCTGGGAGTGTAAGAGAATTGGATGTGACTATTAGAAGCAAGCGGTGAGTGTGGCTCTGAGTGAAAAGATGGCTATTGAAATGTGTGCATGTGCATGCTAATTAATTTAAATAACTGGTTTAGGATTTTTTTCCTTTAGAGATGAGCTAGCTATGTGTTCATTTTGGTGAGAGAATGCCTGAGAATCCCAGGTGACCTAGTTGTTATTCACAAAGTGTTTCATTTTATAGCTTGTCTTCTGTTACCTAATTCTTGTTCAGCTGCAAGCAGCTGTTTTCAGTAGTAATAGCAACAAGAAAATAGCAACAGCATTATCAGACAAAAAAGTCTAAATGGAAAAATTATCAAAGGAGTGGCAACTGGAATGTAGGGGGTTTTTTAGTTGACAAAACAATCATTCTTCTTTGAGCTTTTTTTTAATGTGCCTAAGATTTCCTCGTTAGCAATGTTGGAAATATTGTCTTTTGTCTCTGCAATGGTTGCCATTTGTGTTATATGATGGTTCTTGTTATACTGTTGGTATATTCTGATGATTGAATTCAGTGTGTAAGTACTGAACACATTAGCTGGTTGACTTGAGTAGAAGTCATTTTAATTCCATGCAGGTAATCCCCTGTGTGCTAGGAGAGGCATGCAATAGATAGAGCAATAAGAATACAGCCATAAAAATTATCTTTTATCATTTATTTTTGATGTGCAGCAGAATGGAGGAGGGGCTTTTGTTTTCTGAACTAAGGAAAGGAAAGCATCCCTCCCTCTGCCCTTTCCCACAAGATTCTTCCCTTCTGCATAAAGGCCCTTGTTCTGCTGTAAGAAATATAATTTTAATTAGATTTTATTTTTTTGTGGGCCTGTGCCTTTTGCTGTTGCCCATGACTGGCCTACATTCATCCATCAACATAACTTTGTTTATTTACTGCAGAATTCAAGTGGATATGTTGTTTGTTATTTATTTATTTCTGATTTACATGGGGAAAGAGGTAACATTTTTAGAGACACAGAATGAGAGATGAAAACAAATTGCAGTGTGTATGTTGCCATGAAGGCAGGACAGGAGAGAAATTCTGGTGGGATCGATGGACTGGCAAGCAGTGTCTGTTACTGTATTTAATTCTGTGATAAAGTCAGGTGATAATGCAAGGGTTGTTAAGCTAGAGTGACATTTTGCTTTATCACATTGGGTACAACAACTAAGCTGCATTTAGTGTGACTGACTGAACAGATAGCTGCCACTGAGGCGCAGATAATGTTAACAGGCATTCAGAGGCAGAATTGAAAAACCAAGACTCGCACCACGATAAACAGGTTGTAGTGTACCAGTGATGGGCTGTGGGATATACTTGTGAAATATCTTGCTAGTTTTGTACCTTCTGTTGTCTTCTGACAGGCCTTTTTTTTTTTTTATTCTTGAGAGAGTGAAAACATTCTCTCGTCATTCAGTATTCATTATTCTTTTCATCTTAACACATGCTTTGGTTTTAGGACCGTTTGCTTCAGTAGTGCTTCTTGGATGCTAGTTGCCATCATCTGTCTCTTCAGACAAGGCAGTGGACAGCTCTACTTCTTTGTAGTGGTTTATATGCTGTGCCTCTTCATGGCATAATGGTTAGGGTACAGCCATCATGGTTCTTAGGAGGGTTCTTTATTCTATGCATTTGTCTTTTAAAGATCTCTAAGTCGTTTCATAGCCCAAGCTCTCATTTAGCATCTTTGGAATATGCTTCATGTGTCACTATCTGATGGATAATGTGTGCTGTACTGACTCAGTAGTGATAGCAGATAGAGAACTCATCAGAAAAATGAACCACCGGTAAAATAATTGCCCTGGGATTGGATGTCCAAATTGTGGTGGTGTGTTATCGGGGTCTCCTGAGTAGTGCAAGAGTAAAACCAATTTAAGGGCTTAAGTGGTCCTGGAAAAAAAAGCATATGGAACTCAGATGAGGATTCAGATAACTAATAGGAGGGAGACATCTACATGCAAGTGAAGTTCTAACTCAAGTTGTAGTCCACAGAGGACTCCAGTTTCATTCTAAGTTGGCTAAACTTGGTTGGCTAAACAGTTGGCTAAACACAGGTGTCTAGTGGGACCTGAGATAGCCCAGCATATCCCACTTGGCTTCCAGCTGCCACCTCTTAGGGGAACTGATGCCTATGAACCTTTAAAGTTTCTGAAATCATAGAATACACCTGTGGTTGGATATCTAAATTGATCCTCAAGACAGTGAAACCAATGCATGATTTGCTTGTAGAGACTACTGT
Source organism: Struthidea cinerea (assembly GCA_013397865.1). Taxonomy (NCBI): domain Eukaryota; kingdom Metazoa; phylum Chordata; class Aves; order Passeriformes; family Corcoracidae; genus Struthidea; species Struthidea cinerea. Next base: position 403,914 of record VZTI01002387.1, on the reverse strand, counting down.
AGGGTGAGCTGTAGTCTCATGCATTAGTTAGTGCATGTCAATATGGATTAAAATGTGGCATTAGACCTCAGATTTTTTCCTGAATTTCCAACAGTGTTACCCTATGCATGCCATTCTAACTTCATAGCATTGTGTTGTTGTCTCAAGCAGAACCATACTGGATAGAAGAAGCTACCCTTTTTTTGTGGACTATTGCAGAAGTTCTTTTGGACCCCAGTGTGCCACATGCCAGACAAATACACAATGAAAACTTTGTTTCAGCACACAAAGTTCATAGCTTAAAAACCAACGTATTGGCTAGAGCTGTGCCTATAAACAGGATTTTGTCATATGCAAAGACAGTATTTCCCAATTGCTTTAAGCCACATAATTATCTGTTTCAAGCCAGGTCAGGTCCTTGATTCAGTTTTCTGTGAGACTGTACAATTCCTACTAGCTAGTACACTGAAAAGAGCAGGAAGATGAAACTCAAAGTGTCTGAGAAGGAAACTGTCTCTTCTGGCAGAATACCTGCATAAGGTCACTTTAAAGGGACTGCAAAACTGTGGCCTTGATTTTGAGAGTGTTTTTGTTATTGTAGGGTGAGGACTTTTATGGAGGAGTCATACTCAGGTATGAAGGCCTTTTTCCAGTGTAGCTTGTAGTTCTTGAGAAGGAATTTAAATCAGAAACAGCCACTCCATTTGCTCTCGTTTGCCAGCAAGTTAGTGGAGGACATATCATTTCTTACATAACCATGCTTATGTTTTATGGTGAAACTTTTGCACAGAGGTCAGGTCTTTAACAAATGATACATTTTTCAAATGTTGGCTAATGCATTTTTGTAAAGCTTATCTAGTCTGGGATTTTGAAGTTGGAGTGTCTCGTGGCACTGTTTGGGTTGGCCTGAAGTGTTCTCAAGAAACTGTAAATCAGACAGATAAAAATCAAACATGTTGAGTTTATTGAAGTCACTTTCATTTATTGAGGTACAACATGCAATCAGATCATTCTACCTCTCTATCTGGATTTAGTCAAATCGTGAGTATGGGGCAAATGAAGAAAGTGGTTTAGAGTTGTTTCTTATGGCAACCAAAAATGTTATTCTTCTTATAGGCATCTATACATAATGATTCATTTTTGTAAATGCTCACTGACTCCACTGGCAAGCTCCTATTTATGTGTGTATATGGTTTAACTTTCGTGTAAGAGCTCACATTACTGTTACCACTCTCTGGTTAGTTAGAATAGCCTGTTGTATTATTGCTGAGGGTACTGGGGGTGTCCAGGCTGGGGCTGAGACTTAGGAGTTTTTTGCCCAGCTTAGTCTTTACGTGGCCCTTTACATGTCAGTCTTGAGTGTGTCTGCCTCGAGCTAATGGAGCCAGAAGGAAACTGAGAGATGTACTTGTCCATTTAGGTAGAAAATACTTAGTGCCAGTATGGAGATCCACATTCCCACCCCCATGGCAGTAAGTGGTGCTGGCGTGGCTGTGGCCACTGAGAAAGTGCAAGACACAGAGCGGAGCTCCTCCAGTCCTCGCTGATGAGTGCTCAGCCTCTTGTCTCTCTACACTGACCCCCTCTGGGAATGCGGAGCCCTCTGCTGAATGACAGCTTCTCAAAAATGTGAAGGACTGGTTTGTGTAATGAAGCAATTCCTGCTTTTCAGTTAGAAGCATACATTGGTTTTCTGCCTCCTGCCATTTAGGTACGAAAGCTCCTATAGCGAAATACCAAAAACAAGTGCAGTAGAAAAGGCTGGTGTTAGACTCTCGTACTAGACTCACCCTTACTGAATACCACTTTGTAGCAACAGCTTAAGACTCTTAATTACACTTCCTTTGCAGCTCGGGTTAAGTGACTGGTGTAAGTTGTCTGACAGTGAAAGCTGTAATGTGCTGTGCCAGGGGTGGGGAATGTGGTGTGAGCTTTCCCCGTTCTGTTGTCTCAGAAAGGCTCTTGCAACTTGGGTAATTGTGGCATTGTATTATGGGGGTGGGTGAGCTTTGGGTTTGAAGATAGCTAAGAGTTTAATGTTTTTGATGTTGGCTGATTTGTTATCTAGAATGAAAATAGTAATTAAGTCAATTGTCATGTTTTCAGATGATTTAAAACTGTTCTATGTCTCTCACTTTGTGATGTTTGGTTATAAATGATGAGTTCCTTTCAGTGATATGTTATCTTTGCATAATCCTATGGGCCTCATTTCCAAACCAGCTGTATTCTGACCATATTATAACATGATGCACTGACAGATAAAAAGCAGCTTAGTGGACTTCTCAGTATTGATAATAATGTAACACCTTTGCAGGTTCTTGCCACTGTGTTCTCCTGGGGTTTGAAGCTTGTTTTCTTTTCCTCCTTTCTGAACAGTAAGCTTACATCTCTCCAAAATAATGTGATGAGCATGTTTTGCATGAAGATCCACTCACACTGAATGCAGTTTAGCCTCAGTGTTGAATGCAGCCACCACCTTTCCTCAGACCCATTTTGTGTGGCACTGCAAAATTTTTGTGGAAGCTGTATGAAGGCACGTGTGTAATCTCTGAATGTTATCTCAATGTTTGCAAATATGGCATCTCTAAATTTCTCTGTGCTGTAATTCTTTGTCCTTTTGCTCAGTTTTGGAAGGTGACAGGACTGCTTCTGAGCCAGAGCTATACATATATATATATATATGTACCAATATATTGGTCACATGTTTGGATATGCACCTGTGTCAGATCGGTGGTGTTCTCTGTCCTATTTCCTTCCACCAGCACTCCCAATCCTGATGTGCATGCGAAGTTCATAGCATACCTTGCAAACTGGCTGAGGCAATGCATGCCGTTGATGTCTTGGCAACATTTTGTGTCATACCGTTGATTTTTCTGTGCATCTGAGAGCATCTGTTGAACTGGTTATATTATGGTTTATGGATGTGAAGGTCCATATGAATGGGAGGCCTGAAGAGTTTTTGCACGGGTTAACTGGGAAAAAATTGTGCTCTTCATGGGTTATCTAGACAATGAAAAATGCTGGTTTAAACACAGTATTTCATATGTAAGGCCTCAGTCTTCATTTGGTAAAAATTTCCATTAAAATTAGAAGATCTATTTACAGGCCTGGTTCTGCTTACACTGAATTCACTAGGGAAAGTGAGCTGACTCTTGAGATGCCAAGATGCCATGTAACCAAATCTGAGTAGTGTTGGTCTTTCTGGCCTTTTGTATAATTTTTTACTTTACAAAACTGTCCTTCATCTACTGTTAAAAGAGGAGTCAATAAATACTGTTTTGGAAAACAGAGTTGACTCTGAATTTGTCAGACGACTTGAAGTTTTTATTGCTCTTAGGTAAGAGCAATATGAAGAGACCTGAATATCAACAGTACTAATCTCCTCATTCATGTTAAATTGAAAATTTACCAGTTAAAGTTGAATTTTGAGGTTTGACACTTCACATGAGAGAAAGATGTGACTTCTCAGGAATCCACATCTAATCAATTGTCTTTTCACAATACTTCATTTAAAATATTTGTTTAAATGTAATTAAAAGAATAATTCAGTGTGTAATTAGTCCTTTTTTTTTCTTCTTGAATTTATAATAGACTTTAAGCTATTAGTTATTTTATGTGCTTCTATCTCAAATTTTTTGTTTCCTGCACACTGGTGTTAACTGCCTGTAGACATTCTCAAAACTGGTACAGTGGTGTTAATAACATGTTTACATGGAAAAATTCAAGTAAACCTTATTTTACAAATAGGCTGGGAAAGATGCCTCTTTCACAGTCACCTCAAAAAGAAGATTGGGCAGTGCATGACTACAGGGTTACTGTTTGAAAATACAGAGCAGCTCTCTGAAGCCCTTGACTTCTTTGTTGCAGATTCTTTTCTAAGCTCGTAGTGTCTCTTCAGCCTCCTTTAAGCAGAGAGCAAACCTGTCTCTTCTCGGGGCTTCAGAGGTACTTTTCTCCTGCCTTCTGCTTCTCCCCAATTTGTCTTTATGTGGTGAGCACAAATGTACTACGTGTCTTGTGGCAAAGGACAAGCATGGAGCTGTAAAAGACTGCTTCCTGACTAGAGAAACAGAGAGCGTTAAAACTGGAATAAACCCAAAAATATTTCTGTCTAAGATAAGGCCCTTCTGGCCATTGTTTGTCATTTGTGCTGACAGGACAAAAGAAGTTTAACCTTAAAATAAGTCTGACTGGAAAATACTATCCTCTCTAAATTTCCTTTTCTGCCTTAGATCAGGAGATACTAATTTTGTCTTTCCCAGTTTTTTAGCTTCAGCAAACGTTTTGTTTGCGCTCATTTCATTTTTCAGCAGATATACAAAAATTCAACCTCCAGATTCATAATTAAAGTTCCTGGTATTCAGTTCACATTTAAAAGTGTTACAGAAGTATTAATATTTCACCTAGATAAGAAACTTGTTTCGCACACTTTGTTAATGACTCTGGAGCTAGAAGAGAATTAAATTTTAGTATTAGAATTCCTCTTCTGGGGACAGTCTTGTTTTCTACCAACATTTGGACATTTGACTGTGCATTTAAGTAAGCTGTGCATGCTGCAGTGCCTCAGGTTACCCAGAGGTTGTGTCGCATCCGCTGGCGCTCCATACCCTAATTTAGCCTGACATTGTTTTGACTCATCGCGTTAGGTACACCATGTGTGCCCATACATGAGAGGATGTTTTTGTGCCGTACAGTTACCATAGATTGCAGGAGTTGGTGTTAAATGTTGGATGTGATCTCGGTGTTCAAGCTCCCTGGATTGGTGCGTTGGCCTTGCACTGAAGGAAATAAATCAACAGTGTACTAACAGCGTGTTCTTTTCTCTAGGCAAGCTGACACAGGGGCCCTGAGGGAAAACCCATGGGACAGGAGCAATCAGCTGGACCAGAATTTAGGCCACAAGTGGAAGTCTTCTGTCAGACCTTTGCACGTGCAAGAGCCTACAGTTCTGCCTCACGAGAGTCGCGGCCGGTCTGGGACATTGCCCAGTGACTACCGATACTCTCAGGAAAACGTGACTGAGAAGAGCAAGGATTGTAGCCTGCCTCACCTGCCCTACTCTGAGCCACAGGCCTTGAACGAAAACCACTCCTGTCAGTCCTGGGGCAGAGGAGAGGAAAACCATAGGATAGAACCAGCGCTGCTGAACAAGAAGCGTGGACCTGCTCCTCAGAGGCCACCACCACCTAAAAGAGATAAATACAGGCGACCAGATATTTCTGCACCATCACTCGGCACCTCTGCTGAATCTCTGCTGGTAGCAGCCAGCCGGCCCTTTCTGTCCTCGTCCCCCAGCTCTGCCGAAGCAGCTTTCAGTGGAAAACTGAAGAGTGCTAATCCACAGCAGCTCCAGCAAGTGTCATCCACAGAGAATGTTTGTCAGCACTTAGAAGAAAAAATACACCTGAAGTCTGAGTCTTCCAAGTATCGGTATCTTCAAAAACCTGGCATGGAGTCGTCAAGGTCCCCTTCTCCCCAGTTTGCACCACAGAAGCTCACTGATAAACCTCCTGTATCCCTACAGGATGAGAACCCAGCCAGGTACTAGATGTGACTCCTTTACTGTTATATTAACACTTCTTGCCCAGTTAGACCTTATTAACGATTGTCTGTTCATTTACTTTACACATCCTTCAAGTCCATTAAGCATTGAGCCATTGCAGCATATCTTAGAGACCACAGACTTGTGTGAAATTTATTTTGGTACCATTACTGTCCTTCAGCTGGTCTGTGGTTTCTTTTAGTTGACTTGGAGATCACATCCAACAGTTGACTTGTGCTGCTCAGGTGTTACAACTGGTGGTTAGTAAAAAATGAAAGGGAAGGGTTCTAAAGGATTTTCCACTGTAAGTCTAGGCAAAGTCAGAAAAGTCCCTGTCATCATTTCCCCTACCTGAGTCTGTATATAAATATGAATTAATGAAGGGACAAAGCAGGTGTGGGAAGGGAATCTGGATCCTTTGTGAGAACATCTGTTTTGAAAACACACAGAGTAATTAATATACACTGCCAAATCATGACTGGTTTTATATTGCTTTTACAGTGAAATGTGGCACTTCAGGTTGTCTGTGGAGGGGTCTTCAACACTTTAGGTTGAAAAGGACTGAACACTCAGTAGGAGATTGTCAGTCCTTTCCCAGGGTAGATAAAGTCAGAATTAGACAACCGACTGAAATTAATTGATTATTGTGTCTGTCATACGCTGTTAACATCATAAAAGGTTGTTCTCCCACAAGATAACAAACTCTTTCAGGAAGCTCAGGAATCTTGGTTTTCATAAATCCTTCAGCACTATAATTCATGGTTAAAGAATGAAAATAAAATCTCTAAGCTGAATTCATGCAGAGGTTGCTTCTCTGAGCAAAAGCAGTTGGCATGGCTTTTCTCTAATGTAAATGGTTGAACAAACTTGGGCTGTTTTCCATTGTGCCTTATGACATGAAAACATGAATCACTTTTTTTCCTAAATAGGCCTTGATGTTTTTCCTCTTACGACTGGAGGAAAAAATGAGGTTTCATTCTGCAGTGTTTTTAACATGAAGTAATAATATAATTTACAATGAAAAGTGCAATATGTCTTATGAACCCTAGAATCCATGTGCTAAGGTAGATGACAGTAATGACTTCCTTAATGTTTTGCTCTGACTTCCTTAATGTATTACTTTTTGAAAAGATATGAAGGATGCATAGAAAGCCAATTGTATTTGTCCTTCCTTTTTGCTAAGCTTTAATGTTGAAATGAGCATTGAGGTGTGCCTAATTATATGCCTATACCTGAATGATAAAATACTTACCCTGCAAATCTTTTGCTAGCATTTGAAATTCTTAGGCCCAGACAGCTCTTGTTTGCACACAATATATTGTCCCCAGGTAATAACTAAATTACTCACTAAAACAGGTTCAGCCAAAAAGGACAAGCGTGGTGGCCATACCTCTGAACTTTTTATATGGTGTTCATTTCATATGAATAAAATATGTTAATTAGATTTATGTTAATAGATAGTTAATTAGATTTGGCTTATTATTTCTATTGTCTCCTTGCATATGAGCTTTTGGACATGCCACTTTACATGCTGGGGGCAGCTTATGTTTGATGATGTCAGCATGTAGCTTTTGTACCCTTTTAAGAAACGTGTCCTGTTCATCAGCAGGCCAAGGTGAGTGAGCGTGCAGGGTTTCCTGCAGTGATTTAGGTAGAACAACATGTGTGAGGCAAATACTGATGGTGTGAACAAGCCAGCTATTGCCAAAGACAACTGTTTAGCATCAGTAAAGCTGAAAAGAGTGCATCAATAGATTTCCACTAAACCTACACTCAAGTCAAGGAGGGACTGTTTGTGGTTGGGTTGAAGCTTTGGAATGTCCACAAACAGAGTAGCTGCAAGTCAAAATTTCATGCTGCCTTTCTGAAGGGAAAACCTTCAGAAATCAGGAGGATGGTGATTGCAGAAACAGAATTTTCGAAGCACCTGATGTTGAACTCTCTTTGCTTTTTATGAAATCAGTTGATTTGATGATGCATTAAGTTTCTGGAAGTTCTTTGACTAGGCTGAGAGGAATCAAAACAGAGGCCGGGCACTTTAGGTGAAGAATTGCAGTCAGCTCACTTCTTTTCCAGTTGCCCCCCCCAGTACATTCATCTTACTTCCCCCAAATTCCAAAATATGTTCCTCTTCACATTCTGGTGGAGTTTAAAATGTGTGGGCTTTAACTAAAATTAGCAAAATAAAGGGTTGAAACTGGTGGCTGGGCACTGCCCAGCTCTGCTGCAGTCAGGAGGAGAGTCCATGTCTGCAGGTGGGGAGCTGGGTCTAAGCAGTGGACACAGGAGTGAGCTCTTTAAAATGACAGTTCCCTTAAATGAAAACAGCCTGACCAAGTGGGAGGGGGAGGTTCAGCATGGGCCGAAAAACCTGCTCCAAGAGCTGGATCGGTATGTCAAAGCATGTCCACAAAGCACTTGTGGAAAGTAAATACCTACTGGGAGGCTGCATGTTCATTCAGGGGCAAATATACCTTTAAAATACAAGATTCAGCTTCTGAAAAATGTCAAACAGATTCTGCTGTTACCAAAAGCAGAAAAGTATAAGCTTATTTTAGGGGAAGTGACACACCCAGACTTAGAGGAAAAGAGCTGTGGTATGTCTTGGTCACTTATCTGAAAGGCAGCAAGCTACCCAGCCAGATGAAAACAGATATTACAGCTAGTAGGCAATGTTCCTTTCCTTGCTGTAGAGCTTCCAAACCCACATTATGACAATAATTTTAAACTTTTTGCAAACTCAGACTAAACTAGACTTCAGTTTCTTATATGGTTTACATACAGTACAGATGTTTCTGTAACGTTATTTAACATGTTATTGTCCAATTTAAAAATCTAAGTTAGCCTCGTCTTTAAATAGCTTTCCTTACTGAATGGCTAACGTGGCCATTTGTGCTATGCAGCACAGAACTTCTGCTACAAACTTCTCTTAAAAAGAATATCCAGAATTGTATGCTGTCCTCTTCAATGACTGGTTTCTCTTCTTTAAGTGAAAAACTAGGACAGTATGGTAGGATTTATTTATTAAGCTTCTGTGTCATATGTGAAATTTTATAAATGAAGATTTTTTTTTTTAACCATGTAATTAAGTTTTGAATGATTTCTAGGTTTTCAGTGTGTGATTACTTGTTACTCTTGTAGCTCAGCAATAACATAGCCTGTGGGATGCTCCCATCTGGTCTGTTGTCTCTTCCCTTGGAAGAGCTGAGAATTGATGTGAGGGCATCACAGACTCCCTGGGCAGCTCAGCTGCCTGTCAGGCCAAAAGCTGAGGCCACTGTTGGATCTGTGTGAGGCAGTGAGGTTGAGCTGAGGGTGCGTTTTCCTATATAGCTGTGGCAACAAAGGGGTAACAGGCAGTTCAGCAGCACTGTCTGAAATCTGGGGCCTGGCTGCTGAGATTGGACCCTCACATTTGTGGAAACAAAGAGAAGCCCTGTATCATGAGAATTGTACAAGGCTGATGTTAGGATACCATACAAATGAACTAATATTACTATTTAAAATTTGTGGGTAGAAAAGAAAACGTGTAGATTTAGGGTTTGAGATACAGTGCTAGGAATATTCCATTACCTCGCTCTCTTACCTATATTTTTGTGTATTTGGGCTTCCCCTCTGATTTGAGGATATGAATTGAGATTTAAGGTTCTTCCATTTCTAAGGATGAATTTTGTTTATTTTCCAGAATTGAAAGGGTTATAGACAACAATACTACAGTGAAAATGGTTCCCATCAAGATAGTTCATTCTGAGAGCAGCGCGGAGAAGGAGAGTCGGCAGAGCCTTGTCAGTACTATGGAGCCTCCTGCTTTACCCAGTGGTTTGGAAAAGGACCAGATTAAAACACTCAGCACTTCAGAGCAGTCCTATTCACGATTCTGTGCTTACACCAGGCAAGGTGTAGAGCCAGAGCCAGAAGCCAGAACCAAACCAGTTGAGCCTCAACCAGCTGAAGAACCTGGGAGCAACTTGAAAGACAGCAGTGCTGCCACGCAAGCATCCAGCTACGTAAAGGCCAAAGAAAAGACCTTCGAAGACTGGAAGTCAGAAGAACTCGCCAGAGAGATTGTGGGAAGAGATAAATCTCTAGCAGACATACTAGATCCTAATGTGAAAATAAAGACAACAATGGATCTGATGGTTGGTATATTCCCTAAAGATGAACATCTCCTAGAAGAAGCTCAGCAGCGCAGGAAGCTTCTACCAAAAGTTCCCTCTCCAAAAATTTCAGAAGAGAAGTGAGTATTACTTTCTGTAAGCTAGTATGTCCTTCTATCCAGAGTGTGTCAGTAGTCCATGGGGGGTGGATGTCAGAATCTTCCTTCTGTTGAGGGTCTTTTCTAAGACTTCTATGATAGAATAGTAGTCAAGCATATACTACTAATGATACCATTAATGACAGAAACAGAACAGTGTTGTACAATATGAAAAATTTCCAAGACATGGTTGAAAGCTGGTTTTTGACAACTTACGAAATAATTAACTTCTTCCGTTTTATAGTGATTACATATTTTACCAAGATCATCCCGTCTAGTAACTGGATAGAGAAGGAACAATATTCTCACCTTTTTTATGTGATGAAAATTTACGAAGACAGCTTGAAGTGGGCATGAGGCATTTCCTAGAAGTGAATGAGATCAAAGAAATAAAATAATTGAATTCCATCCATGTTGATATTCTGTGGTTTTTTATTTTCTTGATACAAATTATCTGATAAGTTGTATCCTTCTCAAGAAGTTTGATTCCCTAATCAGAAAGTTAAATACTTACATTGTACTATCCTAGTCCAAAAGGATGCTGTGTATGACACAGATTTTTTTGCACTACTTTGTAAAATGTAACTTTCCATTTTGTTTCCAGATGAGATATCTTTGATCCATTTCACTTCTTGTAATGGTGAAAGGTCTTCTGCATGATTTCAGTTTTAGTTTTTGCTGAGCATGTACTGAATTCATACAGGTTTTCTTTACAGACAGTGTTTGTTTATCCTATTTACATAGGTAATGGTTTTCTCTTGGGCCCCCCTGCTTGCTTGTGAAGTGATGTCTCTAAAAGATTCTCCTTTCCTTTCATTGATTAGTCTGACAAGGCACTTAATGAAAGTTTTGTCTTTTTCCCAGGAAAGAGGAGCAGAGTGCACCGTCTGCCATCTCCCTGACAACCAATTCTACTTACTACAGCACATCTGCACCAAAGGCAGAGCTTCTGATTAAAATGAAGGACATGCAGGAGCAGCAGCAACAGCAGCAGAGTGAAGATGATTCTGAAGATGAACTGGATCATGACTTGTCAGAGAAGAAGGTAAAAGACATTTCTAAAAGTGTAATGGGAGGCTGAGTTCTGTTCATTACATTAACTGTGAATTTGTTTGACTAAACACCCCTCAGTAAAAGGCCTTCTAGATGTACGGGATCAGTTGGAAAAATCAGCCTCTTTTGGTTCTGGGGAGGTTTTTTGTTTGTTTTTGGGGATGAGTTAAGTGTACGCCTGAATTTAGGAACTTGGTATTAGGTGCTTCTTGCAACTTGTTGCACATTTTGGAAAGTCTCAAGGGGAGAAGTTTTGGGGAGGTTATTTTAGAGTAGCATTTTCCATTTGATGTTCTTCTATATTTCTCACTATGTACAAAGAAACAGCAGTTCTCATGTATCCCACTGAAATTGGTGGTAGTTTTAGTTGTTCCAAATTTTTGAAATTTAGGTCCAGAATTTGGGTTTGTCTTGAGAGAGAAGGAACATACACATACCTTCTTCTTTCTTATTTATTTTCCTCCCCCTTTGTTTTCATGAGCAGCAAACTAATTCTCCTGTCTCCCAAATTAATAATGATTGTGGGAGATAACTAATTAGCTTGGTGCATTCAGTAGAAGTTACTCGTCACAAGGGAGGGAAGCAGTCTTCTTACTCATCCCCATCCTTTGGTGTTTTATTTCTGATCAAATGTCACCATAATTCCCTAGATACTACAGTGATGATCTGACATTTGTGTGGATGGAGAAAGTGTTGTCCTGCAGTAAAATCATTGCATTCATCTCATTAGTGATTTGGCATAAAATATTTTAATCATTGTTCCCAGTACAGATAAGCTGGAGGAAATTTCTGTTTGATCAAGTGATGTAGTTAAGCTCTGTTTACCTAAGCCAGTAATGCGGTGGTGTGCAAACCTTTTCTGTCCAAGTCAGCTCTCTGCTTAAAAATCAGCTGCCAGGTTGTACTTGATAATCTAGTCCCAAAGAAATTGCTTTTAATTTTTAGGAATATATTTAGTTGCCAAGAAAGAGAGATTTCCACCTCTGGTTCAGTGCACACATGGCTGGCACTGCATTTGAGGGGGTTGTTGTGTTTTCTGTTACCTCTGTGTTGTTTCAGCCTCCCTCTGCTGCCTCTGCATCGCACGGTTCAATGTGCCGTGCACTGCCCAGGGGCATGGTGTGGCTGCAGCAGGAGACCTTCCCTCACCCTCTTGCTAGACAGCTGCTGAATCCAACAGCTGTGCTACTTAGACAAATTAAGGATTTTGCTTCATTTTAAATAATTTGGTTTTATCTGGTGCCACACATGACTGTCACGTTCATGATTTTTGCTAGAATTAGTTTCATTCTCATTAATTACCGAGTAGGAGGGAGGTAAAATTAAACCTTTCTTGTTTGCCCAACACACTAAATAAGAAAACTTTTATAAGCAAGAACACCATTTACTTCTGTTGATTTCTTAACAGGAAAATCATGTTCACCCTTTTCATACTCCTCCATCCATCCCCCCAGCTTCAGTATATACCACTAATCATATGAGATGGGAAGGTTTTCACAAAGAGCTTTTAACAGAACCCTTCCATCTTCTCTAAGTGTACATGTTGTAGCACACACACCCTGCTGCTTGCTTCTCTCCCTGCTCTTCCACATGGGGTAGGATGGAGCACTCAGTTCAATGAGCTTTCATCATGGATCTTGTCAGAAAACATATAAAACTCATTGTAAGTGGGTCAGGGCATCTTTATTAAATGGACAGAAGATACAGCTTGGCCCAGCTTCTCATATTTGGCAACAGTTTAACAAGGGATTGTTACGGACCTGAACATTTTAATGGCACACTTTCTGACTTCAGTAATTTTAGAGGGGCCATATGCCCGGAACCTGTTTCTTGATTCCTGGAAACTGGTAGTTCTGAAATTTCCTAATTGCAGTCCACTGTGGAATAATTGCTGTATTTGTAATTCTCTGCTCTGCAAACCAGAAATGTGTGATGCTTCTTTTTTTTCTTTTGAAATAAGTATAGGAATTTCATATAGGGTTGTTAATTTTTTTTTTGTTGTTGTTTGTTTTTTGGGCAAATCCCTGTATTCCCAGCTTCACATCCCCAGGAATGTGTGTGTCCTATGTACTGAGTTTAATGTAGGTTTACCACAATTATGAAATACTGATCAGATATTGAAGATGCTATAGAAGTCTCTTTTGTAGCAAGGAAAATCTATGTGTGGCTGTGTAGGAATTTTCCCCTTTGCCCTTGGGAAAATTTCAGCAACTCCTGAAGAGTGTAAAAATAATTCATGTATGCCAGTTTTTTTCTAGTTTGAGGCTTGAAGTCCTTAGGAATGGGGTGGTGAGCTGAAAGCACAGTATAATTTACGTAAAAGGATGCCAAGCAGTGAGCCACCTGAGCAGTGCTCTGCTGAGCCACTTTGTGTTGCAGCAAGAATGACTTTATTGTTTTCTTGCGTACTGGTACAGAATTCGCAGCTATAAATTATTCATCTGCCAGTCTCAAGATGTAGACTGCAGCTCTTCTGGCTCAGTAGATATTGAACATAATACCGGTTTTCTGCAAAAGCATGTAGTGAGTTCACAGTTGTTGCATGCAGAGGCTGCTTCATCTGGGTAGGAAGCAATCAGTGATCATAATCCAATTCTTAATAGATATGACAGTCTTAGAGAGTATTTATGGCCTTCTCACCTGAAAAATTGTTGCTTTAGAGGTTAGCTTCAGATGCTTGGGATGTTATTAAACAGGATGAGGATGTTACCGGGAAAATGGCTTCTTTCTTTTTTTAAAGAAAGAAACTGAGAGCGCTGATCTGGACTGGCAGACCAGATCAGTAAATGCTGAGCAGCCATGTGGCTTTTTTTTAATTAAAGTTGCAGCACAGATGCAGAAGTGAGAAAACTTGAGATAATAACATAGAGCACCACAATATCCTGCTGTGTTTCGAATGGTGAAACAGCAGCACAGTGCATGTCATCTGAGGGAAATGGGAGCGTAGCACTGTGACCTACATAATCCAAATCAAACTGCATTTGCATTGAGAGAAGGGGGAAAAAAATCAAATCCTGCAGATTAATCAGTCAATAAAGCAGGCATCTGTAGAACTGCTTACTACCTTAATCTTTTGGGCACCCAGGCTAACAGATAACCCGGATCCAGATTAACCTGGACTGAGTACATTAAATCAAAAAGGAAAAAACCAGCATGGATAATCCATGGGTTGAATTTTTACTTTCAAAAAGGCTGTTACATTTTCAGGGTGTAGCTGCTTTCTGTTAAGATGGCAGACTTTGTTTTGTGTTGGTTTTTGTTCCTAAAATAAATTGGCAATGACTGCTCAGTGGCCTCTGTGAGCAGCAGCTGCTATCAGTATGTTTCTCAGTAATCATGAAGGCTTGTAATCAGATTTGCATTTAGAAAGCAGAGTTCCTAAAGAATGTCATGAGTAATTTAAAAAAAAAAAAAAGCTAGGGGTACTGTGAAAGAATGATTATTTTAAAGGATGTAATTTTCATTCAGAATTTGCACTGAGGTGTATGTTGAGAGAATGCTCTGGAAATTTTTCTTACCTGAAATTACCTGAATGTCAAATAGGCATCTACATTTAAATGAATGAGGCGTTTTTAGGGTGTGATTCATCTCAGAGCTGACAACTAGCTGAACTAACTTCTACACCTTGTGCACCAGTGAAAGCTCATGGGCGTGTAAGAAACAAGACCTCTTGCCCAAATGCAGGGAAGTAGCACAGAGGGACCACAGGTGATCAGAGGAGATCTGGATTCTTGGTCTGGTTTCTGCTGGTTCTGCACCTGACATGCTTTTCTGAGGCAGTGCATGTGCACCTCAGGCAGTGGGGACTATGGTACAGAAGCCCCCCAAACTTCAAGTGAGGTTGTGTATTCGCCTGGCCTGAGACAGTGACAGCCAGAGATGCTTCTTGGGTCCTTTGGCAAAGCCACGTTGCACAGCTTTGCACAGAGCTGCTTTGTACAATGCAGTAGATTTTATTCCCTGCTCTGTGCCGGAGGGATTATGAATGACTACCCTACAGAAATGTTATAAGGCACTGTTAATGCTAAGATTTTCTGAGAGTGGAAGGACTGCTATTGGAGGAATGCTAATATAATGCAGAAAGGAAAAGAAAGCTTGACAGTGCCCTAGTTTTAACTGCATCATGTGGGAAATACAGGATTGTTTTTCTGGTACTGTGTATCTTCCTAAGTCCAGCTCTTCAGCAAGGTGTCATGGACCTGGTATTTAGAGACACAGGCATGTGCTGTACTTTCTGTTGCTCACAGCAGGCTTTGAAGCTGCTCAAAGAAGCAGGAATGCTTGTTGGTGCAGTGAAAAGCCTTCATCTTCTTCCCCAAAGGTAATTTGCTTTAACACAGGTCTCAAGCTGAGCACCGTACAGCTATGTCCTGAACCTCTGAATGCAGAGGTATTGACCTTAGACACAGACATGTATTTATTTGTAATGCACCCATTGTCAAAGCCTCATGGAAGTTTGAAATGTATTAAAGTGCTAGCTGACATGAATTTCAGAAGTAGGGAAAAATGCAGTGGTGCTAATAAATTCTTATCTCCTTTATTTTCCACAGCAAGAACTTATTGACAGCATTAGTAGGAAGCTGCAGGTGCTGAGAGAAGCACGGGAGACACTTCTGGAAGACATCCAAGCAAACAATATCCTGGGGGAGGAGGTAGAGGCCATTGTGAAAGAAGTCTGCAAACCAAATGAGTTTGACAAATTCAAGATGTTTATTGGTGACCTTGACAAAGTGGTCAACCTCCTGCTGTCCCTGTCCGGTCGTCTGGCCCGGGTGGAAAACGCCCTCAATAACCTGGATGACAGCACCTCTCCAGAAGAACGGGTGAGAAGGGCCAACAGTAATACCCCTGCATTTAGGGGAGCTCGTGTGGGGGTTTTTGTTTGGTTTTGTTTATCTGAATTGCAGTGCTTAACATGAGGGATATTGAGTGGATAAACCTCATAAGGCTGTTTTTTTAAGATTTCTTAAAACTTCTCTCTTTGCCTTCTTTTCTTGGAATACTGGAACTACAAGTGGCTTGCTGAGAAAAAGTGGGTTTGGGGTGCAGCATACTGGAAAACAGGCTTCTTGGCAAAAGTTTAAAGAAAGAGGGAACCTACTGATAAGGGCATAAAAAGGAGGCAAACAAAAATATTGTAACAATTCAAGATGGGAAAAGGAGTGTTCGTGCTGTAATGCAGAAAGCTTGCAGACTTTGTACTCAACAAGGATCTTGATGCAATTCTATAAGGTTGTTACAAAGAAAATGCTTCTCATCTACTACAGCTTCCTTCCACAATGCCTGGTGAGGAACAAGAGCAAGAAACAACAGAAGGACAAGCCTTTAAAAGAAAAGGGGAGGGGAGGGGAAACAGGGGGAGGCATTGCAAAAATAATTTTTCAGTAGAAAACATGTTTTACCCAAGCAGAATAGCCTGGTAGTGATGTGGAGGACTTGCAGCAGAAGTGAAAATTTCAGGAGCAGGAGCATTCAAGGTGCTCTTAACCTGCTTGCAGAAATTTGTTTAACTTCAAATCCCATCAGGCCTTACCTGGAAAGGAGATACATAGCAATGCAGATATGCACCAAAGGAGAGATGTAGATATGTGTGAAACTTAGGCTAAAATAAATAGAGAGTGTGGAGAGGGAGGTGTGTATTAAGTGAGTTTAACTTCTACGGTTAAATGAATGTGAAGTAGGATTTTTGGCTTGTAGCTGTGGACCAACATGCCAACAGTCCTAAGTGTTGTAACAGAATTTTTTCCACAGGCTGTGGCTTCATGTTGTTTCTCAGCATTGTTTCACACCTAAGAACCAGTAAGTGCTGGGACTGATCTGAAGCTGTGCTTTTGCTGTTTGGCCCTAACATACGTGATTAATGGCTGTTCAGACCTCTCTCTGACTGAGGGGGAAGGGAAAGTATTTGACAGCTTATTAAAGGGCAGATCAAAGCTTCTGACACTAAGAGAAATTTAATCCCTCATTAGACTTTTTTCTAAGTGTGGTTGCAGTTGCGTAATGGGGAAGGAGCTACCAGATGATGTGTGCACATAGGAAACACAGCTTGAGAGCTGTGATAGAAATAGCTTGCCGGCTGGGTGTGGAAAAGGAAGGTGGTGAGGAGGTGGTGTAATAAGGACAGTCAGAAATTCTGTGTGCCCTGATGTCAAATTTATACTGACAGAAATCCAAATCCCTAACATATTTTAATCCCCATTCATCTTCACATGCACTGACACCAGTCTTGCCGTAGTAACATCAGGAGAGATCCATCAGGACTGAGACGAGCCCTGGAGGGAAAGACCTGGGGGTGTTGGTGGATGAAAAGCTCAACATGACTCAGCAATGTGCACTTGGAGCCCAGAGAGGCAAACGTGTCCTGGGCTGCATCAAAAGCAGCATGACCAGCAGGTCAAGGGAGGGGATTCTGCCCCTCTGCTCCTGGGAGACCCTGCCTGGAGTGCTGCATCCAGCTCTGGGGCACAAAACACAAGAAGGATACGGACCTGTTGGAACACTTCCAGAGTAAGGCCACTCGGTTGATCAGAGGCCTGAGCATGGCTCCTATGAAGACAGGCAGAGAGTTGGGGCTGCTCAGCCTGGAGAAGAGAATACTAGGGAGGTCTTAGAGCAGCCTGCCAGTACGTAAATGGGGTTTACAAGAGGGCTGGAGAGGGAGTTTTTACAAGGGCATGTAGTGATAGGACAAGAGGGAGTGGCCTTCAGATAAAGGAGGACAGGTTTAGATAAGATATCGGGAAGAAATTCTTCCCTGAGGGTGGTGAGACACTGGAACAGGTTGCCCAGAGAGGTTGTAGACCTGCCCTCTTCCCTGGAAATATTCAAGAGAACGTTGGATTGGACTTTGAGCAACCTGGTCTGGTGAGAGGGGGGTTGGAACTATATGATCTTTTAGGTGCCTTCCAACCCAAATGATTCTATGATTCTATGAAATCTATCTGGAAGTATTGAATTTAGACTGGTGCTTGTGGCTTTTTTGGTTGTCCTTTAGTATTTTGTAGGTCAAATGATAATATGTGGTGAACCACTAATGTACCATATAAACAAAACAAGATTTTACTTCATTGTTGGGGAGCATATTCCCAGTGATCGCTGATTTTTTTTTTTTTCCCCAAGCTGATGTTGTCTAATAAACATTGCTCTGATAGCTTTTCACTTTCTAGGAACCTGCAACAGCTTACCAGACTTTCTAAATAAAAGCATTCAAATAATGACTGCTGAGTTAATATTTTGACTATCAGATGCTCTGCTATAGGTCTTTTTTTGCCACAGGGGAGCAGTATCAGATATTTCAAGTTCAGCTTCTGAAAGGGCCTTCATCTGAAGAGCTACCAGCCACCTTCCTCTTACACAGGAAGGCCCGTGTTTTCTCATTGCTTGCCCTTTGTGTCCATGTCCTCTTGAATTCGTCAAATTCTGGCTAGTTCTGCTGCTGCTCAGCATACACACACCTGCAAGGCTGCCCTGGGAGCAGTCTAGCTACACTCCTGAGTCTGGGGCTGTTTGCTAGTTGCCCTGGTGAGTTCAGGAGAATTGTTAGTTCCATCTCTTTGCAGCAGATAATTCTGCTTGCAACTTGCAGTGGGATTTTTTTTTTTCCCCTGGCATAAGCTCAAAGGAAGATTAAACTGTTTTTTCTAATAGTGTGTGATTTTTGTGACTTGTCTTTCATAGCTGTCTTGAATCTTGAGTTAATCTAGGCTGTGTATTCTAAGTACATTGAGAGCACAAATCTGAAAACATTTCACTCTTGAGCTTTGGGCTGTCTGTAGAAGCCCAGATCACCAAAGAGTCAGCACAGGATGCATGTGCAACTCTGACAGGTTTATTAAAGCTCACTGGTCTGTAGTCCCCTTTGTGTCATACTTCCATCTTGAAAAGACTGTTTTCTATTCTACAAAAACACTTCTTTGTAAATCCTTCAGGGTTATTAAATAGCATATGTGATTTAAAAGAAGGTGCAAATTAAAAAGATGGGCATGTTTATTAGAACAGACTGAGGTTCATTTGAAGACAGCTTCTCAAAGAAAATTCATCGCTGAAGCAAGGGTAGGAGTTATGGATTGGTATCTCTTAGGGACACTTTTTAATTAAGTTCAGACAGCTGTACAGAATTCTTGATGTCAGAGTAAGCCTCTGTCACTGGAAAAAGACAATCACTTGTAGGCAGACATCTGAAATAGGTTGGATTGATGATGCTCCTGTTTCTCTCCATGTACTGCCAAAGGAGTGTAGCCCCATGATTCATTCAGGTGGGGCTGTGTAGACGGGTGATGCTGGGGGAGAGGAATACAGCTGCTCTCCTCTGCTGTCCTCTTCCTTTGTGTGTTCCTCCATTCAACCTCCCTTTTTCCTGTTTTGTCTCTTGTGATGGCACGAAGCAGAACGTTTACAGCCCTTTCTGGGGAATAATGCTTTTTTTGGTTTTGCTTCGCTTTTGCCCTTCTGTTGTCTTGCCTCAGCGTTCACTCTTGTTCATGTCTGAAGACCACAGGACTTCAGATCTCATAGGGAAGGCTTGTAGATGCAGCAGAATTGCTAAATACACAGTGTCAGGAGCTGTACAAGAACAAATTGCTCCATTAATTGGTCTGTTTCTGGTTTCTGTAGCCATAGCTGTGCCAGTGCTGTGTATGAAAGATGTAAGACATTGCTGAGTGAAGTCTTAATTTGAAGAACTGTTTTTCAAAGGCTACTGTATTGTATACAGCTATTCAGAACTAGTAAGTAGTAAAGGAGTCTTTGAAGTAATGCTTTTGAGGCCAGTAGAAAGTAATGGTGCATATTTCCTTTATTTACTATCTTTTTTATCAGTTTGTTAGTGCATTTTATTAGTCTAAATTTTAAGAAGCATTCTTTTTCCACCTTTCTAAATATTCAGGAAGGTCGCTGTAGATGAAACAGACTTGAGATTTAAACAGTGAAGCTGTTGTCCCATCCTAGTGTACCCAGTGAATTTATAACTGTTTTTCTTTTCTCCTAAGCGGACATTGGTAGATAAGCAAAAGCTGCTGACCCAGCAACATGAGGATGCAAAGGAGCTGAAGGAAAACCTGGATCGTCGAGAGCGCATTGTCTTCGACATTTTGGCGAACTACCTGAGCGAGGAGAACTTAGCAGACTATGAGCACTTTGTGAAAATGAAGTCGGCCCTTATCATTGAGCAGCGAGAGCTTGAGGACAAGATCAAGCTGGGGGAGGAGCAGCTGAAGTGTCTGACTGACAGCCTCCAACCTGAGCGGCTCAAATAAGGGCACTGAGTCCAGCCAACATGGGAAAAATGGGAAAGAAGAAAGGGATAGAGGAGTTTCCAAGTATACAAATGAGTATATTGGCTTGCCTGAGTGTCTGGTAGAGAAACAACTGCACAAGAGAAAAATAGCTCTCACAACAGCAATAATGCTCGCTCTCATTTTTTTTGGAATGATGTATTTAATTTTTTAGAACACATTTTTATTGCTGGACTCTACAGCTGTTCCTCATTGCTTAACATCCAGAAAGCTCCACAGAAGAAGACAGACTCTTAACCTTTCTGCTCAGTATGTTCAAAGTCTGTGGCAGTTGTGCATGCAAACAATGGTTTTTAGAGTAGGTTGTATACTTCCTTTATGTTCAGATGCTGCACAGTCTGCTGGGAAACCCCACAGCAATTCATGAATGCACACACATTTAGAAGCTCTAAATTTAGTGGGTTTTTACGTTTTTTTAAAGACACATTAAATAGGGAAAGTGTGCATCTTATAGCTAATATATTCAGATTGCTGAAATGCAGTGTCACTCTGATCCTGTGGCATCAGACCCTTTTTTGTAATATTGTATATAGAATGGCACTTTCCCCTTGCAGAAAACAACTTTAAAATTAGTCTCAGTTAAATGCTTCTTAACCAGCTTGCAAATCACCTAATGCATACCTTGCTGAAGATTTTTTTAAAATTATTTTGCAAGACATATTTGTACACCCTCTTAATGCAATGCAAGTGATTTTCTTTACCAAGTTGTACTTGATTTAAGAAATGGGCTGGAAGTACTGTGCTGATTTTATTCAAAACATTTTTCATCTAAATTATGTAGAAGACTCGTTTGCTTTTTTGTGCTTTTTTTATGCATGTTTTTATTCTTCTTGTCCCAAACCCACTACACTTCATGGAAATAAATGTAGGTTAAGGACACTGCTTCTGTTTTTCTTCTGATTGCTCAACATGGTGATGGTTTTATATAGCCAGTTCAGTTCTACTGAAGTTGACCTACATAATGCTGTTCATTCCTCTTTCTCAGACTACCAAATGCAGTATAAACAATTCTGCCATGTAAGTACTGTGCATTACTTGGAGCAACTCTGCTTTGTAACTGTGAACGTAAGTGGGGCTGTTTGCTTGGTTTTTCCATTGAACAGTGATAAAGGGGAGGATGTGAGTTCACAGTATCAGATCACTGCTGGTGTTCTCCTAATACTGCCATTGACTTAGATAATTTCCAGTAGCTCTAAAAAGAGGTGCTAACTCATGTTTTCAGTGCAGTAATGGGTTATGCTGACTTGCTTAGATACCTACAGTGAAATTCTGTAATGTCTTAAGTGTCAAGTTCTATGTTCAGATAAAGTTTTGCAGGCAAAGAAAGTCTTGGAAGACTTTGTGTATATGCCTTTTCCGTCATAATAAGGAAAACATTTCTCTCTCCTCAGACAAATAGGTTCCCCAACCAGAAGCCATTTTCAAGGCTGATGTGAATGCCAGTCTGTAGCTAAGCAGGTTGAAAATACAAATAGTCAGTTGTTGAAAAGAGAGCAAAGAATTCTTCCCACTACTCCTGCAGCATTCACAAGAGTGTTTCTGTCCTTCTTATGCGAATCCTCTCTTTTGTGGGAAAGAACTGGAAAGGCGCTGATCAGTGAATTCCTTGCGAGCTGGGAAACTGGGGAGTAAAAATCCTCTGGAACCAGTTCCTTTACAGACAGATTGAAACATTAAAAGGACTGTTGCCCCCACACACACCCTTATCGTGCACTACTTTGTATACCTGGACCAAATTTTAATTGAAATGATGTTGATGTGCATCAGTTGAGGTCAAATGGAGCTACCATTTTGCAAGACCTACAGCTGACCTTAGTTTTTCCCTCCTAGTTCAGAAATGTAGTCTTCTGGCATCTCACAGTTATTTGCTGCTATGTTCCTAGGACAAGTGGTCCCTTTGTCCTTAAACTTATCCCTTAGCCATAACAAACCCAAAACTAAACATAAATTATGCTTGTCTTTTAGCTTGGAGAAAAAGGTGCATTGTTTTATCTGTGGCATTTTAAAAATTTTACATATTGTGGTTACTCTGAAATGTGTATGTGAAATGTGAATAATAATATAATTACAATGTGTTTGTATACAGTACTTTGATTTAGATCTCTGATAAAAGGTAGCAATATTGTGAAAGCTATATCTATTATCCTTTTCACAGACCAGTTGTGTAGACACTATTCTCTCCTTTCCTTTTTCAAAACTGTTGAAAATCACTCACCCTGGAAGTGTGAAGATGGTGGCCTCCCAATGTTATATGTAAATCTGTAAATAGCTGTACTGTTGCTTTTTGAAAAAAATCTGGTGCTAATGTTTTGCCTTTGGCATCCTGGGGATGGCTGTTTCTTCATCCTTTGTTGTTCTCAATTCTAGATCTCTTTGTATAGTGAAAGATCTCCACAACGCTTCTCCAGCCATTTGGATCCTGCAGCCCAGAGTGAAAATGTACAGTTTTCCTGCCTGACACTTAACATGTACCTACTGACAAATGGTATTGCTTGACTTTGAGAAAATAAACTGTATATTTCAATGTAAAGTTAGTTTTTGTGTGCAGTTTTAATGTCAAAAGCTACTCCTTTCCTTTGCTTTGCTTTGCAGTGTTGGCCGTCTCGTGGTGCCCGTCAACAGTGCTCTGAGCTTGGCCAGGCCAGTTATCCTGTGGTCTGACATAGTTTGTTGTCTTCACACAGCTTATGTAATGTGTTGAGTAATCGATCATTCTCAAGTTCCCAGTGTGAGTAAGTACCAGAAATGTGTTTGTGTCTGTTTAGTATTATAAGAGTATGAATATGAGATGGCAGAAAAGTAAAATGTGTTATGAGGTCCATAAAATAAATGGGTCTCTCACCACTTACAGAATACATACCAGGGCTGTGCCGGTTTGGACAAATTTGGAGGAAAATATCCTCTGATGGAAGGCAGGTTACAACCACCCCTCCCCCACCAGGTTCAGGAAAAAAAGAAATTTTCCTCGGAGGAAAATGGAAGAGATAAAAAAACCTATTTATTTAACAAACACACAGGAAAAGGATAATAATGCTACATAATAAAACCGCTTGCTATGGAGAGAAACCTGGGAAGATTTCAGAGTCCTTCTGTAGGTGTGGCCTCTCTCCTCCTCCTTGGAGCTGGGTCGTGGGCCCACCTCCGGGGCCTCGATGGAAAATTCTCCTGATGTGTTCTGATGTTGAAACAGTCCAGAATAAAAGAAGGGAAAAACCAAAGTCCCAGGAAAACGAAGCCCAACTCTGAGTCTCCCTCAGGAAAAAGGGAGCTGAAAGCTGGCTGAAAAGCAAGAAGGGTGCTTCCTCCGCTCTTGCTGCTGCAGAAGCAGAGCAGTGTGTATCTGTGTCCTTGAACAACTGCTTTGAAAAGTTCGCTCTGTTTTTTTTCCTCTCCCCCCTCTCAGGTTCAATTTAAAGGCACAGAAAGGCACAAAGTTAATTTCTGGGCATAGAGCAGCGACAGGGGATGCACATCATAAAGTCACCCCAAGACAAGGGGGGAGCAGTTCAGGCTTTCCTGCTTGGGCAGTTCCACTGTTTCAGCTCCATCCCATGTTTAGAATGGATACTTCATACGGAAATATCATAAGTCAGTGGTTCGCAAGATTTTTTGCAAGAACAGATCACTTGTGAACTCTCCGACTCTAAGAGACTTTTGCAGAAACTTCAGTTTAATGAGGGTTCTTAGATTAACTGCAGAATCTTCTGCCTCATTGGGAAACACTGGCACGTATGCACAAATCTGTAGTAGAGGTGACCACAGATCACAGAAACATAGCTTGATCCTAGAAATTAATTGTCTGTGAAGGTCTTTATAAAATCTGGGAAAAGGGAGTTAGGGAAAGAAAAATACCTGGGTATTTGTAGGACTTTTCTAAACTTTTCACCCTTCTTCTCCCTCTCTCTTTGTACATGGACCCACCTGTTTATGCCTGTTTTTGTGAGTTTTCCTGGTATAATCCAGGACGGCAGCTCCAGAGGAATAGCAGTCTAGTTTTTGTGTACTACTTGAATTTTTTTTAAATTGCCTTTCTTTGAACTGAAATTCAGCTCTTTATTTTCTCTTGTGGGATACTTGAGACCCTCAGATTTCAAAGGAGTCACCATTTTATGATGTTCTTTCCCAATCGAGTTCTAGTGATTAATTTCGGTGTACTTAATTGACTCAGTTTTTAGAGCTGAAGTAATCTGTTGGCAATCCAGTAGCTCTAGCAAGGCCTTGTGATACGCACTAGAAAGCAACTCCTGGTTTAGTCATTTATTGTGGAAGTTCAAAGGCTTATTCTAATTAAGGGCTTCTCAGTTGTGCAGGTTTTTTTAGAGGATAAATTGTTTTTTCTATATACTTGAGCAGATGATGCCCACAGAATATTACGAAAATTAATAATTACATCTTTAAACTGGATTATATGTTGTCAGTTGTCAGCAGTGGTAAACTGGTGATCACATTTACTTACCACAGTTCCAGTCTGCAACTTAACTAATTACAATGATCCATCGACTGTAAGATGGGTAACCCATGTGAACGAGCAACTCACCTGTGAAATCTTGGGTTTCATTCTTCCTACCTGCTGTTTTGGTAATGTTTCTGTGAATAAAGTTGTTCCACGTGAAGTAGGTTAATACATTCCAGAGGAAATTTTGAATTGAAATAAATTGGGTGCAGTTCAGTAGCAGAAGGTAATTCTCACTCAGGCTACAGTAGCCCACCTACAAGCAGAGCAAGTATCACTTTAGGAGGGGCTACAGTAAACACCTTTTTCTTGGTTGTAACCATGTGGGTTAGTGGGCTGTTGTGTATTTTAGGCTGAGTTTTATTTTAGTCTCAGCAGTTGAGCCTTTCCTGAGCACAAGACTAGTAAAGTGCAGGTTTTTTTCTCCTATGTTAAAAATCCTCACAGTGGCTTCATTTTTAGATGCTTTGATATCTGCCTTGGAGGCAGTATCCTAAGTTTTGCACGGGGAGATGGCCTTGTGATTAGGATGTGCCTTCCACCATTGCCAAACACGTCAGTGTTAGTGGGGCCCATGTTCTCCCTTCCTCTTAATTCTCCTCCATGCAACAAACTGCTTCCTGGTAAAGTTAACAAGAAATGTATCCACAAACTGTCATTACCTGTTGCCTGCCTCTGCTTCTGACTACCTTGTGCTGGCTGCTGCCGTGGGTGGGATGCCAAAAGTATCTGCGCTGATTTCCGGCACGTCTTCTGGGGTGAAGCAGAATGAGGAATTCTGTATATCTCCTCTCTGTTGTCATTTGTTAACCTACAACAGTGCCACTAGAGAACAACCAGATTCCCAATGCATTTCATCTTTTGTTGGAATACTTTAAATTGCTGCTTGTGATTGTCTCAACACAGGCGAGATTTTAATTGAAGCAAATGGATTTGTGACTGTGAAGCTGAAGATATACAGGGTGGTGGAAGATACAGAAAAATAGTCATACTTACTTTCGATAACACAAAATCTCCAGCAAAATGGCATCTAAAAGGCCTGCATGCTACCTGTCCCAGGTGAGAACTGTCAAGAATTTTAGGTCTATGTTCCTATATTTTAACAGAGTTAGTGAAAGAAAGGCTTTTCTTAAGTGCATACCAAGCTGCAACTGTGTTAACTGAACTATTCATTCCAAGCAACTCCTGTAAGATGAGCCAGTACTGGCTCTGAGGAAGCTGTGGTCTGACACACGTTATCGAGGGTTGTTGATTTGCTGCTGTTCCTTGTGACAGCAGCATTTGCTGGGCTCCTTATGGAGCACATGTTCTGGAAATGGGGTAATGGATGTCTCCTTACAAGAATTTTACCAAAACATTGTTTCAGTGGAGCTGTGAAGTCCAAAAGCCTGAGAGGAATTAACAAAATCTTCCTGACGAGGATTATTTCAGGCATTTAGTTTCAACATCTGTTTCACTTCCCAGTTGTCTGCTCTTCATAGTGTTTGTTACTGATAAATTACACTTGTGTCTTTTCTCAAAGTCTCAGAGAAATATAAATACAATGAGCAGTCACAGGCTAAATAATAAGCAATGGAGGGAAGACAAGATTGTTTATCTCAGTATCTAAATATGAAAGGCATGAGTCCTGTGAATACTATTCATAGCCACTCCCAGGAGTTGCAGCTTCAGCAGCTTTCTCACGCAGGTATGGTTCCTCCAGAGATAAAATGGGAAAACAAGCTGTGATGGTCGAAAGTGGCCAACACTGACTGGAAAGGGGTGGAGCAGTCATTCTCTTACTAATGGGGTGATACATATCACAAGGAAGTGAAAACCAAGAAAATCTGGAAGGATCAGTGCCCTGAAGGAAGAAAAACTGAACCAGTGGTAAAGTGCTTCAGGACTATGAATTTCCTGTTTTTCTTTCTCCATACGTGACACGGCTGAAGTGTTCTGTCACCATGGGCTAGGGCAGGCTTTTTAGTTACTACAATGTAAAAATACCTTAAAGCATCTTTGAAAGTTAAAGATATGGGGAATAACTCGGAATTTCAGAATCTGAGGTCTCACTATGTAAGACCATCATGTTCTGTGCATTCAGTGACACCCCTTTCTTGGTTCAGGAGACACTGGAAGCTCTCTGGCACTAAGGAGCCTGGAGGTAGTTACCCTTTGAGGAAGAAGTCATCCTTTCTGTGTGATCATCCTAAATTCACTAAACAGGCCAGCTAGCTGGACATGCTGAGATGCTGAAGTCACACAGGCTGGGAGACGAGGGTGTTTACAGCACAACACACATTTACAGAATGAGTAACCTGGCTTGTTCTCTGGGGTTTTGCTTTCCTAATTGCCACCTCTTCGGAGCTCGATTTAATACCGGGCTTCTGGTTGAGGGCAGAGCAATACCCAATTCCTGTTTAAGCTGATCATTGTTTTGCCAGGAAAGCATGATTTAGACAGCAAGAAGCTGAAGATCTAAATATTCAGCCTTGCCATCACTAGGGAGTGGAGGATCTTGGGTTTCTATTCCCAGGACTTTCTTGCATAGTTCATAGTAGGCCATCAGTGAATTTGAAAGCAGAAATACTCCATGGAGGAGCATGACCAGAATGTTCCTCAGTGCCCTACCAGATCATAGAGTGGGCTGCGTTGGAAGGGACCTTAAAAATTACCTAGTTCTGTCTTCCTGCCATAGACAGGGACGCCTTCCGCTAGACCAGGTTGCTCAAGCACTCATCCAACCTGTCCTCAAACATTGCAGGGATGGGGCATCCACAGCTTCTCTGGGCACCCTGTTCCAGTGCCTCATGACCCTCACAGTGCAGAATTTGTTTTTAATACCTAATCTAAACCCACCTTCTTTCAGTTTAAAGCCTTGTCCTGTCATGCAGTGGCATGCAGTGGCATGCCTTTGTAAGAATTTTCTCTCCAGCTCTCTTGTAGGCCTTGTTGAGGTGCTAGAACGTCTCCCTGGAGCCTTCTCTTCTCCAGGCTGAGCAGCCCCAACTCTGTCTGTCATCACAGGAGAGTGGTTCCAGCTTTCTGATCATCATCCAGGCCCTCCTCTGGACCTGCTTTAAGAAGTCCACATCTCTCTAGTGCTGGGGACCCCACAGCCGGATGCAGCACTCCAGGCACAATCACCTCCCTGGCCATCCTGCTTTTGGTGCAGCCCAGGGATACATTTGGCTTTCTGAGCTTCAAGCCCCCTCTTCTGGCTCACATCCAGCTTTCTGTCCCTCCAGACGCAGGATACAACATCAGGCTTGGAATCCAGCCTTAAACGCTGTATAATTGCAGTGTAAGTGCCAAAGGCTGTTGAGGATACAGCTGCAGATCCACTTCTGTCCTGGTTTTTTTCAAGTCTGAGGTGCCTGGGTTCAGACACTGATACCAGAGCCCAACTCATCAGCATGTATGGGGTGCTAGACCTAGATTGCAGTTTAGGTATACAGCTAGTGGCCTAAATAAAGAGCCTGATTGGCCTTGATTCCCTCTGTAGCTGAGCTGAGTTAAGGTTGCTGAAAGAGCTTGGTTCAACCCAAATATCTTCCCCTTCCTCACCTCCTTCTCCTCTTGGCAGACAAAGCTAATTTAGGCATTGAAATCAGAAGTGGGATTAATCCATGCCTTGGGTCCCTAACTCAGCACTAAATTCTAAAAGCTGAGGTGTTGTGTGCAGCATTAGTTGCAGCTCCATTTGCCAAATGCCTGCACATGCTGAATCCTTTTGGTTTTAATACAGAAGGTGTCTCTGGCATTTCAGATCTAGGGATTCTTACAAGGCTCTGTTCTCCAAATGTTCTGGGTATTTGTATACAATTAGAGTTCAAGAATTTAAAAAAAACCACTTTTCTTCCGATTTTTATGCAATAGGGAAGAAAAAAACCTAGGTGAATAAACTTCATTGTCACACTGGTTTTGCAAAGGTGGAGTCACTTAGACCAGCATTTTTTGCAATGGGCAGTTCCACCAAACCAGTAAGAGATGACTGCAACAGAAGCCCAGTGATAATGGTCACTGTTTGCAATGTATATGGCAAACAATGAAGAGGAAAGTTGCATAGAGAAAAATCGGTAGTCTGGGTGTGTTCAAACAAATTATCATTTCATATGGTGACATGCAAAGCAATTAATCAAGGAGCAAATGATGGTGATCAGATGGACAATGACATATAGAGCAGACTATCAAAACCTGTGTGGGATCCCAGCAAATGAACAGTTCACATGAGCTCTGTGCTCTAGGAAAAAGGCTGAGAGAGAGGAACACAGGAAAAGTAGTAACTTGTGATGCAATATTGCTGAATACTTCATAAACTTTCTAAAATATTGGGACTAATCCCACAATCTATATCCAATGCAAAGGACAGGAAAATGAGAGAAGAGACTCACATGAATTATTAGAGAGTAGAGAGATACGTCATAACAAAGAGCACTCACTGGTCAAAACTGGGATTTAAAAGTTGGTGTGTGTGTGCTATTGAGCATCACATACAGCAAGAGAATCATTTGAGCAGAGAAAGCCCTGTCAGGACCCAGCGAGTACAAGACAGATACATGAAAATAAAAATTGGATGCAAATGTTCAAGGGTGTCAGGAGTGCAGTCCTGTTGTCATGAATGATGGGGAAAGTGCAGTGTGAAGGTTGGCCATAAAGCCTCTGGAAGTCAGGAAACTGGGAATGAAAATTTTATGGTCACTATAAATCCACCTTTTGTGTTTGCTGTTCTTACATTATGTGATCTCATACCAAGGTGTGACTTCTTCAGTAAATATTTAGATTGCCTACAGTTTTACAACAGGGGTCTTAAAAGAGCAGCAGTAATTATAACATGGCTTTTGGAGCTGACAGGTCAGGAAAACAGGCTTGCAAGCCCTGGGCTTGCAAATGGGGCTTGAGCACTCTAGGCAGCATGGCTGAGCCAATTTTTTTTTCTTCCATTACAAACCCTCTCCACACATGCACCTATAGGAACTGCCACAAACTCTTCTCCTTTCACTGGTTCAATTAGTTATTAAGTGCTTTTGTTTTTTCTTCTGCGTTTGGGGTTTCCTACCAGCATTCCTGTGCTGACCAATTTAGCTGTCCATAAAAGCATTCCCCTCTTCATCAGAACCTTCCAGGTGGTTGTCCCCACATTTTGAAACTCTCCCAAGCTCCAGCATGTGCTGGAGCATTGATGACCTTCCATCTCTGCCTTGTAACTTGTAAGCTGGCTTAGGAAGGCTTTGAGGGAAAGCAGGGGCAGTTTGACACTTCTTTCCCCCACTGCCCAAGTAAATGACAGACCAGCACAAGGATAAAAAGTAGAGCTGTCCTGCCTTTGGGTTGGAGATGCTGGAATAACACACTTTTGAAAAGCAGCTACCCTTCACATATTTAAGGAATTTGCCCTGTCTGGAGCTCTTTACAGAACTGTGTCCTTCTGCTCTCCACTGGCACCCAGCTTGTGGCTGTTCAGGTTTTCATAAGAAATCTGTTTTGCTTTCTGCAGTATCCAATTTTACTTGTGTTCTCAGTCACCAGAATATTTCTATCTACTTCCTAGTACATTAATCTAAATAGGGTACTGGTCAGGTGAAAGATCACAGTCATTATTTAGCTATTACAGTAGCCAGGAATTGGGGCAAAGGTACAGAAGAAATCCTTTCAGGGTGTCAGTAAAGACCCTAAAGATCTCCTACCTCACATCATGGCCATGATCAGCTAATGAGAAACCAGTTATTCATATTGTTCTCCTAAACTAGTGCTTTAATACGGCCCCATCTTTTGTGCAGGGAGTTGCTTTGTAAAGCTGTTAAACCCCCATGCTCTGTTAACAGCTAAAGGTTTCTATTGATCTCTTACTTTCATTCCCTTTAATGAAAATTCATTGATATTTGATTTCCTTGTCACTTCTAACAGCTGATAAGAACAAGCTGCTGAAGCAGCTCCAGTGAAGTGGCAAAAGCTTGGTGTTGTAGCACTGCAGCTCTCTCAGAAACGCTGCCAAGGCGGAGTGAAACCCCAGGGTGACGTGTTGATAACATTCTCCCATCAGGTGGTCTTTTCCACTGGCTCTGAAATGTCAAGTCTGAGGAAAATGTCTTTGTTAAGCTTTGAATGACCTACTTTTGGGTATCTGGGAATAACCAGGAGCCTACCCAAACCACAAGAGTGCATCTAATTTTAGCAGCCCTTCATTTCATGCGTGCCAGCTTTTGTGTTCTGCATCTCTGGGAAAAAAAACATCAATTTCTTGCTGAGCCAAAGACAAATTTTCTTGGTTTTAAATCAGCCCCTTGTCAAATCACAATCACAGTGAAATCATTCCTCTTAAAATTTTTGAGCCTGCAATAGTCATCTCAATTTTGCTTCAAAAACTAATAGTGAGCCCATTCCAAAGGATCTACGGTTGCTTGTCTCTGAAGAAAAGGTCTAAACAACCCATGCTGGAGATAGTCTGGGCAGCTGCGTTTTGTGTGTTCCCACCCCACCCTGGTTTTTAACTGCCCAACAGTAAAAGGGTCAAAGTCTTTGTAGGAAGTTTCTGTGAGTCTTCAAACTCAGTTATAAGGGAACCTAGGGAAAGTTAATGACAAAAATAAAGGGATGTTAGTGTGTCAGCAGGGGCTCTGAGGACACTACTAATGGTGTAGATGCTGCACAAAAGGTCTCTGATGTAGTTTGGATAGAAGAAGCACTAAAAAGTAGGTGACCATTGTTAGGGACATTAGGGCCGTGCAAGATTGAAAGGAAGCAAGTCCAGACGTGAGTGAAGTACAGTCTCCCTAGTTTGCAATACCTAAATTGGACATTGAACGTCGTCTCTCTTGCTGGGAGGAATAACATATAATCCCTCTCATATCATGTCAGAGTCCACTGTAATTTTAGGCTAAAACACAGGTTTAAAGCCCACCTGCACTGGGGGCAAGTGGAACTAACACGGAGGATAGTAGGGACTGAGCATTGTGTACGTTTATTTGGAACTTCATGAAACAGAAGAGGAATCAAGGCCACCCAAAATACAATTACATAATCACAACAAACCTATTAGCAAGTTCTCTGGAGCCAGAAAACTTCCCAGCCGATGGGATTAACCATAAAAACAAGCAGCACCTGCTGGCAGCTATAAACAGGGTCAGTGTAGTTTGGGATTGAGCTGAGTATCTGATAATGTGTGGTGCTTCCCTGTGGAGTCCCTTGAGGCTGGCAGTGGCTTGCCTCTTCAGAGGCAGGCCTTGGGCAGCCTGGCTGCTGCTGACTTCCAGCGTTAGCCAGACTTGGCAGGATGGACAGTGAAAACCACTCTAAAAGCCAAAGCCAAGCTGTTAAACAACTGAGCCCTCTGCTGTGCTATGACAAGAGCAGCTGTGCCCCAGGGTTGTGTTTAGGGGCACAGGAAGGAGACTCCAGTGGCTCATTCATCCCTCCAGCTCCAGCCACCTCCATCTGCAGAGAAACACAGACCCATCCCACGTGGAGGCCTCCCAAGCCCCTCTCCTGAAGGCTTTCTTCTCCCTTCCCAAGGCATGTGCAATGAAGTGCAGGGGGTTTTAACCCTTTCAAAAGCCTGCCTGGGTTTGGGGTGTTTGCTACTGCAACAGCTGTGGAGTTTATCTGTGCAGAGTCCAGTGGGCTCTTTATGGGATTTGCCTCAACAGTGAGGTACCAGTTGTGGTGAGGTTTTTGTGCACTCTCTGAAAACACATCCTCATGTTTTAAGAGTTGTTGCTTTCCAGTGACATTTAATGTACTGTTGACGGTGAATTTCTGATTCCTGTGTTTGAAGAGGTCTGGGCAAAACAGGCAAAAGGTCAGCTGCTGCTGGGCTGTAAAGCACTTAATGATGAGAGATGTGTTGAGTTTGGTAGAGGTGTTTGTCTCATCTCTGAATTTCCCAAGTTTTAAAGGACAACTTTGTTTGGCCATGAAGGTAAACAGGAAAGGTGTTTATGGAAATACTTTCATTAGACTCAAGCGGTGGTTTTAGAGGCCCACACTTTGGTTCAGTGTTGGATTTGGAGAGCTGTTGGTCTGATGATCTGCTGAGGACAAGCAGGGAGTGACCAAGAGTGAGGATGCACCAACTCTAATCCCCTAATTCACTGATCACAGACTGGCAAGCTGCTGCAGGGAGGCTGCTGTGCTTCCTGGAAGAAGTAACCTTTGTCTCAGAAACAAAAAGTGAGAAAGTCCTTGTACCTGAGCCTCCGCGCTGTTTGCGGGCTCTCTCAGCTGCCTACGTGGTACCACTTGCTGGGCAATGTATCTTGCACAGCATCTTGATTTCAGGCTGGTTTTTCAATGTGTAACAAATAAAAGGAAAAATAACTTGAAACAATTATTTCCTGTTCTGTGGTATTTAACAATGAAACTGTAAACCACAGAAGGGCTTGATCTAAAGGTCTTTGAAGTCAGCAGAACTATTTCCACTGATTTCAATGCGCTTTGGGCCCAGGCCATAGGAGGAAGAAAGCAAATGTTTTCTGCCTCAAAAAGTATTAACCATTGGCATTCAAGGAACAATAAAGTCTTACGTTTAAAATGTGTTCCTTTAAATAAAGTAGTCAGAAACTTAGCTAATTTCTATCTGTTTCCTAATAATTGGTCACTATTGCACTAAAAAGGAATATGTTTATAGAACTCATAATCATACACTGAGAAAAAAAACACTTAATACTGTCATTTGCTTCCCATCTTCTCCCATTCCATTTTGTGTGTATTGTATTTCTGACTAATGTAATGATGCTTGTGCTGCTGGTTGTTATCCCAGATTGAGCACTGTAGATTTCCAGTTGAATTAAACTTCACTCTACTGATGGTGGCTGACAAATATCTTGAACTCATTATTTTTCAGTACAGTTTTTTAATCTCTAAAACATCATAGTGCGTTTGGTTTTGTTGTTGTGTTGGTTTTTGGGGTTTGGTTTTTTTTTGTGACTGAGAAGAAATAGGTCAGAGATAGAGAGCAAAGAATTTGGTGAGCAAAGAATTGTTCTTCTGAGAGTGGTATAGGGGATGCCCCTCCTATCGCAGGGTGAGACAAATAGGGGTGTGCAGCAGCTTCATGTGTAAAATCAGCAATGGTTTTGCCTGGAAATTTTGTCTCACATAGTTATTAAATGCAAGAAAAGGAATCTATCTACCAGCTGCCTACTGCCCAAGGATGCTGTCCTTGTGAATCAGCAGCCCTGTCAGGATGTCAGGAGGCCATCCTGGAGTCTGGCAGATGACAGCAGCCCACTGGGGTGTGTGTGTGTGTTGGGCTTCTTGTCACACAACAGCAGAGCCTGAGCAGCTGAGTTTGCTGTGCACCACACCAACCCCATCCAGCTGTGAGCAGCCAGAGAGGAGATTCCAGGCTGGTGACCTGCAGGACAAGACAAGACTCTGTTGTCATGGCCAGGCTGCATTACCTGCACAATGAACCAGTGAACCGGCGCCAGCTGCAAGATACAGCAGGAGAGGATTAAAGGTGATGCAGGAAACAGGAGGATATGAATTAATGACATTTTCCAGCCTTCTTTAGTGATGGCAATGACCAGCCATTGTGCATGTTACAATGAGAAGGATTTTTCAATGAGAAGAATTTTTGATGGGGCTTCCCCATTTCAGGGTATTTCTGTGAAATAAACTTACTTGTCTTTTAACACAAGGCTTTGAAATGTCACAGAATCACAGAATATTCTGAGTTGGAAGGGACCCACAAAAATCATCGAGTCCAACTCTCAAGCAAATGGCCCATACAGAGATGGAACACACGATGTTGGTGTTGTTAGCCCTGTGCTGTAACCAGCTGAGCCAGTGCATCACTTTGAGTCTATCAGGGTTTAGAATAGGCTTCAAAGAGGAGAGAGCAGAAAGGAGTTAAGAACATTCTTCCAATTTGTAAGAGCCATTGTTTACATTCATGGGAAAACCATGAAGCAAGGCAAACATAACATAATTTTAAAAATGTATGTGTTTTTTTAAGCATCTGAGATAGCAATAGTACTATTTGTACTAAAGTGTGGGTGCTGCCAGCCAGAGTCCATCAAGAGAGCAGTTCAGCTTGAATTTGCTCCTTGGGAAAACTCCTCCTTCTCCCCCATATTTCTTCTGCAGAGCTGCACTAATTTAAGTTGCATAAATACAGGAAGAAAAAGCTAACAAAAAAGAAAGGATTATGAAATCACTTTGTTCTCTTTCAGATGGGAATTCTGTGTCCTTCAGGCTGTCAGACTGGGGCATCATGGTGGTCTCAAGCTGGAAAACCACGTAATCAAAAAGGTAGGTTTTCTGAAAGGGTATCTTACAAAAAACTGTAATTTCCATGGGAGTTATCTGTATGCTTTTGTAAGTGTTTTAAAGCAATTAGAATAAATGGCATATGGCAAAGCTTTCATATTTTTATAATATGTTAATGATTAACTGACTTCCTACATCTTTGTTGACTTAGTGGGAGAGTGACAAGGAACTGTGAGGTACCTGTTTGGTAGCGTAACAAGTTGGACAATTTGCACGGGCATTTTTTTCCATCTCCCTTTTGGAACTTGCTTCATCCAGCTGACACTGCTTCAAAGCTTTAGCCAACTCTCAGACTCAGAGAAGTAAGTTCCCCCCTTTTTTTTAATATTACTTATTTATGAAGTGCTGATAGAGAACAGATGGGGAGAGATTTAAATATGTATTTGTTTTCTATAAAGAAAGCTTTCCCAACGGGGAATTGAAGAATTAAGTTTCAATCATTAAATCATACAGATATTGCTAAGAAGAGACCTTTGTAATTACTATATTGTTGGGTTTTTTTAAACTCCCTTTCTCCTGCAACACTTACATTAAACAAAAGATTTGGTTAGTAAGCCATGTTCAGTATAGTCCAATAAAGCTGCATCTAGGCTATAAAACTTTGCAAAAGTAGGATTGGAACGTTAATTTAAAAATGCATGTGATGCCTGGCATTATCTAAAGCAAAAATATGTGCTTAAAACATGAAATAAGTGTAAACAAGTGAATTTCTGCTTACGTGGGCTGGAAAAAACAATTCTATGCTTATTTTATATAAGAAGAGTTTATCATGAACTTTCTCTTTAAGCTGGTTACAACCTGCAGTAGAATTCCTAGTCTTTTGGCAGGCAGGTGGGTTCAGACAGGGAGACTCAGACATCACTCTTCTATTGGAACATTTTTTAGCCTATTTTATTTTAGCTGGGCTATCATTTACTAGAAAGCAAGTATAGTCTCCTATCCTTTTGGAAAGCTCTCCTTGCACCCACTTTCCCCCCACCTCTGAAGGAAACCTCACCAGCAGGTTGCTGTGTGCAGGTTGCTGTGTGCAGGTTGCTGTGTGCAGGTTTTGTGGTCTCCCGCTGCCCCTTTAGCAACCGCTTCCTTTTGTGCCCTTGGCTCAGGGAATGCTCCTTCCTCCCAACCGGGTGCCCGTGCAGCACTTTCAGGCTGACATCCAAGGTGCTTCAGGAGTTCTTCATTTCTCCTGCAGCTCCAGGAAGCATTAGTTCTTGTTCTTTTTGCTGGAAGTTGTCTCCTCTTGGGTGACATCTTCCCATGCCCCAGGTGTGTGTTCAGTGCCCTCATCTTCCCAGTCGTGTGTGACTTCTCTGGGACCTGGATGTGATAGCCTTATTTACACTGCTGAACCCTTAGTGCTCTTTTCTCTGTGCCAGAATAGGCAAGCTTTTGGGCTCCCTCTGCTTTCTGAAGCTTCCTGAAAGGATCCCATCTCAACACAGCCAGGTTATCTGCCTTGGTTTTTCAGGGGCTGTCATTCCTGGAATGTCTCTAAACTGTTCCACTTTGGCTCTAAATGGAGCTCCCTTCAAGGCAGAGGCAAAACAATCTGTAGAAACTCTGATAATATGGGGTCATCCGGGTCCTGGGTCAATCCCACTGCCATCTCACTGCCTACCAGCCTGCGAGGTTTCCTTATGTAATAAGAGCTCAAGGTGGGGTCAGCCACAGAAAAGTAAATTACAGCATGAAAAAACAGTGAGGATATATAGAAATTATCAGTTTCATTTCATCCTATTATCAAAGCAAATCAAAACATTTTCCTAAAATAAGCAGAGGACTTTTATACAGCTAATTTTCAATGTATTCTTACTTGATGGAAGAGAACTGAAGATTGCTTTGGTTTGCTTGTTTTGAAACACAGTGAATAAATGGAAGCAGCAGAGTTCATAACACTGGATATTGACATTTGGAGGGACAGGGGGCATAAGGCATATTAAATCTGGACATACCCTATAATGACTTTTAAGACTCTAGGCCCCACTAGTTTGTCTTTTCTAATTGAAAAAAAGTATTTTAGTAACAGCTAAAACCTTAACATGAGATATCAGAGTTCAAGACTTCACGAGTGTCAGGAAGACGTATTCAAGGAATGGGTAATAAATGCAGCTAACTTTATTTCTAGAAAAACAGAACAAAATCACTGCCTCACTGACTGTTTGAAGTGGCTTTTGAAGAAGGTAGCAATAGACTGATTTATCAGCCAGTGGTGGCAATTCTTGTGGCCTGGACCACAGCAAGTAGATGGCCTTACACATAAAGCTGTGCTTCAGCCACAGCTGTGCTGAAATGGTGATGGCAGAAGGATAAAAAACATTTCTGAAGTTCTCTTCTAGACACATCCAAACTCAAGGATCCTAAGGCATTAGTTCAGTCTTTGAATATCATGTCAAGGATCATGCATTTTGTGTAAGACTTCCACAAATTTCCATGACAAGACACAGCTCCATTTCACATTTCCCTGCAGTGTCAGTGTTTGAAATCTTATGTTTCGGGTGTTGATGACTGCCCCATTCAGCTCTGCCTGGTGCCTTAGGTGCCAGAGGTGTAAGAGATACTGCAGAGAGGATGCTGCTGCTGGGGAATGTATTACCCAGCACACACCAACCCTTAAAGAACCTCCGCTAAATGGCAAACTCCCTTCAATGCCTCTGAAAGCTGGAGCCCTCCTTCTCTCAACCCATCATATGAAATGATGAATTTAAAGACAAGTCTTTCAAGTGATTGTGTGGATGGGGACACACTCTTACACCACGTTACAAGCTGAACATCCGTCCCTGGCACAGGCCCTCATCCCCCCCGCAGGGAGCCTGAGACCCTGTAACCTAAAAGGCCCAATTATATTTAAATGCATGAATTAAGAGAGTTTGATAGCTTTTTTTCTCTCCTGCATTTACCTGCAGTGTTTTTTAAGTCATTGTTTCAGGAAGTTAAGGCAGGCAGATCTGAAACCCAATGGATGGATATAGACTACTGAATGTAATTAAAACAGCTTTCTGTAAGACACTGTATTAATTCCAGAAGTGAAATTCATTTGGTGCAAATGAGGTTTTTCCACCCTCAGAATTGATATCATAGCCCCAGCCTTTCATCACTAACTATTACTGGAAGTAAAAGAAGTCTTGACAAAATTTCAAGTATAGCTCCATTTCTGTTTTTTTCCTGCTGCTGAGAATATCAGGAGGTAGGACTGTGGCCACAAAGAACTGATCTATTCAACTGCAACATTTCATTTTAGTCTTTTTAAAGATAATCCTGATGCACAGATGACCCAAGATCCCCTCTATGAAACCACTTGGCCATTGTGAGAGCAGCTTGCTTTTATTTTTTTCTCCTAGAAGAAAGCTTGCAGCTGTAGGAAAGTCAACATGACTCTCAGGTGTCCTCTCTGCTTCTTAAAGCTAAGAGTGGGCAAGTCATGTCTCATTCTGTCCCTGAAGTCCATGTGCAATGGTTTAACATACTTTTCATAAAGAAAAAGAGCTACTCACTGTGCAGTGCTTAATTTACGTAAAAATCAGCAATAAATACAAAAGGATCCTTCGAGTTTCTATTTTTGGATGAATTCATTGGCATCTATCATCTTCTACTAGTAGCTTCTGTCTTCTCTGTGCAAATTTGAATTGAATGCTAGAAAATTTACATTTAATGTGCACTCCCCTATGAAAACAGGCTGAGAAAGTTGGGGCTGTTCAGCGTGGAGAAGAGAAAGTTGTGTGGAGACCTCATAGCCGCCTTCCAGAATCTGAAGGGGGCCTACAGGAAACCTGGAGAGGACTCTTCATCAGGAACTGTGATAGGACAATGGGGAATGGCTTCACACTGAAAGAGATTAGGTTTGGATTAGATGTTAGGAAGAAATTCTTTACTGTGAGGGTGGTGAGGCACTGTAACAGGTTGCCCAGAGAAGCTGCAGACTCCCCATCCCTTGAAGCATTCCGGGCCAGCTTGGATGGAGCTCTGAGCAACCTGGTCTGGTGCGAGGTGCCACTGCCCATGGCACAGGGTAGGGACAAGATATCTTTAAGGTTCCTTCCAACCCAGACCAACCTAGGATTCTGTGATTCTGTCTTGCTTTACTTTGGTAGAGTATTTAGTTAAAAACACATCTGTGAAGGAAAGCCCTTCCAAATGAAGGAAATGAAAGATGTATTAAGAGAGAAAATGGCTTTCAGGTGAGAAGTCTGTAGAAGCAGCTCTCTGGTTTTTAGCTACTGTTTCTAGACTTTCCAAAGACCGTCCCCAGAAGCTGCTGGAGTGGTTGTTGGATTGAACTGAGTAGATTTTAAATGAAAATGAGGATGAACTCATGGGATACTGAAAGATGGCACTGCAGCCACCTCTCAAATACACTACTCACTTCTTTGGGTGAAAAGGGTTTTCAGTCATGCTTTTCATCCACTGACATAGACACCACACAGACCTAGCTTGTTCCTCCTGGCCAGATTGCCTTTGGAGGCTGATGCCATGCCATGACGTAGCTGGTCTGCAAAGCTGGAATGCTGAAATTTGCAGCTCTGAGTGAGCTCCTGAATCAAGAACCACATGCCAGTGACACCACCTAATTACTCAGAAGATCTCCTGTAGCTGACTGAATTTGAGTTCGTTTGCCTTAGGACATTTCATCTAGTGATTGTGTTACGTCGTTGTATTATTCAGACCATACAGGTAACCTTACTACACTAATTAAATTAATTCAAAATATTTATATAATTACTAAAGCATGAAACTGGCCAATGCTGTGTTAGCACAGCCTGCTATATAATCTGGGCTTTGAACTGTATTTTATCCAATATAGCTCAAACATGCAGGGACTGAGCTTTCACATTTTTCTCCCAGCAGGCTGAAAAGAGCATTTGTACAGGGACCAAAAGTTTTAATTAAAAAAAATATTTGGGGGTTGGGTTTTTTTGTTTAGTTTGGTTTTTTGGGTTTTTGGGTTTTTTTTTCTGTGGATGAGGACTTGGTGACAGATCAAATTCTTGCTTTCCAAAAGGGATGCCTCTGTCCTTGAAATCTACAGGAATGGCACTGCTGGTGTTTGAGCCAAGTTCAGCACCTGCACCACCCACCTCCTGAAGATGGACATTTGTGCAGGGTCACCCCCAAGGTGTGACCTTTTTCAGAGTCCAGCTGAGGCAAAAGCTGACAAAGCCCTGACCCAGGCGCTGCGGTAAACCCCAGCCGGCTACGACCTACCCTGCCTCCCTCCCTTCCTCCCTCTCTCCCTCCTTCCCTCTTGAGGTCTCACAGCAAGGGAGTCGCTGGAATGGCTGAAATCCTGGAGGAAGACGCCCTCTGCAGCTCGCTCCCAGTTTTATTTGGCATCTGTAAGAGAGATGTCTTGTTTTGGGGTTTTTTTTTTGGAAATACTTGCCACTGTAGTTCTGAAAAATCAATGCATCTTTCTACACTTGGGGGAAAAGGAGTTTCCCTGATCTTCTTTGCCCAAAGGCTTCCTTTAAAATCAATGCTTCGGGCAAGTGATACATACTTGTTGTCTTTTCATTATATCAGCAAAATGTCTATCATAATGATAGAGACTGGAATCACGAACTAGAACTTTGTTTTCATTTTGACATGTTTTCATATGTCAAGAAAAATCCTGTAACTATTTTACCTTGATATTTTGTTCCTTATTTTCATGCTGAATCTCAGTACCAGGAGGTCATTAAGTATAGGCTTCTGTTTGATTTTCCAAAACACACGAGAACTATAATTTAATTTCATCATTGATCTCAAAAGTACTTCTTTTCAACCTTGGTTTTTCTCTAAGTCACTGATACCAGGTTAGATCAAATAAGCGCCAGTGGGCAGGGCGTGGAGAAATGAGCCAAAATGAATCATTTCCTACATAAGCAATTTTTTGTATGTCTAGACTCCTGATAACTCACCTAAAGCCCATATTTGATAGCTGGTTATTCTCCAATGTTCTCAGAAATTTTTTATAAGCCTTAAAATCTTTCATCCTGTGTGTTTGCTTGTTCTGTGGTTTTTTGGTGAATCTTAAAGGAAAAAAGAACTTTCCCTAATTTTTAATTTTATAGTTCAGTTCTGGACACAATTCTAAGTATCTCAGCACATACAGGTTTGATAGTGGGCTCAGAATCATATTTAATTTCATTTAATTCTGTGAGCAGACAGTTGGGTATGTTCAATCAACGAAGTTAAATGCTGATAAAATACTCTGAAAAGCTCCTGATGATAAGGATTCACCTGCTGACATATCTTTTATGACCCTGATATCAGCAAGTTGTTTAAATGAATGTTTATGATGTACACAAGAAGTGTTACAGATATATGGGCTCTACACAAAATGGCATCTTCACGTGGTTCAGGTTTGGCTTCTGTGCGCTCCACTGATTCCAACAGAAGCTGAAGGGAGTCAGCACAGGACTCCTCTGCTCACGCTCTTTCCTGTCTGGCACCTTCCCAACACTGGACAGGAACAGCAGGAACAAGCAGGAACTTGATGTGGAACTGGGACAGAAATAAAACTATCCAAAATGTCCTGTGGGGCTACTGTGCTCTTTGCCTGATAAAAACAGTTAATTAGAAAGGGGGGGTTTATAATCACTTTGTAAATAACACAGCAAACTGAGAAAGTGTTTATAAATTGGTTTCCATTTAAGTAGATAAAAACACAAGAGACTCTTCTGGAGCAATTTTCTCCATGCTGGAGAGGATTAAATGTACACTTGCAATAATGGAGATTAATATATCCCACAGGAAATCAGTCCTATTGGAGATACATAGATGAATTGGGAGGCCAAAATGATAAAATTTCAGATGTTACTGTGTTTGTCTGGCATCAAAAATCACTCTGTCCCACCCTCTCATGGCTGGCATCACCTTCAGGACTGAAGTAAGTATGTAGTGGGCACCGGTATGAGAAGATGGACGCTGTCTGCTTAAGGCCATCTTGTTATGAAGATATTTCTTTTTCAAGATTTTCACAGGTGGATTTTTGCAACTAAATTGTATCGCCAACTGAATCTGTTTAGCTTAAGATCAGTAAATAGAAAAATTGTTGCTTTAGTCTTTATGTTTAATGTTTTGTGCACAAAACATTGTGGCAGACATATCTTATTAGAGTGAGTCAACTTGGTACAGTATTTCTCCTGTCTTGAATGGAATAGGAGCAGTAGAAAAGATATTTTAGAAAACTTATAAAATATACAGATCCCTAGAAGCTGTCAGATCTACACAAAAAGTTTTAGGCCACATCTTCACTGATCACAGATCATTCCTATAAGTATTCAAAAAAGTGTACAAAAGACATGGGAAATTAAGTATTGATTTGTTTCTCTTCTTTTCTTTTTTTTTTCTGTTTTCTTTTTTTAAAAAAATACAATAAAACCCTAATTTGCACTCAGAATGTACAGTCAGCAAACAAACCTTAAATCTTTTGCTAGGCTAAATGACTAAAATGTTTTCCAGCACAGTTTTAGGATGATTCAAACTGGGGAAGCTGGGCAGTTTATAAACAAGTAGGATTTGCAAAGGTAAAACACTAAAAAATACTTGGATGAAGTTTGAGTGTGGGAAAGCGATGACAGCATATCCAGGCTCTACCCCCCCCACAGTGTTACATTTCTGATTAATTCAAATGTTTCTGCTAATGTATTCATGGCTAATTAATCTGAAAATGGTCAAAGTTCAGTGGCTGTTGTTAGACTTTGTGGCCTGGATTTGTTCATGCCTCTGAACAACATTTTCTGTCTGACACTGGTCCCAGCAGCTCTCAGTAAAGGCAGCACAAAAGCTGAAGTCTGTACAGATTGGGCTCCAGCACCAGCTGCCAGGAGAAAGGAACACAGATTCTGCTTTGTAGGATCTCTTGCAACAGTCAGGGACCTGAGGATTTTCTCAGATTTGTTCCTGCTAGCCAGTAACTCTAGGGTTCCTGAGTATGTGTAATGTGTACAAGGATCTTTGAACATAATGGTTAATTAACAAAGAAAACAGTAACTTG
Source organism: Struthidea cinerea (assembly GCA_013397865.1). Lineage (NCBI taxonomy): Eukaryota > Metazoa > Chordata > Aves > Passeriformes > Corcoracidae > Struthidea > Struthidea cinerea. The sequence goes on along the minus strand of VZTI01002387.1, from coordinate 361,113 downwards.
GAAAAACCCATGAATTTTCCTTTTGTGAATGTAAAAAGGAGATCATAAGGGGAGCTAATCAGAGACTCTTTCTCCTCCGTGTGATACCATGACATAAACAGAATTAAAACTTATATGATATTTGTCCATGGATATTAAATTTCAATAGTTCATTAAAGCTGGGGAAAGATGACTGCCATCCTCCCTCTGCCACACATTCTCTTTTTCACTGACAGGTTCACCTATTCACCCAAATAATAATTGCCTTTGTCATTTTATTTTTTGTTTCTTTGCAGTGCCTCTCTCTTCACATGGCAACTGTGTCCGTGACAGAGCAGGATGAACTCCCTGGTCGGCACCTCGCACCTCCAGCTTGCTGCCTTTGCTCTGGGCACGGTAGGCTGGATCCTGTGCACCGTTTCAATGGGAATTGTGGAATGGAGAGTGTGGCATGTGGACAACACCACCATCATCTCCTCTGGCATTGCCTGGGTGGGGATTTGGAAAGTCTGCTTCATCAGTTACCTTCACGTCTCACCCGGCTATAAAGAACAGTTCTGCCATAAATTCAGTGGCTATGACTCCTTCATCCCCCATGAAATTTATGCTGCTCAGGGTCTCCTGTTGATTGCCATGTTCATGGGCTTGCTGGGACTGGCTGCTACAATATTTGCTCTGAGAAATGTGTATATGGGAATCACTCACAAAACCCTCATTGCCCCTTTCTTCCTGGTGGGTGGCTGCTTCTACATATTTGCTGGTCTGTGTGTCCTGATTCCCGTGAGCTGGAATTTCTATTCTGTAACTCACAACCAGAGCATAGCTTTTCCTCCTTCTTACTACATGCCCTCCAGTCCAGCAGCACAGGAAGCTGGTGCTGCCATTCCTGCTGGGATTGTGGCTGTCATCCTGCTGCTACTGAGTGGGATGTTTTCTCTCTCATACAGATTTCCCATGACTGCAAACACCATCATGAAATCCTGAAAGAACAAATTCGCCTGTGTTATTTCAGAGCAAGAGCATAGTCAAGAGATAAGGACAGCAGCATGAGTGGTTGTAAAGTTAAGGAACCTGCAGAATTTTATTTTATTCTATAGTAGCCAAGCTGTTTTCTTATATGAACCAGCTGAGTCACCATCTTAGTAGTCACATATTACCAGAGGTCTTTGAGATAATTGCTGTTGAGCAGCAACTGTGATTAAATTTTGCCAGTTGTACTCTTTTGTATATACAAACATTATTGATTAATTTTTTTTTGGTGTAAAATATTTACTGTGCTCAAATAACTGACTTTGAATGAACCGTCCTGTAAGAAAAATGTGAATTAACATGTATTAAATGTGAATTTCTTTCCTTGTCGATACTAAGCTCTTTTGTCGTTTATTTAGTTACATCTGTAGCAAAGTATGTTCCATGACAAGTTAAGACTTTTAAAACCAATAATATGAGTGTCATCATGGTTGTGTCAAATGACTCTTCCCTGAATTGTCTTAAAATGTCTTGCCAGTTTCTCCTCTTCCTCTAGGGCACATAAAGAGCCATTCCTTTATTGCTTCTGTTTTTCTTTCAAGCTATTTGCATTTTATGTTGCAACATGTTTGCCTGTGGGGAAGGTGCGCTCTTTAGCTCCTAACTTAGGGAGAGCCAAAAAGTCTGCAAGTGTTTGCTTCTTCATCTGACACTTCACTGAATCCAAATGTATTGCAAAAGACGGAAATAACTTGTACAAATTATTACAAAACTGATGTCAAAATCAGTGCTCTCAGTAACCAGGAATACTCAGTGCAACTTTCAGGTTATGATTCATCTGATGTAGAAATCTATATCCAAACCGGTCACTTCAGGCTCTGTCTATAATCAATGTAGAGACAAAGACAGCCTTTTTCCAAGATGCCTAGAATGGCTGGGAGATGGCATGCTCCCTAAAAACTTGTTTCTCTTAACCCACTGTAATGGCCATAATAACCACAGTTGCTAACTCTGGCACATATAACCAAACTTCTCCTAAGGAAAAAAGAAAGAGAAATGTCCCAAATGCTGCAATAAGGACAATTTAAAAAAAAAAAAAGTTCAGAGGTTGGGAGGAATGAGCCAACAGTGTTGACAAACAGATGATCTCTTGAAAGAGGTCTTCAAAAAGTTATTACATTTTTAAAGAAACACTACAGGAATCTAAGTAATTTAGTTTTACTCTTTTAATTGTCCTCCATTTTTTAAAATACTCATGGATTCAGAGAAAGAAGAAAAAATTTTTTTTTAAATGTAATAATTCTTGGACATTTCAAGACAAGGCAAAATGCCAATAAACCAGGTCATCTTGCTGGTGGCTGTTACTATCCCAGCTTGTTCTAGCCGTCCAATTTTTCCTATACATCTTCCCTTGGGCTTGACTTTGCTGTACTGTCTGACAATATAGAAACTCCAAAGCACCTCCATTTCCTCTTCAGTCTCTTCTGAAACAGCAGTTTACCTTATCATTGGTAATTTTTTTCATTGCTGCAAGAATCTATCTTTTGACTGTTTACAATGCTCTAACGCACTTTCAAGTGGTGTTTCAATGAAGGCAGTTTAATAGCTTGTTTCTTATATATTATTTCCTGTTTGGTTTCTAATGTACATTCTTGACAATATTGGTAGGTTTCTGTTTTAAAGGTACAAATTGATAGTACTGTCAGTAGTACTGTCATCTCTTCCCTCAGGGCCTACAATAATATTAGATTATATCATGTTATAGTTGTAAGGAAAAAAAAATATCTATGCATGTGTTTATGCCACTAGTAAACTTATTACACTAGTAAACCAATATTCTCTGGCAAGGATTACAACTTTAAGAGAAAATTACTAATTCTTTTTGAGTTAATGTATGCACAGAAATGTCAGCAACCCCAATTGTATTTGTTAACTATATTCACTAAATTATTGGGTTCATTTTACATTTATGCTTCTTGGCTAAAGAAAAAGGAACAAACATCATCAGACACATGCCAAGTTTCTCTGTTGCTGCCACTGCTGTTTCCATTGGGAATTATATTCATCTGTACTGATGTGTGGCTATGAAACAGCCTTTTTCTTCCTACCTTGAAGATGTATAAACAGTTTTAAAGTCCTTCCCCCTTAAAACAGAGGAACCATTATTAACACAACTATGATAATAACTAATATGTAAAAGCCCATTTTTAAAAGCTCTTTTACCCATGCTGTTAAATTTCATCAATCAAGCAAGTTATCTAACCAAGTTCCACTATCAACTCTAATCTTTGACACACTGTGAAACATTGGTTGTGTGTCAAACATAGACTAGATGGTGAGGAAATTCCTCAGCTAAACACTGGAATAGATCACCTAAGGAGATATGTGGATTTTAAAACAAAGCTTTGTCAAAAAAAAGTTTAGGCAAATAGTGCCAGGAAGACTGAGGTATGAGTGAGCACATCTCAGGACAGAGGGCTTATCTAGATGGAACTCTTGGCATCCTTTCCCAGTCTCTCAATAGTCACATGATCCATATTATATGTTGATATATGGTGAAATACAATCTATGTTCAAATACTAGTCTATATTAAAACTCCCAATACTTATCTGAAGAAAAGATAGGAAAAAAAGTCTTACAGAATCATGGAATCATTTAGGTTGGAAAAGAGCTCTGAGACAATTGAGTCCAACCTTTGATCATCACTTTGTCAACTAGATCATGGCACTGAGTGCTATGTCCAGCTGTTCCCTGAACACCTCCAAGGATGGCGACTCCACCACCTTCCTGGGCAGCCCATTCCAATGCCTGACAACCCTTTCAGTGAAGAATTTTCTCCTGATGTCCAGCCTGAACCTCCCCTGGCACAGTTTGAGGCTGTTTCCTCTTGTGCTGTCACTGGTTGCCTATGAGAAGAGGCCGACCCCCCTGGCTACACTGCCTTTTAAGGCAGTTGTAGAAAGTGATCAGGTCACCCATGAGCCTCCTTTTCTCTAGACTAATCTCAGCTCAGAAAAAAGGAGGGGCAAAACTTCCATTGATTTCAATGCATTGAGCCTGTCTGACCTTGATCCATCAGGACGGTGATTCATTAAAATTTAGTGAATGTTTGTGTTCATTACAATTTTGATGTTGGAGAAAAGTAGAGCCCCTGTGCTTTTACTTCACCAGCAAGGAGACACAGTTTCTTTGTGTATATTTCCATGACACATTTGTTTTAGAATTTGAGAAGCTCAGTTACCTTTCGGTAGGTCAGTTTGCTACCATGTCAGTTGTGTTTACATAGGTACTTTTAGGGGTTGTCTGTAAAATCAGGCAGCTGAAATGGTTTTGGTTTAAAACTCAAAAAGGCAAAATTATTTTTGAAGGCTATTTTTAACCTAGATTGCTGTAGAGACCTACCCTATAGCCTGGCCCCACACTCATTTGTAGCAGCACAATTGAGGACAGGCAGGAAGCTGTAATGCAGGCAGGAGTGAGTGGCCAGGGCTTTGAAGTAGAGAGATAAGGGGCAAAAACCTCCTAAGCAGATTTCACCACTGAATAGATCATATCGCAAAGCTCTGTCTCCAGCTTCAGTGCAAACTGGGACCTGCTCCCTCCAGTGACAGCACCGCTCGCCTTGTGGGCTCCACCCTGTCTAGGAATGTCTCCGCACTGGCCTCAGTCTACGCATAAACCAGTCTCACTTTACTTTTTCGGAGCTGACAATAAACAAGTACCTTGTGATTCACTCACATGTCTGAATTCACTGCTGGGGGAATACTCTGAATACCAAGACTCCCTTTGAGTTCTCCTGGGTATCTTGGCATAATGATAAGGCCCCATCTTTGACCTCCACAACATACTCCTTGGCATTAATCTAACACAATATGCATTTTCTTAATCTTATTTACATGTACCATTTACCTCATCTGTCCATTCATGGCCACAGACCAAAAAATATATGAATATACTTTCAATACTCCTCTAGGATGGATGATCAAGTAGAGAATGGAGCTGAGCAGTGCCTAACAGAAAAACAGCCCCATAGCACAAAGCCTGCTGAGATTTTTCCCCCTGAGACGAATATGCAATTCAGGACAACTGTCGTTTGTGTTCAGGTAAAGGAAGCAGGATGAACTGGAGACATTGCAATGCAGAGTGGGTCATCAAATTAGTCAGGTAAACAAAATTTTTATTTGAATCAGCAGTTTTACATTAAGACAGTCTCAGCTGCAGATTTAGCTGATTAAAAACAATGCTAGGCTCAGAAAGAAATGTCTTTGTTATCACATGGCTTGAGGTATATTACAATATATGTAATATATACATATGATGAGAAGGAGGGTGTTTTTCAGGGATATTTTTAGACTTTGGACCATTTTCCCCTTAGAATGGAAAAACTGAAACGTCACAGCCAATTTCCTCCTCTTTAGGCCATTAAATACTTTAGGACAAAGAGTTTTTGCTTTAAAAAATGTAAGTCTGGCTGGCATAGTGTTAATGGCAAATTGTTTTCTCAAAATAGGAAACCAATGTACATTAAATTAATGGTTCCCAGAAGAGACATGTTCTCTGTGAAAAATATACCTTTTTCAAAACCGAACTGGGATTCCTTTCATTCTTGCCAGCATCTGCATTGTCAAATCCAGTATCAGCTCACAAAAACATATTTTTCAACTGACCTATTTCCCTTTCCACTGCTCAAATAATTTACTCTGTTTCCCCTGCTTGAAAGGGTTCAATAATTAGCCAGGTGCTTTGGAGTGTGCTGGCTCTTAATTACTGTGTCAAAACCAACTGCATGCCAAACAAGAAAATGTAAGTGAATCTCATCTCAGAATTATAAACCAAATAAATACTGGCTCAAAATTGGGAATGGAGTACAGCATGCACTGTTAATATCCAGTTCACAGAATGTCACATCACTGCCTTCCTCTCAGGTTATATGCAGGAAAGACCAAGTATGAGGTTAATTCCCAGGATGATATTTTGAAGAAGCACATACATTCTGACTGTCCAAGGTTGCTTCATGTGCAGGCTGTTTTTCAGAGCTGAATACATGGCCCTATTATTATATAAACAGGGAAAGGTAAAAAAAACCCTAGATCTTGCTTTGAATCAATATTACCAAAATATTACCAGTTACCTGAGATCAGTTGATGAGAAAATTTTGTACTTGCCCACCCAGTTTGCCCCCCCCATGGCCTCAGGAAGGACACTGCAAGTAGGTGAGATAGCCTGTGAGAAGCTGAGAGGCATTCATTGTACCCACAACTATGTAGGTGCATTGCAGCTGCCAGCTGACTGAAATTGAGGGTGGGAGGAAATCTCTTGAAAAACAGAAGTGCTTAAAAAAACCTGAAGGCTACAGAAATAGAAATGGAGCATTCCCTGGTTGGGGAAGAGATTTGAAATATTGGTGTCATTGCTGAACAGTTTGAAGGTATGGGAATAAAACTGGCCAGTATGGAGATGTTTCATCTTTCTCTAAAATAACTACATAATACCCAGTAGCTATCCTTGGCCAAAAAAAGGACTAGATCTTGGGGGGAATTTGAAGTCACCTAGATCCAGATCCCTAGTGATTTATCCATATAATGTTGTGGCCATCCACCTACTGGACTTTCAGAAGTCCTACTGAAAAGCTTCATTGGTCTGCATGCAACCGTCATAGCAAATAATTTATTTCAGTGGACCTCACACCTGAGCTTTAGTATTCCAAATATGTGTAAGATCTGACACATACTTTTTCCTTATGACAGTTACCCATTTGTAAAATAAAGATAGTAGCAACTCACAAAAAGGTAAGATAATGAATACATTAAAGTATGATGATTAATATGATGGAAGCCACAGAAGGTATTACAATAGATCTGCTGAACCACTCACTGGGTTTTGTTCGTACTCTGAAGCCGGACTCAGGGATGCAGCGGTCCCCTGGGTGTGTGACACTGCCTCGCTGTTACCAACAGAGCAGAGACAGAAGAGGAATGGTGTCATGCAAGGCAAAGGGAGAAAAACTGGGGCAGCAAGGGAAAAGAAGGAAGAAAGAGAGTGAATGAAAGGGAAAAAGAGGCAGATTGTAGGATGCTATAAAAATGAAAAAATATTAATGCTGATTGACATGATAATAAATATTTGACTAACAAGTGATTTTGTCAAATGTGGAAAAAAAGGATAAACAACAAAGGAGGAATCATGTTTCAAAGAGAAGCCAAAATAAACAGAAAAAAATCAGATGAAAAAGGATGTAGATACAGAAGGCAACACTGCAAAGCAGAAGAGAGTGGCCCACCATGCCCACATCTAACCACAGCAGCTTTGGCAGAGTCCTCCTTGAGGACAATGAGTCAGATGGGAACTACATCCTTTGCAGCACTTGTGGACATCAGGGACTCCACTGACGGAGTGCCAGCAGCAACCATGTGTGCTGAACCCCACCCTGCTGCCCAGACTAGGAAGTAAAATAATTTGCTGTACTTCCCTCTACCCCCATGTATCCATCCTGGATGTGCTTGCCTATGGCATGGCTGTGGCAGTTGTCAGAGGTGTCTGACCATGCCCTGTTTGGTACCACGCTCAGCTGGTCAGTATGAGGTAAGCTGGGCTGGATGCTGGGTGTCACCTCCTGCGCAGCACTGAGCATGGCTTACCAGGGACACCTCCATCACCTCCTCCAGCACTGCTCAGGTGGGAATTGGGAAACTTGAGTGGTCACTGCAGAGTCTCCAGGGACTTTTGAACAAAGGTCTGTCACAGAGTCAGGCTCAGTGAAGACTTTACCCCCTGGAAACCCTGGTTGTTCAGAAGCTTTCACTGGCTGCTACAATTCTGGGAGCACTAGGAATGACCTACAAGCTTTCTTCTAAGAAACAGTTATAAGGGCTGTGCTCAAAATCCACATATCAGCTTTTTCCTAGCTGGGGGGATGTGGAAAATTATCACTGGCCTATGTGTGTTACTCCCTGAGAGCTACAGTTTCTGGTCTGCAGTGTAAGCCACGGTGTCCCATTTCCCCCTTTGCCCACGCCAGCCCGGGGCGCAGGAAGCCACTGCTGCCACTCCTACCGGCATCCCTTGTCCTGCTGCTCGCAGTGGGACCCTTTCTTTTTAACATAAACATGCCATTGTGCTGGATGCCAAGGCTCCTTTTGATGAAACAGGCTTCAGATGCCTGCGAGAAATGTGAGGCATGGCTACAGCATAAACATAGCAAACCAGTGACTTCATCTGCCCAAGGAGCTCTCTGAGTTTATCTGTGACTCTTCAGTGACATTCATCCATTGCTGTCGGTTCATTCAAGGGAACAGAAATACACTGTGTGACAAATTATTTTCACCCAAAGAATTATTTTTTATTAGCTAACTTTGAAACACTGCAGTGTTCCAAGTGAACCTGAGTTCACTTCAGTGCTGCTGACAAATGTTATTTCTAAAGTGACCTTCTGCATAGGTTGTACTTTTGCTTTTCAGGGTTATCTAAATTCAGTGTTCATTTAATTGAATTTTGCCTGTGGCAGTACAATGCTGCATCAATGATGCCTGTACCAAAAGGCACCTAAATGGTGCTTTTTTAATAACATTGCTTTAGAATGGTTTATGCCACACTATTTAGCACAGAGACTATGGCCTACATTACACGCGACATTTGCCCTGGTTAAGCATAGATTTAAACAGGAATAAAATGGGATTGTTGAAGTCACTATAGTTTTTAATGTAAGGGTTTCAAACTAACTGGTATGATGTCCCTCTGGCAGGAAGGCACTGAGCACATGCCAGTTACCCTATCTTTCCGTGAGCGCACACCCATGAAAGCATAACCCATGAGCCTATAAATGGCATTAATTGCAAGAGCCTTAATACCTTATCTTCTTTCTATTATTTCTCAGAAATGTTTGTATCCACCAGGACATCTCTCTATAAATAGCTTCATTTCCAGTGATAACCAGGAATTCTGAGACTTACATTTTGCAGCTGTAAATAGTAAACATTGCTTGGTGTGCTAATAGCCCAGAATTCCCAAATGACCCTGGAGATGTTCAAAGCCAATACTGATATTCACCAAAGCTGGTGACATCTTCAGTGCTTCCAGGGCAGCTTCTAGCTGCCACGCTCAGTCCAGGACTCAGAACCTGCTGTCACGTGCTGCTCTTTCTTTTGAAATGCTGGTTGACAATCCACTTGAAGAATGAATTGACACCACCCATACTCTATGTCAGGAGGAGTTTGGTCCACAAATTTCACAAGCTTTGACACGAACATTTAAGCAGCAGTCTCATAAAGATCATTATTAACGGTCAGAAAGATTTGCTTCCGAAAAAAAGCATTTCCTGCTTTTCAGAGACTCACAAGTGCTTCAGAAAATCTGTTCTGTAGGTGAAACTTTGTATTTGAGGCAGCAAATACAAAGTACTCTGGAGTAGACATAACCAAAATTAACCTGAGTTTGAAAAGACAGTTCAGGCTTTTAGCCGGAAAAGTGAGTCTTACAGGAACCTGATTATGGAAGTCAGAGGCAATTTAGGAAAGTATTCAGCATCTTGCAGGATTGCTCTTTAATTTTAGTCTTAAAAGGCTGAGCTCTGATGTGCAATGTAACTGCCTAAGGACATGATGTAAAAACTTCTTAGTTTAAACTAAACAAAAAACTAGACACTTTGAAGAAAACTATCAGAAGTCCATACCATCTGAATTCCCCATTATTCTATTCGCAAATCATGTTTCTAGAAAATCTGACAAGGAACTCCAATTCTTTTTAAATTATCCTTATGGTAATGTCCACTATGGAACCTTAAGAGATCTAAGATTTTTTCTTGTCTAAACAACCACTGCAGTCTGGAGATCACACAAGCATATGAGTAGCAAAGGACAAAACACTGGAGTCGTAGTAGAAGAGCAACAATGGACAGAGGAACAATAAAAAAAAGTCATGAGGGGTAAAGAAGAAGAAACTTGAGTGAGTCACTGAGGACAAAACTGAGAGAGGCAGGAAAATGCAAGCAAAGAAGCAGAAAGGGAAAGTGAGAGGCAAGTGATTTAACAAAGATAGGGAAGATTAGTGATTAAAATATGATTGGAGTTTCATAAAATAGTTTCTGTCTGTGCAGAATTCAACCTGAAATCATCTTCTACTCATAAAATGAGAATGGACACTAACTTTAGGGATTCAAATTCAGAAGGAAGACAGAAAGAGTAAGTTACACAGAGAGAGAAGGTAGCTGGCCTGTAATTTCATGGCTGACAGAGCACCCAGCACTCAAATTTGGAGATCTTAGGGCAGGTACGTGTGATAGTGAAGACTGCAAGCAGATTTATATAACTTGTACAAAATATATTTTGTAGTATACAGGAGCCTTGGCAGTTCCTGTCCTCATACTAGTATTCATCTGCCTAAGCCTTTCTCATGAATTAACTTTTGGGATTACAGGGATTCATAAACCGATGGCAAACATCTTATTTTAGTTGACCAGCACCATCATCCTGAGAAAGTATATCCATGTACTCCCAACTAATAGCTTTCTCCAGCCATTCACTCCAGATGAATTCTGCTGCAATAGGAAGATTTAACCCCAAAGCCAGTTTAATCCTTTGTTTACATAAAACCTTAGAAATCATGCTCAGTTACTGGAAAGCCAGCAGAGGAAGTCCATATTAACATAGCCTTTTACAAATTCGTTCTCTGATTAATTCAGTACTGTTGAGTAAACAAAAAAAGCAAAAAGTCCCAATGAAAAAGAGCTCCTTATCTTTTAAAGCAAGAACAGTTTAAAGCAGAGTGGATAGACCAGATAGGAGGAGCTTTCAAGCTTTTACTAATCACAGACTTTTTTGTATCAGTCCACTTCGGCAGATTGGTATTGGTGACCGAAGTCTGGTTTAGGAACCACAAAAATGCTGTTACCCAGCTCCTGTGGTAAGTGATTTAATCCCTGTGCAATGCTAGACACACAACTGTTGGGAGATGCATTCATGTCTGTAGCACTCAGAAAATTGTTTGCATTGCTCAGACAACACCTGGATGGCTGAACCAAGGATCGGTGATTTAATACCATTAAAGGTAAGCAAGTAGCTACAGATACCAGCTTGGTTTTAGGACAGGCTGCCTTTTTGCCAGATCATCACTGGGAAAAAAATTATCAGCTGACATCATAAAATGAAACCAATTAACATTAGTCGGGAAACTGAGTCTTGTCCTGTAACAGATAAACCTAAGATTACATATGCTTAAAAATTCTACTAACCTTTGTTCAGCCTTCTTGGAGTAACCACCTGGCCAAGGGATTATGAAAAAAGACCCCAGCATGTTGTTTGTGATTTCTGTGCTAGTCATTTGGACTGTAAAACTTAAAAGGAGCTGATCTTGACTGAGAAACTCTCTACTCCCATGAAAGGCATGAAAGAAAATATTTTTCTTACAGGTTATGCAAAATTGTTTAAAAAGAAATATGTCTCTTAAAATAATTTGGTCAAGTGTTTTAGACCACAGATGCAACTGCAGGACTGATCACTTGCAATGAGCATCCATGACACATTTCCTTAAGGGAAATCATAATAAAATAGTTTGGGTTGGAAGGGACCTTTAGGGCTTGTCTAGTCCAACTCCCTGCAATGAGCAGGGATCCTTCAATTAGATCAGGTTGCTCAGAGACCCATGCAACCCGCCCTTGAATGTTTCCAGGGAGGGGCATCCACCACCTCTCTAGGCAACCTGTTACTGCGTTTCACCATCCTCATGGTAAAAATCTTCCTCTTTTTCTCTAATATAAATCGATCCTGCTTTAGTTTAAAACCACTACCCCTTGTACTATCACAACAGGCCCTGCTAAATCTACCTCCTAAATTCTCCATGCTGTTGAAGTTAAAGTTTTCCAGTTAAATATCGCAATTGAATCTTAGGATAGTAGTTTGAGGATTTTTTAATAGATGCAGCCCACTTGAGTAAAATCAAGCAATAATATATCACTGCTACAAGGTTCTGAAATTATTCCTTTGGCTTTCCTGCTGGAGGTCTGGGCTGGGCTGGGGAATGAGTTGGTGTCAATTTCAGACAAAAGTCTGGATGTTCACACATTGGACTCAAAGATCTTGGAGGTCTTTTCCAACATTAATAATTGAATGATTCTACGTAACATGCTCCATTATGTGAATTTTAGAAGCCCAGAAACATTTTATAGCTCTTTTCCCCAGCACAGTAAATGAGAATTAAATTCAGTATTTTTCTTCAATCAGATATTAAAAGAAAACTTACCTTCAGACCCATGGAAAGAGCAAAATACCACACAGGGTAAAATGTCTGGAAACTCTGGGGACATCCTATTCGTCTGATCCTTCTACTGAAACTGGGTCACCCATAAGCAAAAAAAAAAAAAAAAAAAGGA